>JAWWLV010000100.1:15086780-15101716 GCA_035041135.1 Platyrinchus mystaceus | reverse complement strand
TCATAACCCATCCTCCCATTAACATGTCCAGCCCCCGAGGCCCTTAAAAATGTGTTTTCTGCCCAATAAAGCATTCAAATTTACCCCATACTGGGATCATGTTAGTTTTGTTTTCTAGGCCACCACTTCAAGCCTTGCATATTTCCTGCTAGTAAATTCTACATCTACAGTTACAATTATTTAAGGTATGAAAAATGAGTTATGCAATGTAATTTATATGCCAGAAGCATCAATGTTCTTTATTCTAGTTGTATCGGTAGGTAGCAGCTAGGTGTATATAGAGGCATTTTGTTCTGCAGGCTGGATATTCTCCTGGTCAGTGTGCTGTTTCCAGAGATAGTCTTGTTATGCATCTGCAGCCACAATTTGAGTTAACATTCAAGGGCCTTAGTTTCCAGGCTGCCAGAGGCTGAACTCATTGGGGAAATAAATTATCCTGCCCCTCAGGGACAGAAACAAGCTACCTGTCACTTGTCAAAGAACTAGCACTAGTGCATTGGTACCTAATGTCCCACCATCCCACCTGCAGGCAAAGTGGCTGTTATGAATGCATAGTCATGGATAAATGTGAAGCAAAATAGGCTGGGATGAGAAGGATTTAGATAAATGAGACCAGGTACGATTAGTAGGAAAGTGTGCTGGCAATGTCTTTCTGGAGAAAGCTTCTAAAGCAACAGTGACCTACATTTTTTTTCTTACTGAACTATAATCAGAGAGACTTCTGTGTATCATATTTCTATAAAATCCATGTCTCACCTTTTGCTAGTCAACCCTCTGTTCTTTCTGTCAAGGCTGACACTCATAGTGTGTGTTTTTCTCTGGTTTGGGAAATGTGTTTTTCAGTCAATTGTGAGCAATGAATAACACTGCCCTGAAAGTAGACACTCCTTATCAGATTTTCCAATTAACCAGATCCAGAAGATTAGCAGCCACAGGAGCTACAACATTTGCACTATGTTCTACTGGTGTTATGGAAAGATAGTTTCAGTGAGCACCTCTTCAAATTCAGCTCCATTTGTGCTCCCCACTAATAATGACTCCAATTGACTGAAACCAGCAAAAAAGTATCCAGTTAAGTGTCATTACATGACTTCAGCTAAATGTTTGCTTTGAAAGGTCTCTCAGAAGATATTAAGTGTCAGTGAGTTTACTGCAATGTGCTGTGACTGAATGTTTAATTCTAAAAGATGCACTGTCATTTTAAAGCAGTAGTCTGTGCAGCTACAGATTAATTACTAATTTTAGGTGCTATGCTTTCTGTTTCCCTGAAAATTAAGAAACTTAGTGTGACAAAAATTGCCAGAGCACAAAAGAAAAAAAAATCTTGGAACCAGGTTAATTTACAGTGTAGTCTGTCTGTATCACATCTTCAGAGATATGATATGTGAAACAAAGCATAAGCTTTATACATTAACTTAGACATAAGTCAGGCATTTCTGCCTTCATATTGTGTAAACACAGGCTCCTAATGTAAAATAAAATGAGATAGCACATTCCAACATAAAACATTTTTGTCTGAAAAATAGTTAAATATTTGCTTGATCCTATATTCTACCACACAAAAATAAAAACTTGATTTTACAAAGATCATAATTGTGCAGTCACTCTAAATTGGAGAATGGTAGGACATTTAAGCAAAAAAAAAAATATAAAAATAATAAAAAATAAAAGGAAAATAGCAATATAGAATAACAATAGAAACTGGTGATCTAAAATTGAGAAGCAACTACATTAACAAGTAAGTCAGTTTTCAGTGTGTTTGTTATTGCACATTTTGTGTATCCACCTTAAACCATAAGAATTCTTGTGTTAGTTGTGTAGTGACTAATCCATTTGACATCACAAATCTGTATTGAAATGTTGACAGAGCTTTAATTGGTTTAATTGATTTAATTGGTTTATATGGTTTAATAGGGTTTATAAAGTAAATCTCATTTGAATATATTATCTGTCTCAATTTTATCAGCCGCCATGACATCCACTTCACCACTTCCCTCAGGACATGCAGATACAACTCATTGGGTCCCATGGACTTCCCTTAGATATTCTTGAACCTGATCTTCTCCTACGGTGCTGATTCTTCAATCTACCTGTCCTTGCCTTTTCCCCTTGTGACTTGGACAGTGTGGCTGAAGCAGTTGCTAGTAAAGATTGAGGCAATAAAGAAATTACCATAAAAAAAATTATTTCCACCAAATAAAAGAAATTACCATATGCTTGGTAACCATGTCTTCTGTTACCTTCAGGAGAGGGACCACATTTTCCTTGTTCTTCCTTTTAGCACCAATGTAATTATAGAAGCTTTTCTTGTGGCCCTTGACATCTCTGGCAAAATTTAATTCCGTCAGGGCTTCAAGCTTTCATAATTTGATCCCTAGCTGCTCAAAGAATCTCTCTGTATTCTTGCCAGACTACCTGTCCTTGCTTCTATGCTCTGTAGGCTTCCTTTTTGTGCTTGAGTTTGTCCACTCAGGCCTCCTGGTGCTTTGTTCTGACTTCCTCTTTGTTTGCATGCTATCACTCCTGAGATTAGAGGTGGTGATACTTGAATATTCACCATCTTTCTTGGGTCTATCTTACCTCCAGGACTTTATCCCGTTGTACTCTATCAAGTAGAACCCCAAAGAAGCCAAGTCTGTTTTCATAAAGTCTAGGGTAGTGAGCTTTCTGTGGGCCTTCCTGCTACTCTAAGGATCAAAAACTCCACTGCCCAAGCTGCCATAGAGCTTCACTTTCCTCCTAACCTCTCTTTTTTGATGAGCACAACAACCAGCATAGCACCTGTCCTTGTTGGATCATCTATCACTTGGAGAAGGAAGTTGTCGTCAACATATTCCAGTAACTTCCTGGATTGCTTATGCCTTGCTCTCTTGCCTCTCAAAATTGGGGTCATTGAAGACTCCCAGGGCTTGTGAATGTGAGGCTGGTCCTGTCTGTCTGTAGAGACATTCATCTTCTTGGTCTTCCTGTTTTGGAGGCCTGTAGCGCACCACCCCCTGTAATGTCACCTGTCCCTGCTCTCCCTGTATTCCTGACCCATAAACTCTGAGTCAGCTACTCATCCATCCCAAGGCAGAGCTGCCTGCACTCCAGCTGGTCACTGACAGAGAGGGCAACATTGACTACTTGTCTCCCTACGTGTCCTTCCTAAAGAGCCTGTGTCCTTCTATTCCAACACTCCACTCACAGAATCCCACCAGGTCTCTATGACGCATAGTCCTGCAGGTGTGTCCACACCTCTGACTCATCTTGTTTGTTCCCCATGCTACCTGTGTTTGCATGGAGTTAAGCTGGACACCCCATGAAGCCAACTGTTGTTGTAATGCCAGGAATTCTTCAGTGTTGCTCTTCAGGTGCTCTCCTGAGGATCTGCAATCCCTCTCCAGGCTCTCAACATCTCTTGCAGGCCTCTGGAATCAAACTGGTAGGAGTGGGATGCACTGAGGTTCCACTCCAGCGGCAACTATTCCTTCTTTATTGTTTTTCTATTTCTCTTGAATAAAAAGACAAGGCAAGCCTCAAGGAGCACTAAACCAAAGAAAAGAAAAACAGAGGAATTTTTGTATTTGTCTGTTTAACATCAGGGCAACAGACCTGATCGGTTCCTCAGCATATTCTTTGAATTAATTGGAAAGATACAGTTGTTAAATTGGAGCTTAGTCTTTGCAATCAAGTTTGATGGAAAACAGTGAAAGTACCCTATTGTTTTGGGAAAGAAAATAAATAATTTTTTTTAAAAAAAAAAAAAAAAAGAAAAAAAAGAAAAAAAAGAAAAAAAAAGAATAAATGTTCAAGAGATGCTGACAGACAGACAACAAGGAATTGACTATCAGACAAAAGAAAAGGGTCAGTTTTGAAAAAGCTTTAAAAAGAAGGCCAAATGTGCTTTGCAGTTTGCTCAATTCTTGCTGAAGCAAAATGAACCATAGAATTTTCCCTTAAAAACTAAATGTGTTGTGTCATAGTTTGCTAAAATATGTGATTAAACTTGATGTGTTTAGAGGAGCAGATGGCTGTGCCTCCAGGAGTTCTCCCCTTGGGTTTTCAAATAACAGAGGAAGCAGGAGGGAGAAATACAAAAGACCATCAGTATGTACTCATACAGCTTAAATTCTAAGCTCCACATGAAGAATGTTTTGTACAGGTTAGAAATTTTCTGACTTTCTTCTATCTGTAAACAAAATGTTTAGAATATTTTCTTTAGGTACGTTTTATTTATGGGTGTCAAACTTGGTCAGTCTCATCTTCACTACATCATGACGCCAGAAGTGATCCTGGGATTTCTAAAAGGAAGTGATGTCTACAATGGGAAGTAGTAAGCATTTTTTTCTTTATTTCATTTTGGTTTTATTTCATCATTTTCAGTACATTTGAAGAGTTACACATTTTCCAAGGAGCTACATTAGTGAAAAAACATGTCTGTCTGCTTATTTTGAAGTGCTTTTGTAGGGAGATGTAACACCACTCCTTCATGGCTGTCCTGGCTTCCAGCTGATTTCTTACTGACATTAAACGTGACCTTTAAAAGGTCAAATGGCTTGGTTCCTTGTTTTCCTAGAAAATGCCATTTTCCCAGCATGATACCTCAGCAATTGCAATCAGATTTCTGTTCTGTTTCACAGAAAAGCAGACTCCTTAATTCCACAGCTCACCCTGTTTTGCCTAAAAGAAGATAGCCTTGCAGACTGCCTGGCTAGCTCTTTTCCTGAAGCAAATGTGGGCATGGCAACTGAGTAAGGATCAGTTGGACTATCAGCCATTGAACAGACAGCAGAAAGGATTAATTCACTGACAATTATGTTATTGCACTGTCAGATTTTTCTCCAGCAGTGTATCATTCCAGTCGCAGAGGTACTCTCCAATTCTTATTATTCAACAATTCTGTGATGTTACTTTTACTGAGAACTCCAGATGGATGCTTTTTTTTTTTTTTTTTCTCCAGCAGCATAAATACCAATATTGCCTACATTTTGGTTTCCTAGGTCTTGGAAAATGTGAAATGCTATACTTGCATTAGTCCAGGGAGAGAGTTCTTTTACTTTGTGATATTTTGTTTTTGCAGTTCCATGTAACCTGTGTAATAAATTCGAGAGCAATGGTCCTAAATGTTGGTTATGTGGCTGTCACTGGGCACCTGGTCACTCTCATCTTCATTGCATCAAGACTCCAGAAGTGTTCATGGGATCTGTAAAAGGAAGAGACATCTAGAAAGGGAAACAGTAAGATGACCAGTTTGGGGTAAGGAAGTGCTTCAGCTGTGTATATTGGTTTGGCTTGGTTTATTATCTCCTGCAAATATAAACCCAGATTTGCAAAGCCAGATACATCTCCAATAGAGGCTTTTACTTATTGCAGTCTGAGTGGATCTTCTACCAACAGAAGAAAAACAGAATTTTGGAATTTTAGACCATCTGTACAGACATAAGTAGAAGGTATTAGGGCTGTGCTCAGTCTGTCCACTAAATTTCTTATGGGATTTAGGTCTTGTTTTCTTGTTCCATACCCATATGAGTTCACATGTCCTGAAATTTACTAGGAGTGTCTGGTTCTTGCTTCAAACATATCTACTGCAAAAGACATAAAGGTCTTGAAGAACGGCATGGCCTACTGACTCTTGACTCATTTCTGGAAAATCTTTACTATTAGAATCCCCCCCCCCCACAAAGTCTTTAACAAAGCCAAATTGGAAAATAGACAGTGCCCTCCTTATGATGTCCTCTACATTAAGTCTTCAGCTACTCAGGACTGCACACCTTGGAGACCATGATGTTTTGTCCCTGCCATCATTTTGATAATTCCTTGACCAGCAGCTAAACACAGGCTCCCAGTCCTGCTTGTTTAAACCACGCCTTGCACTGATAAGGTATGGTGCAAATGAGCAGAGCCAACCAAGCCATTGTGATTTATTCCAGGAGGATATATGAGAGATTCAAGGATGCTAAAGAAACCTAACAATGTGGAAGCAGATCTGAAGAAGTGGAGCAGAAAAGATGTGCCTCTTGAAATAATTTCAGCTAGAACAATCAATTCCAAGGTTTACAGGATTTAATAGGGATTTAATAGGGATTCTTTCTTGCTGCACCTCTGAAAGGTTAGTAAACCATTTAAAGAAGTTAAGCTGGACAAATCTTCCAAAGCTCTGAGTTTGCAGTGCATTAACCCTGGCTTATTCCACCTGCTTTCAGTGTGTATTGTAGTGTCCTTGTACAACTCATCCTTTCTCCTACTAATGGACATACTTCTGAGAACTATATAGACACACTTTATAATTGTTTATCCTAATTCAGTATATGTCTAAATGATGTTACATGAAATATAGAAAGCAAATGGAAAACAAGATTGAGAAATAGATCACCAAGTCCTTCTGGACACAAGCTAATACTTGCTAATTTTCTCTCCCAACCCAAAGACACCTAACCTCACTGACTGGCTCAGAGGCAGTCATAATAGTCTTCTTCTTGTCAAAAAAGCAAGCAAACACAAAAACAAGATAAGGAATGCATCGATCTTCTTACAACATTGAGTAAAGAAAGCATCCCTCTTCTGTATAATACTTATACAGGAGACACGAGTTGTCTCCAGATTCAAGTCTTTGTGTCATTCTATGGAAAGCTTTGCCTTCAATAATATACTAAAGTCATGTGTTGCAGACTTATTTCCTCTGGGCCCCACTAGCATGAAAAGCATTTAAGACATTAAAGCTGAAATTACAGTCATGAGTCCATTTTTTGGGGGTTTTTGGGTTGTTTGATTGGATTTCATTTTTTTTTGTCAGTAATTACTTATTAATTCAGAGAAACATTAGTATTTTTATTTTCCCTTTTGTAACCAAGAAAAACTAAGCAATTATAATTTATGAGCGTTACATTTTTTTCCTCTGATGATCAGTTGCTTTTTCTTGAAAAAGTGGTTGCCTGTATCTTTTCTTCTCTTTTTATTTGCTGAACTGACTTTTTTGCAGAAAATATTTACCCTAGGAAAGGTAATTATAAGCCTTCACATTTATTTTGTTTCCCTCTGTAGCTGTTAATACAAAGTTCAAATAGTCTTCCAGGCCTGTCAAAAACACACACACTAAGAAAAAAACCACACCTGAAACCAAATCAAAACAAAAAAAAACAAACAACAAGAAAAACAAACAAACAAACAAACCCAAAAACGTGTGTATTATTGAAAATTCAAAAGGTCAACTTGGTCACTGCAAGCCTGTCTTATTGAATAATTCCCCTGAAGAATACAAATAATCTAAAGTTACATTTTACACTGGGAACCAATAAAACAAAATACACAGGTGTAGTCAATGTGAGATTAGGACAGCAACAATGGAATTGAGGAATAAGAAGTGTGGTCTTACATCTCAGATGGAATTGCTCATGTAAGAATTTTTAACTTTTTGCTTTTAAAGATAACATTTTGGTCTGCAATGTTGGTGCAAGAGTGATGAAACAGGGGGTATTGATAACATCAACGTGGAATAAGCAAGTTTAATTTGCCGAAAGAAGCAATTGAACAAATTAGCTAGATATGTGTTTGTACCAATTACATTAGCAAAGGCTTACAAAATCATGTATTTTTTTCACTTGGTTCATTTGTGACCACAAACATATAGTAAGAAATAGAATTATACTAATCTGCACATACATATAGGCAAAACTTGGTATAAGACAATTTCCTGTTTTACACTGATTTCTAGCATCCCTGATTATTTTCTACATGCACTCCTAATTCAGCTCTTCTTAATATGTCAGTGAACACATTCATACTCATTCTAAGAGAAAATGATTTTTGAAAAACTTGCCCTTAAGTGAACCTGAACTAGAAACAGATTTATATTTTTCGCAAAATGTGTTGCAATTTCAAGCCCTTGCAGGAAATTCCTTGCTTTTCATTAAGACATTCTCAAAGGATAAAATGAAATAACTTCCTTAGGACTCTGACCTACATCCAGCCCAGATGGATGATCAAGAGAAAGTTCTGCAACCACAGAGCTCAACAGCATGTCTGCCTACCTTTATACAAGTAACATGGTCATAGGAAATCACTGATTTATTACAATTGAACAAAATAGAACTTTTATGTCAGACATTACATTTAGTTTCTAGCTCTGTGTGTTAAAAAAATCCTTTAATAAATGGAAAAATGAGAAAGAACATGGGTTATAAAGGGGCTCATAAAATGCAGATCAGAATTTGGACTCAAACTTTCAAAGACTTTTGAGTGAACACAAAAGAGACATGAAAATCTAGCAGTTCTTTTCATTAAAAAAAAAAAAAAAACACCTCTCTGAATGAATTATATGTTGTATAAATGGTCGAAGTATAGAACATGTTACCTATGAAACACAATCCACAGTGTGATTTATTAGACTTTTTTCCTGCAATGTAATACTTTTCCATTATAGCTGAATGGTGCACAAATCCAAGGATGCATAAAGTCAGCTGGGGAGAAGGTGGGAAAAAACCACTCTTTCTTCACTTTAAAACACACAGTATGTCTATTTTGTGAAGCAAAATTCCAGAAAAGCAGCACATACAATTAATATATTATGTCCCTATGGGAAACAACTACATATATATGCCTCAAAAAGTAACAAGGCAGTTATACACCTTTCTTCAGCAATCCAATAAAAAGTGCAAGCTCTTTCCAGGAGATCCCCAATGTCTCATGTCTCATGTGCAAGTTCTAAGACCACAGATAATCCTTTTTTACACGATCATATTCTCACACCTGCATGGAAAAACTTTTAGAAAATTTTAATAGTGTTTCAAGGGGAAAGTTTTAGATTCAGAAGTCCTTCATTTTAAACCCTTTTAAATGTTTTTAACTTGGTTAATTACATCACTAATGAGTAAAGACATATAATTTGAGGTTTTACATTTATTTTGAAATTAAACTCACATGGGCTGACCTGTAGGTCAATACAGACACCACATTCAAAAAAATCCTCCAGACACTTACTTAGGAGTTTTAATTCCGGTAGATTCTGGTAAGACCAAGGTTTCCCTGCATACTTTTGTAAGTCCCTGTGTTCCCAAAAGACGTAACGGTGAGGCTAGAAAATGTAGGCAGTATTAAACATATTTTTCATAATTTCTCAAATCCTACCTGTTGATTATCTAAAAGACTTAGCCTATTTCTGTCCCCGCTACAAACAAAAAAGTCCAATGCTGCTATCCCTACATGGAGACAAGGGTCTGTAAAGCTTACCTTACTGTACTTCCGGACACTCACAGACAAATATGTAGTGAAGGGATTGTTTGACCATCCAATTGTCATTACAGACAATCTGAAAAACGAAGCCTGAGTGAACTAAATGGTTTCTAATGTAATCTAAGGGGTTTCTTAGGTAGTCTAAATCAATCCTATTCATTCCATAAGTACACTCGTGTCTGCTACCTTCATTGTTTTTATCAAAGTCCTCTGAATATCCACATTGTTCAGCAACATTTTCAGAGCCAGTTTGCCAGTCAGATTTGCTGGGCGTCCTCCTAGAAAAAAAAAAAAAGAAATATAGAAAGAAAAACAGGAAACAGGCAGAATAAAATCCATTCACTAAAAGAAACTGTGAAGATCTGAGGACTAAAAATGAAAATTAGATTTTCAAATAAAATCTAAAAACTATTAAAATATTTTTATTTCTTTTATCTGTAGCACACTCAAAAACCATGTAACTTATTAGAACTTGTTTAATTTTCTCTGTAACAGTACATCCAGTGTGAAAAACATATTTTAATATGACAAAAAAAAAAAGGTGTCTATCAAATATAAATTGCCCATTAAAAAGGTTTAGGCTTTAATGTGGCACTGGCTGTTCAACAATCACTACACACCAGTTTACTTCATCAGTGAAAATACGTGAGATTTCATTTTCAACTGCTGAACTTATTTTTTTGTGGTCAGTAACCATAAACTATGGGCAGTATCTTCTACAACTGTTGGTTTAACAATTCCTGATGCAGAGCATTCACTTTAATAGAATAGGCAGCTGAGGGACTGCTTATTGAAGCTAGCAGGGATCAATATTCCCTCAAAAATACTAAAAAAAATCCCAAACTTAGATATTAGAGGAATCCTTAGTCTTCAGTCTCCATTTCCCTACTGAAAAGATAACAAATAATCATATGACCTGCTTGAGGGGTGTTGTATGAGCATGGTTTACCTGCACCCAAGACATGACCCTGACTGTAAGTCAGTTTCAGAACAGAGCTCAGTATGCTATTACAATCCCTTGAGCCATGCAGCTCCAAAAATGTTTTCAACTGTGAAAAAGCTTTTGTTTTTTTCTCTCCTCTTTTTAAAAATATTGAGCTGTTGCTAAGCATTACACATAAGACTTTGTCCTATGCAATGAGAGTTTTACAAGAGTGTTTAAGGGGTAGAGTAAGGGAATATGCACAACAGACAAGCGGCCTTTAGATTTAAGAGCCTCCAAGTATTCTCAAACATGAATGGCTGAAGCATCTCCAGAGAAATAATTGCAAACTATTGGATTACAAATCTCCCTTATATATATATATATAAAATTAAGGAAATTTGAGTGTGCTGAAATATAAAATAATACCTCTCTTAAAGCACCCTGGATTAAGAGGTTCACATCAGATATGGAAAACACATCGACATTTTCAAGTAAAATAATGAAATTAAGTGAGAAAACAATTTGTTGTTTTTACTTCCTACAAGAGTTATATTTTCCATAGTAAAAATATTATTTCTTATCAGTTGTACAAAACTATTTTAAAGAAAATTGATTAATATTTTTATTATTTTATGAACATACCTAATTTCTAATTTCTGTTTTCTTTTAGAGAGAAAATAGAGGAAACATAAACCAGACTTTTTTTTAAATTAAGCCAATGAAAGTATATTACAGCAGGTAGAAAATATTTGGCTATTTTTTCACTCTAAGTTTAAACTGAGCTTTGTCTTTTTCATACACCTCCATTCTGAAAATCAGAATTAAATATATATTTTTCTCAGCTCCTGAATATCAGTATGGATTGCAGATATAGGTATAGGATGTATTATCTGTGTTTCTGGCATGATCAGATATCAGAGACACAGGATCAGTCTAGAGCAGAAAGCCTTCTGGATCACATGATTTTCTGTACAGACAGATGACAGAATGAGTTACATGCTGATTTTCAAGATTAACTCAGAACATCTTGACCTTTTAGCTTTTAACCTAGACCATTACCATTATTTTTAACAGAGGTCTTATGTGTGAATAATCTATACCATCTGTTAAGTGTAAAAGCATAGCAGAAAAAATATAACCTGGACACAGAAGTATTAGCTTTATTGATGTACTTTATGAACAGATGCTCAGAATAAAATTCAATTCCTGGAATAAAACTTTTATTCAGACAGAATCTGAAGATCAATAAACTTTGATTGTCCTCCCACATCCTAACCCTTCAAAAGGCTGAATATGAGAAAAATCTTTTTCAATTATGTTCTTTGAATAACTAAATTGCATAGGAGTTAATGTCTTTTTTTTTGCTCTGGTGACTTTAAGAACTAGGTATGAATATTGAAATGCTAAAATGACAATGTTTAAAAAAAGAAAGCTGTTCAACATGGTCCAAGTGCAGTAGGTTACACATGCAATTAAATAAGAAGGGAAAAGAAGGAAAAAAAAGCAACAAATTAAGTATCTAGACTCTGTATCTGGATATTTACTGTCATTTGCACCATGGCTGACCAGCCTATTATTAATCTTACATAGACATGAAGTTGCAGTGGTTTTCCTACAACATTCAGGTGCTTCTGTGTGAAGAATTTTGGTATTCAGTCATGTGTGAGACTGTACATTGCAAAACAAAGAAAAACATGGCAGTTAGCCTTTTGTGCACATTGGTTACACCCTTTCTGAATTTCATGACTCTCATTGTTTACCCTTTTTTCATGTTTAGTCTATAGACACCTGTGCACTACATATGGGATCTGACAAAGACACAAGAGGCTAAAACCAACTTTTGTCATCAGTTTGTGACTGCAAATTTTAACTATAATCAGTCAGCAGTGTGGTGTGTTGACCTTACCTGGTTGCCAGGTACCCACCAAAGCTGCTCTGTCACTCCCTTCTGCAAGTGGACAGGAAAGAGAAAATACAGTTAAAGGTTCATGAGCTGACCTAAGGACAAGGAGAGATCACTTACCAATTACCATCATGGGCGAAACAGACTTGATTGGGGGAAATTAATTGAAATTATTACCAATCAAAAGCAGAGCAGGATAAAGAAAAGTAAAACAAATATTGAAAATACATTTCCCTCACCCTCCCCTCCTTTCCAGGCTCTACATCCCCCCCATCAGTGGCGCAGGGAGATGGAGAGTGGGGATTATGGTCAGTTCTTCACAGGTTGTTTCTGGCACTGCTCAGAGAAAGGAGTCCTTCTCCTGCCCCAGCATGGGCTTATTCCCAAGGGAGATAGTTCGCCATGAACTTCTCCAGTGTGAGTCCTTCCCACAGAGTAGAGTTTTTCGAGAACTTCTCCAGTGTGGGTTCCTTTCCACAGGGTGCAGTCCTTCAGGCCAAGGCTGCTCCAGTGTGGATCCCCCACAGGGTCCCAAGTCCTACCAGGAAACCTGCTCCAGCATGGGCTCCTCTCCACAGAGTCACAGGTGCAGCCAGGAAGCTGTTCTAGCATGGGCTTCCTTTGTGGGTCACTACCTCCTTCAGAGGTCCACCTGCTCTGGCATGGGTTTCGCCCTGGGCTGCAGGTGGATCTCTGCACTCCCATGGACCTCCATGTGCTGCAGGGGCACAGCTGCCTCAGCATGATCTGAACCATGGGCTGCAGGCGAACCTCTGCTCCAGAACCTGCAACATCTCCTCCCCTCCTTTTCCGCTGACCTTAGGTTTTGCAGAGTTGTTCCTCTCACATATTCTCACTCTTCTCTGAGCACAATTACATTTGTTCATTTGCCAACGTCCACTTCCCTAACCCAGCTCTCTAACTAGGACTTTTCAGTACCTAACTGTCAGCAGGCTTAGTGGTGGAATAAAGAGAGCTCGACTGCAGCAGCTAAAGCGAGGGTTTTATTCTTCGTCCTCTTTGTCTCCCACTCAAAAGGGTGAGGGGAAGTGGATAGCAGCAGAAATGGCTGAAGAGCCAAAACTGGAATGCATTGTTTACATAAAGTAGAGCAGGGATATTACAAGCTACAGGACAGGGATCATGCAGGGAACTACTTGGCACACAGTTACACATTTTTTTAAAAACTTATTCGCTCTATTTAAACTTTTTTATACTATCACATTTTACTTTAGTATTGCTATTTCCAAGTCAACATTTTTTTGTACAGGTAAAGCAGGGGTTAAGAGTTCTCTTTTCTCAGTTTTGTGCTGCAGGTGCCCACTGCAGAATGTCCTTCTGCAGCAGTTCAGCAGCTTCTCCTCTCATCTTCACTGAGCACCCAAGGCCGTTTGCTGGATTCCACTGTTATCTCTGAGGTATCCTGCTGAACAACTGCACCTGCTTTCCCAGGCCTATGCCTGGTACCCAACATTCATTAGTTTTTTTCTTTTTAAATATGTTATCAGAGAGTCTGTACTACCTTCTCTGATGGGCTCAGCCTTCGTCAGCATACTGGAGCTGACTAGCCCTGGCTCTGTTGGACTCTCAGGGGAAGGTTCTGGCAGCTTCTGGCAGAAGACACCCCTGTAGTAACTCTCATCCCTCTACCAAAACCAATGCAACAGCTGCATAGGTGATTTGAGTTTCTTTGAAAGATATCCTGTTTAAATAACTTGACATGTGTGATTCAGGGCGTCTTTGCTTTTGCTATATTCAAACTTACAGTGAAAATGAAAATGGACTTATTACTATCAAACTTTTTTCTATTAAGTCCTCTGCTCAAGTTTCTTACTGAAACTGCATTTTTGCCCTGCTCTGATGACTGGATTTGTCAGCTTGCTCCAGCCACTGATTATGGACCTTGCACTTCAGACCAAGTTGTGCCAGATTGTCACAGGAGGATATGTGGTGGATTTCAACCCTCCTGATAAAGGAGATTAAGGCTTTATTAGCAATAGTGTAAGCAAAAGATGACTTAGAGACATAACAAGTAATCAACATAGACAAGCTGATTAAGTACTGCAGAACACTTTACAGGGATGCAGTGGTGAAAATGAAATTTCTTCAACCATGGTTATACCACTTCTGTGCTGTTATCATTGAAATTAGTGAATCACTAAAAAGAGAGAAAAAGGTGAAGTTCTCACAGCTACATGCTTATGTTAGTAGTGCCAAACAGATTCAGTAATTAGAAACAATTTTCAAACCCTGATGTCTACCAAATACAACAATAAACACACACATACACACACACACACACACACACACAAAAACAAACCAATTCTGTCTACTTCCCTTTTACATAAAGTTTCTCATGAACCACTTCTGATCAAAGGACTCCAGAAAAATGAATGCAGTCTTTATGGGATAGCACATTATCTCAAAGCAGGACAAGTTGCTCTCAAGGCTTCTAGACACTATCGTGACAGAAAGTCAAGTTTTGCCTGTATCCTTAAAAGTAGGATTTTAAAACACATCTTTTGGGGTAGGTATCATAAGACAGTTTATATATGTCGTCCATTGACTCTCTTTAATATGTCTTCATATTAATCTAATTCTATTCATCTCATTGAGACACTTAAATCTTTTTTCTGGAAGCATAAGGGTTTGTCTCTTAGTAAATGTCATAAGTGGTTTTTCTTGCTTTCTTTCTTGCCCCAAGACATTCCTATTACTTGCCTTTCCTTTACCCAGACAAAGTTAGGCATAGTCCTAGAAGTTCTTTGAGGTACTTTTATTATATTCATATTATATTCACGGGGACCCCTGGTGGCCTAGTGGTTAAGATGCTGGTCTCTCAGCGCCAGGGCCGCAGGTTCGAATCCCGATCCTGCTTCAGGGTCCCCCGGGCAGATG
>JAWWLV010000100.1:15073206-15083403 GCA_035041135.1 Platyrinchus mystaceus | reverse complement strand
AAATCTGACAGTTTTAAAGAATGAGTTTTCCTCTTTAATTAAAAAAAAAAAAAATGAAAAGAAATCCTACACACTCAATTCAGTCCATATTTTGTTTGATCATTCTGCATGGTTTTGTGACTTTTATACTTTTCAACATGATGAAACAAAGGATTAAAGCTCAAAATCCCCGTCTTTAAATGGAAACAGCTTTTACCAGGAGCACACAGAAATCTTTGTTCAAAGCTGATAGTAAAGGGCTTCATTTTGCCCTTGACACAGCCACCCACTCCCAGGGTAGGGGCAGCAGTGTGCATCGGCTGAAAGGATTGATATTTGTCAGAGTTCGGCTTTGGTTTCTTTTAATTTTCTTTTAAGGCGTGTTGGGATGGATTCTGTTAAAAAAAAAATATATATATATATATATACTCCAACTTGCTGCATGGAAATGTCACTGGCCAAGGCTGATCTTGTTCTACATTGCTTCAGTGTCTCATTCTGGCAGACTCCTGCCAGCACCCACATTCTTGGAAGGGTTTTGACCCACTGAGTCTTTCCTCTTTCAGTGTTCAAAGCATTCCTGGACAGGCAAGGGCATGAGCATCTCAAATAGGGGTCTTCTATGGGCATCTGATCTTAAAAAAAATAAATCTAAGCCATTGACAACCCTTCAGAAGGTGAGAATTCTGGATTTTTATACTTGTGTCTCAGTTTTGTGAGACACAAATGTTTTGCTGAGGATGAGTTATTAGGAAGACACAAACTCCTCCCTCTTAACAATTGTAAATCCAAAATTAATAGGCTCCAATTGAGAAAAAAATGTGGAAAAAGGAAAAATACCAGCCCTTTATTAAAGGATAAATGTGTGCTGGCAGAACAAGGAAAGAACACATATAAAACAACCAAACAATAATCCTATAACCAAATATAATCCCCTTCAAAACAAGCAAATAATCAAATAAACAACAAAAGGTAAACAACTCAGTTTTCACCCTTTGGTGCAATTCTAACCACAGCAGGGGGTGCTGTTGGATCACTGGAGATGCAGAGCCTGCAGTGTCCTGTGCCAAAAGGCAGGGAGCGCTGTTGGGTCACAGGTGATCGCCACTTGGGGGGGTCTGCCTGGGTGTGGTGGAGAAGCTGAAAATGGAGGTCTTTCTCCCCCCCCCCTTACCAGAGGAAAAGGGGAGAGAGAGGAGGGAAAGAAAAAAACAGAACAAAAAAAGTTCTTCCCAGTGGAAAATTCACTCAGTCCTTCTGGTTGAATCATGCAGAGCAGACCTCTCTCTCCTCTGATGTGGAAGAACTGCTGACAAGAAAGAAAAAAAAACGGGAATGGAGGAGGAAAAAACAAGCCTCCTGAAACAGTTCCTCTCTGATGGAAAAAAAATTCTAAGCAGAAATCCACAGCTGGCAACCAGGCTGGGAACAAAAAAAATGCACCCTAGCGACCTGCCGCCCAGACCCCATCACCGTTCCAGCAGCCAGATGAATTCTCCACTGCCCTGGCAGCAGCCTAAAAGCTCCTCCCCCTATTTCCCAGGAGACAAGAGGAAAAAAAGTAAAAAAGAACTTCTTACCCTCACCCCCAAAGATAAGACCTTGAAAGCCATCAATGTGGTCTTACCTGCTAGGGCTTTTGTGTTATCTAACTGTCCAAGCCACATCCAACATCCCTTTCATACAATGGGCAGGGAGAAGGGAAAAATTCCTGCTCAGTTTTTTAAGAGCCAGCAAAACCATGACAACTTGTAGTATTAGTTTTTCCATGGTATGACAGAAGGGGAAAGAGCAGCATTTTGTAGCCTATAGAACAATTAAAGTATGTTCAGCTGAAGCTTTCCAGTTTTCTGAAGTTTTATATAATCACAGCCTTCCAGTCCTTGGTTCCCACAACACTCAGCTTGCTCCTGGCAAGGGAAAACTGGAGTTTCAGGCTTGCTTTTATACTGTCACCCACAGACCCTGGATGCTCATGCCTCTCTGAACATGACATTCCTAAAACATTTTTCTAATTTGGGTAATACTTCCATATCCTTACATTTGTTTGCACCTCATATCTATGTGCAGAGCACATGCTGAATAAAAGTTTTGAAGCTAGGACATATTTTCTAATTGTACTAGCAGTGGGACATCCTTTTTTTGAAGAAGCCATCCTTTCTACCATATTCCAAGTCTTATTCTTCCATACTGCTTGAGAAGGCTAACAGCTTTACCTTGATTGTAATTGCCAATATAGATGGGTGGCAAAGCCTGGAATAAGCACAGGGACGTAAATCCAATACTATCTTGATAGTTTTTACTAACAGTAATGCTATTTTCTGTTAAGCATCATGTCCTTTCTGGTATAGCATTGAGGGTGGGAATTTGGAATTTTTATTGACCGAGTTTTATCTTCTGCTACCAACTCCAATGGACAACCTAGAAAATATGCCAGAGAGTATCTTTCATGTCTTTTCTCTTGTTTTCAAAATAAAAGAGCAACTTTTCTATACTTTTGGTCTCTATATTAATTTAATTTAAGCAAAAAATAAAAAACCCCTGTATTTTATAAATGAAAGGGTTTGGAATCACTTTATCCAAGCAGAGTGTCACAGATATTCAAAGGTTAATATTATGAAGTAGTGTTATTAAGTAAAACCATGAGAAGGCGCAATCAACCTCAAGTTTCTTTTATATTTTACAGGAAAATAAATTTCTCAAAGAGCATCTTGCAAGGATGATTTTAAAAATGTGCAAAAGTTACATTAGAAAATTTAATTTGCATAGACTCGTATTTCATAGAAACTGTATTACACAAAACATGAAATTTAATGTGACTGAGTTTCATATTGCATGGGCAAGACTTCATGAGAGAATTATGTTGCTGAGCTTAATAAAGATGTGCAATTTATGGCATAAGAAAAAAATGGAGAATACAATACCTGCAATGCCAAAGTTTTACAGAAAGTTTCTGTTCACAGAATAAACTAATAAAAAATAGAAGGGTTAATTTTAAATCAATTATTTGCACTTACAGTTGTACAGTGCCAGTTATCCATGTTATCCATGGGTTTAATGATACACCTAGATGTTACCATTACTAGTAAAGTATCAAAAGCTTAATGCACTGTATTGTATTTTGCTGTACTGAAACTATGCCTGAGTTAGACACCTTAGGAATTCAGCATGTGTTGGAGATTGAATGATATTTTTGCTTTTAACTTAATCTTGAGAATAATAGCAACACATAAGTGCAAAGGACTCCCTATGATTTGATATAATCTATATATAGTCTGCATTATCCATTAAACTAATTTCTAAAGGAAAGCTTAGAATAATATTCCTTCTGCTTCTCCTCTTCTTTAAGAAGAAACAAAAATAGAAAAATATAGGAAGTAGGAGTGCAAAGGAACTTAAGATGTCACAGAAAGGTGACAGCAAGAGATTCCCAGTGATGAGTAGTGGTGGCAGCAGGACAAAATTATCTGCCCTATTGCCATTTTTAATCTTCTCTATTAAGGAGATATCTCAAGAGAAGCACTGATTTCTGGAAGACTGCAAGCATTGACTACAAGTATTTGAGAACACAAAATACTGCTGTAGAGGTCTGTAGCCAGTGGATTCACACTACACAAACATACTCAATCCAGCCTTTGTCCAGCATAACAATTTTTGACAGGGCATGGAGTTATAATAAAAGGCAAATTAACTGCTTTATGGACTCTCTCCTGACTTCAGCATTTTCACACTATGCAAACTCCATTAATCACAGTTCCTGGACTGAAAAATTAAAGTTACAGAAGCTAGATTTTAATCACATTAATTAGAGATTCTATATTTAGCATCTGTGTTTATAATCACCACTTAGATTAACTAATTTTGATAACAAAAATATTTAATGTAAAATACAGTATGCACTATAATAGCTGAATGGTATAAACTGATAAAAATATCTCTCTGTTGTGATCTACCATGACAAGGACCTTAGGATTGGGCCCAATTTCAAGTTGATTAAAACAACAAACACAATCAATCACAATTTAAAGGTAATAGCTCTACAGCTTTCCCTGATAAGAAAATCACATCCTAATAGAACCATAATCATGCAGACCCTGTAGATACCAGCAAGAGGTGACTGTTTGTGACATTCATTACCTCTGTTATTAATAGTAACACATACCATGTTTCAGCAGAGTCAACAGCTCTAATAATTTGAGTGCTCAAAATTGAACTCTGTGACTCTGTGTGTGTGTATGTGAAAACTGTAGATTACATCCTGCCATGTTTAATTTGTATCATGTGCACTCTTTAATATGGCACCTTGTATGTAAGTGCCCATAACCTTTAATCTAAGAAAATTTCTCTATGAACTGGAAAGTGCTTTACCCTTATTTCATAAACCAGGAAATGAATTGCATTGGAAAATAACTGATTTGAAAAAAATACTCCAAAATTCTTTCCGAGCAAAGAAATAAAAGTGGGATCATATTGCTTTCCAAAACACTGGACCATTTTCTTCAAGATCTTTTCACATAATCTGTTATTACACCTGAACTGGGAGGAAAGGAAACAACTGTAATTTCACTTAAAAATTAAAACCAAGAGTAATGCTAATTTAAAATGCAATTGGGAAAAAAAAAAAAAAAAGGTAAAAATAAAATAGCAGTCAAAAGAGCAACTAATATGGGCATATTCACATTTATTTCATATTTATTTTTATTGTTAGGGTTTGTTATATTCAAATGTAGTACTTTTTGCTCTTCTCTACATATTATTTTTTCTTCTCTCCAGCATTTTGGGTGGTCATTGCTAGAATGGGCCTTTTTTACTAGAGGCCCACTCTAGCAAAAAATTATCTTTCTTATAGCAGGTCATTCAGTTGCAAAAAGAAGTTCTCTAACCAGAAGCCAAAATTATGTACCAAGTGGAATTTTGTCTGCCAGAATGATGCTATGAAGGTCATTGAGACACCACCCTTCCATGCAATTAAAATACATTTTCCTTATATCTATTTACCTTTTAAGCTTGGTTTATGAAATAAACCAAAATGCTTTCTCCCAAAAATACCTTTGTCATGAATGACAAAAATATTGCATTAAAAAAAAAAATAAAAAAAGGCTGGTATATTTTTGTAGTGTTGAACTGTTTATTATTGAAGACAAAATTTCTTTCAAGACAAAGAAGTTTCTCAAAATATTGAAATTTGAAACAATTGTCATGAATTTTCTTGTTAATACTTCAAAGGAAAACAATTAGAATAAAATATTTCTTATTGGGTTTTTTTGTTATTCCTTCTCCAGGTCCACTTGACATACTTGGATATACTTGTGCTTTACATTTATTCACAACTATATTTGAAGGCTGTAGAATAACTTCTTCCACAGTCATATGTGAAGTAATTTCAAGGATCTGAGCAGCAAAACTGAAAGTGAGGTGTGTAATATGCTACATAGTTCCAGCTTCCAAATTGTTACTTTTGGGATAATCTTCACTATATCAATTACCAACTGTTTCAAAAGTAGTATGTCATTTTACATGGGCTCCTCGGCATCCTATAGAAGAAATGAAGCTACTCTCAGTGTTAAGATGATCAGTTTTGCCTACAGCTTCCTTTGGAGTGTTGCAACCAAACCAAACCATATGTGTAATACTCCATACACACTCTCACTGATCACGCTGAGGCCTTCAACTGCTTATATTTTTTCTGCTTTGTCCTTTAAATAATCCCATCCACTTATGTTGCTTTTGTGCAATTTCTTCCGGTAGACAATGTCTCGTGCTTTCTAGATTCATCCTATTTCTAACAGTCACAGAAGCTCAGTTATTTATCTGTCTTAAGAACCATTCCAAAGACACAGCTGTGATAACCATACCTATGTTCAGGACTACAATTATGTAGTTAAAGTGCCATGATGTCTGAAAGTCAAGCACATGTATGTGTATAAATTATGGTTGCCTTCAATTACGTCTTTTTCAGATTGGTTTTAACAGCTGCTGTTATTTTCACAGGGCATGTTGTGATCTTACTTAAAATTCATTCTGTAGAATTTTATAGATCATTTTCCATCTTAGGCATGATGGAAAACTTTTTTGTAATGTGTCCACTTGCACACTAGCTATAAGCGGTTCTTGAAGTAAAGTCATTTAAACCCACTTCAGGTGCAGTGCATCAGCACTGAAAAGGAATTTAACTTTACTCACACTTCATTCACAAACTTGTCTTCTAGTGATGGGGTTTTAATTTTTCCTCCCTCTCATTTCTCCAGATTTTCCTGTGACTGTTCATCAGTAATTAATTCTGAAATATTTTAGCAACTCAGTCATGCTAATAATTTAAATTTAAGTTCCCTCATAACTTTTCTACATGCTTTTTTTCCTATAAGATATAAAATCAGATCTGTTCAATCTCATGTCAGCCACCAATAAGACTTTCTGTTTCTGTCATCTCTTAATTATTTTTGCCTTAAGTCCTTCATTTATGTGTGATAATATTAAGTAAAGCCTTTCCATCAATGTTAATTATATGTGTGACTATGAATAATTATTCTGCAAGTTTGCAGGGTTTACTTCACATTACAGTGGAAAGCATATAATTTCTTTTAAAACTATATTCAGACATAAATTCAGAAATTTTTAATGAGAGTGGAAAGAGATACAACATATATAGCAGGCAATTTCCAATTCAGGGTACAGAATACAGCTCAATTCACCTAGCCAGTGACTGGTTATTTTTGGTGCCCCAGGAACATTTGCAGACCATCTGAGTCCGGTTATATTTTTGTCTTCATTTGTCTGTAGTAAGCAAGTACACCACCAAAAAGCAAGCTTGATAACTAGTAAAGGCTGTAATAACATCTGGTGATGAGTTGGTAGGCTCAACATCACACAGATGTAATTCTGCCTCACTCTGCTCACAGAATGCATCATTAGGAGTGAATCCTACTTATGACACTTGGGGATAAAGCACACTTAAATTTTTACCTGTTCTAAATGAATTCTAGTCACTTGTCTGATTAATAAATTCTATTTCTCCAGTGAGAGATTGCTATGCATACATAATTTAAACTAAGAAAATTAGGACTAATTGCATCCCCATGGCTATCATCTCAGGAACCATGCCTAAAGGTGTTATTTAAAAAATAAGGGCTTCCTAAAAATGAAAAGGTATTTCAAGTATCTTCTTCAAAACTGTGTGGAAGTGACTTAAGGAGAGAATCTGAGTACAGGGCAAAAGAGGTAAAAGCTGAAAAGAGATGGCTACCTAAAGATCTCCTAGACCTGTGCTATCCCACTGCAACCCAAGGGTTTCTAACCTGTGACCTAAAGCCAAAGCACCTACAAAATCAACTCAGATGGGCAAAGTAAAGAGTACATAAATTATTTATTTGTTTTATAATACAAAGAAATAATAAAATAAATTTTTAATTATGATAAATAATATATTTTTTTAAAAAAGTGTTGATAGTTTAGTTTATTCTAAAACAAAGCTCCTCAAATAGCCCATCGCTGATAAAGCAGAGAGAAGAAAGCTGAGAAGCCTCTGAGAAGAACAAGTATTTACTTGTAACATAGAAACTGAAACTGAACAGAGGGCCTGATTACAAACTGATGTTTTGAAGAATGTTGAAGAGTTTTGAAGTGTACAGTGAGCAACCCTTGACAAAAGAGTCTATTTGAGTACAGACAAGTTTGTTCTTCCTAGCTTTCAGGATAAAAGAGGAAAAGACTATGAAGTATTTTGTCCTAGAACAAGAAAATTCTGAAAGACAAAAGGAGAAAGATTTTTCATAAGAGCAATCAGTCTATTATCCTGAAAGAGTTAAACTTCTACAGTAAGCAAATTTTTCAGCAGAGAGAAATAAGAAGCATCATATCCCAATGGCAAATGAAATGCAGACCTTAACATTGTTATAATTAACTTCATAAAATATTTTAATTGTCTATATTACTGCGGGTTTTACTGGTTTGGGGTTGGGTTTTTTTCTGTTTTTCCTAGGTTTCTTTTGTGCATTTGTAAATGAGAAATAGTCTTTAAGAGAAATCATCATGAAGAAGCGTTAAATTTTTGGAAGAGCATTATTGGCACATAGGCTAGACTGAGATATCTTGTGACAACACTTGTGAAAAGAGTAGTCCATTTGCAGTAGGAAAAGTTACCATCAAGGAGAAAATAATTGTGGTACTCTATGACCTCTTTTACTAGAATATTTATTTGCTTCACTATTATTGATGTATTTACCATTAAAGTACCTCTGTGAGGCAAGGAATTACTACAAACTACATCTTTCACAAAGAGAACTGAGACACGGGATTGTAAGCAATTTGCCCATGATTACCCAGGATTTATGTGAAAGAACAGGAAGCTGAACCTGTTTGCCAATCCAATCAACATTTTAAAAGCAAAAGGCTGCCTTGCCTATCTAGGCCTCTAGCCAGAACTCAAATTTAACTCCACTGGGGACTCATTGTAAACTCTTCAGATGAATGTTTCCTACAAAGTAGTCTTTCTTTATGGTAGTGCAAGGTGGAAAAAAGTTAACAAATTAAATAAAAATAAGAACACAATGTATTTTAAAAGTATGAGTTAAAGGAGCTGTATCAGTAGGAATTGTGGATACCAAGCTTCCTGAGATTGCTAAGCCTATTTTCTAAAGGTCTTCAAATAAGTTTATGTGACATTTCAGGCCATATATTTCAAGAGAAATAGCTACTGGGAGACTATACAAAACAAGAGAAGGCTTGGAACTCAGCTCTGGTGTACTCCCCATAAATTAAAAACTGTAATGTTGCAAATATTGTGGTTCTTTGCAAAAAAGATAACAAAAATCTAGTTCTGCTGCTGACATGACTCCCTGAAATGGCATTTTTAGCAGCTTTTAATTGAACAGTAAGAATTGTCCCTCTCCCTGGGAGCACTCATACGCAAGTGGCAGTGGGTAACATGCAGGAAAGGGAAAAACTTAATTCTCACCTAAACTGAGCTGATGCTGACATGATTTGTGCCGTGTAGTATCTAGGATCAGCTATGGAGCTTCTGCTTGTGGTCAGAACTTTGTTCTCTTTATTAGGTGTAGTATCTTTCTAATGTTATTTATGGCCCTAGCTCTAACCACATTCCCAGAAGAGAGCAGTTCCAGGAATTATGTTATTGCTGGAAGTGTTAGCTTCAAATGTACTACTTCTGGCAAGGCTGTGACAGCACAGTATGTGAATGCTTGTGTGTATATATGTCACTGCCTCTGCTTATGCAAGAGGATGTGATTTTAAGCATACTTGTCTATTAGTAAGGCTGGTAGTTTTTATTCCAAAAGCACGTACAACTGGAATGAAATTACTCTAGAGGTGTAAGGGAAGAAATAAAAAATGTGAACTAATTCTATAAATCCAAGTCATATTTTCTGCTTGACAAATAACCATTATCAATCTCATGCTAAGTGAGTGTTTAAAATTTTAGAAGTCAAAACAATTGAAAAATTGAATCCTTTATCATAAAATTCAGCATGACAATTCATCCCTCTCAAGTGTCACAGAGTCCTAAATTCCCAAAGACAATTCATTCTGGAATAATAAAATGAGAAAAGTTCTAAAAATATATATGTCATATTTTCTTCTCAAGTGATTACACACTGAAGATATATCTTCTTATTTTTAGTTTAGCAAACTAATCATTTTTTCCCACCTTTACTACACATTGAAAAACAATGCTGAGAATTAGACTATCCAACCCTACATATTCCAAAATGAAAATCAATGGAATGACAATACCATACACTTGCTTCTCTCTGAAAAATAAGTATTAGTTGAAATAGGGATTCTTAGATGACATATCAAATTGTGCATAATTCTTGAAGGGTTTTTTTAAGGTTAATTCTTTGAAAATGAATCTGTCAAACCATTTTTAAAAAGTAGTAGCACATAAATTGTATCTTGTCTCAAACTTCTCCTTTGTGGGTATTATCTCTCTGAATTTATTTATATTTTCTTCAGAAAATTTCATAACAGTGATTCATAATTTTTAATAATCTTCTCTGTGTTTTTAAACTTTAGAAGACTGCTATGATAGAATCATAAAATCATAGAATATGCTGAGTAGGAAGGGACCCCTCAGAATCATGTCCAACTCCTGGCCTTGCACAGGACACCCCAAGAATCACACCATGTGCCTGAGACTGCTGTCCAAAAGCTTTTTGAACTCTGTCAGGCTTGGTGCTTTTTCTGCTTCCCCGGGGAGCCTCT
>JAWWLV010000100.1:15046724-15062373 GCA_035041135.1 Platyrinchus mystaceus | reverse complement strand
GCTGTGTCTCACCTAAAAAATCCATTGCGCAGGCTTGAAGGGTAAAAAGACCTTTCCCAGATCTTCGTTCGCGAAGACTGGCCACTTTATTTTATAGTAAATATATAAAAAATAGAGTAAATCTCATTCTTCCTGGATTCTTTCTGTGTGCTCTTCAAAACAATATATGTTCATGGAAAAGAGAAGGAGAAACAAGTAACAATTTTTGTGAAGATCTAGAAAATTTTCATTTACAGCAATTTTTAAGATGTTCAATTGGCTTGAGAGCAAGGATAGCTCCTGGAAGTGTCAGGTGGAGAAGAAATTAGTATCTACCCTTTTTGATGCATATTTCATGAAGTTTGTTCACTTTTTCATAGACTCATAGGTTTCATAGAATAATTTAGGTTGAAAAAGACCTTTAAGATCATCAGGTTCAACCGTTAACCTAACACTGTCAAGTAGGAAACAAAACCTTGTCTGTAAGTGACGTATCTACACATCTCTTAAACACCTCCATCACCAATACTAATGAAAAATACCTATTTTGGGAACACCTGTTTTCAGGACAATCAGGAAATTGGGCTTGTTAAAATTATAGTTCACACTTTTTCTGTAAAAATAATAATTTATGCTCTGAGAGCTTTACAACATTCATTTTTATCTCTAGGTTTAACCTATTAAATTCTGCAAGATCGGTACTCCTTCTGAAAAATTACCCTGACTTTAGTAGATGGGATATTCAGGGATGTAGGCATGTTGTGAATTTAAACACTGAGGTGAATGATGGTGCTTGAATTAGAATCAATGTGGCCTTTGGGGTCATATTGCACAGACAATACTAACCCTGTGTTTCAGGATTGTTTGCCTTATGAGCATAACTTAGTCTGAATTCAAATCAAATTCCACTACAACTTCTTTTTTGGAAATCAGGAAACATTCTACAATGTGTACAAACAAACAACAGGCATTCCTCTATTTTCTAATTAATTTATTTTTAATTTAAAGGAGTCAGATAACCTCCACGCTTTTTTCTTGCAAAATATATGTTACTTCTGGTTTCCTATATCCTGAATATCATGGTAGATTAAATTATGGCCCAGATTTTAAAGCATGTGGGTTCTATTTAATTATTGTTACTTAGTATACTGTATACAAAGTAATACAATAAAACAGAACAAGAAGGCAAGGAAATTACCACAGCTTGTTCTTGTATTTTTCTTGGGCAGTGCAGAGGTTAAATATAAGAGGACAAACTTTAGGTACATGTTCACTTAATTTTCTGTAATTCATAACCTCTTTTTTTTAACTATTGGTCTCTTACTGTTCTGTGTCACTTGAAGTTATTTGTGTCAAATCACCAGAATGTCTGACATGTCATTTTGCAGTCTGACATGAGGATGTAGTGAAATAATGAAATGTTAAAGAGAAGTCTATTTCTCTTGGCAAACTAGAGCCACCTCAAACATAGATACCATCTAAGCATCATCCAAGAAAAACTACATATGGAAAAAGAGATATTTCTTATTTTCTTCTGCAGTAATTCAGACGTGTGCTAGACTCACTCTGAGTGGACTGCAATGACATCTAGTTGTTGAGGCTTCTTTGCCCTCCCTTCTGCTGAAATCCTCCACCTGAATCCCAAGCATGCTGTCACAAGTCATACCAGACGAGTTCAGTGTCTATTATATGTTGAAATCTCTGTGTAATTCCATTATGCAACCTATATGAAGCTCTAAATTGACAGCAGAAATGTCAAACATATTTAAGTGCAGCAGATCTCTTTCCATAACCAGAAACTTTTGGCACAAGTATTCAAAACAGCATATTTGAAGTTTCTTCAGGCTGAGGGCAACATATTTGTGGACTGAGGAATACAGAGATAAAATAGGTTTGAATACAGAGATGGCTTTATTTTTTTAAAAAACACAATTCTTTGGTAACTCCTTGAGAGGAAAACTGGCTTGGTAAAAGATTTTGTGAAAGATATCCTTTTTGATTGGCATATTACAGCAATCTTCAAAGTAATGCTTCTAAGTAAAATAAAGAGAAGTCAGATTACTTTTTTTCCTGAAATGAGAGCATTACTGTGCTTTCTTCAAATGAAAGAAAAGTACATCATCTTATTATGAAAAATATACAAATTGTAACTATTTTTATGCTAAAATGCATAAAAATTTGTGGTAGTGAGTGTTCCTGAAATGTTACATGCTGCTTAAATTTTAGCCTTCCATTTCAGTAACTGAACTTCTGAAAAACTTCAGTCCTCCAGTTTCAGCTTGATTGAAAATCTGTTGTCCTCAGTAGATTGTCCTCAGTACAGTCCTCTATATTCAACAGAACTTTTGGAGAACTTATTGGAGCAAAGGTCAGCCCATTGAAAAAAATCATGGTTTTAATTTAATCATTATTTTTATTTAATACTCATTTATATTCATGTAATTTACACTATTGAAAAAATACCTTTTGGGGAACAATCATTAGATAAATATATTTATTCTCATTCGCTCATCTTCACTTCTTATATTGCATGGCAATACACTGTTGATACAGAAAACAAGGCTAAGTTCTCTTCTGTCTCCTACATCATTAGCTACTGCTGAATATGTATATATTTCTGCATAATTTTTATTTCATCTAATATGTACTTCAAGAGCCAAAAAACAAAGTTAGTTGATGATAATTAAATGACCAAAATCAACCTATCAGTTAATATCTGTATTATGTAATATGGATAGAAATTTGACCTGATTTACTCCTCTGGAGGGTGTTTTATTCTGTGAGAGCCATCAGTGCCAAAGTGCCTGGGCCACCCTCCATAGTCCCAGAAGTCCTCAGAGTGTTACCTCTCACATCTCAGCTAAGCCATCAGGGATTCCACTATCACAGACCATCAACTGAGCAAAAAAAGAGAGCCACTTCATTGTCCTTGCATTTGGTGAAACACAGATCAATTACCTAAGTCATCTCTTTGTTCAAAACCGCAGTCAGGGCCTTATGTCTCCTCTGATCCATTCACAGGTCTCAAGCAGGCAGGCAGAGAAGACCAGCTTTGCTGGAAGCTTCAGGTTGCCACCTTGGAGTTATCCTCCATGCTACCACACAGCTAGAGCCATACTGAAAATAGCAGCAGTGACTAAGTGGAGTTTATATTTTTCACTTGATACACAGTATCTTTACTCTGAACTGATATCAGTGTGAAAATATTGATTATAAACAAACAAAAACACCAAAAAACCAAAAACCAATCTATTGTTTAAGGGGAAAAAAGTTTAAAAAGCATTTATTTTATCTCAATTTGCATCTAATCAAATTTCTAGTAGTCACAATGTCTCATGAAGTAGTATGTTTTAACTCTATTATTAGCTTTTTGAAGTCTTCAAGTCTGGAACACTTTTCTAAAAAATGCTTTTCATTTCAGCCAATGTTTGAGATTTGATTCAGAAATTACCATCTGAGGGTCCCTGTATTCAATTATATATCCATCTAGATATATATATACTATATATCCTATATGCTATATAAGGATCCATAATAGTGGTTTCTTCAGTCCTAAAAATCTAGGAAGCTTTTCACAACAGAAATTAGTCAGGCAATTAAAGAAATCATATAATAACCTCACTATCTGTCTACTGAGCAGGTTTAGTGTGAAATTTTAGTGACATTCTTTCAGCAGGAACTGCTTTGGAATAAAAAAGTGTTACTTACTTTGCTTCAAACTGATGAAATAAAATTGGGCCTGAATCCAAGCATCCATTATAACTATAATAAATTAGTGTTCAAATTCATTTCAATTTGCCAAATTCTTGAATGTGATGAGACCCAATTAATGACATTAATACCAAAAGTAAAGAGTGCTTGCTTGATCACATCATGAAAACAGTGAAGTGTCTGCAGTTAAATAAGTATTTTATACAAGTTGCATGAAAAGTTAGCTTCTTATACTTCCCTGAAATTTTGAATTTTTAGAAGTGTACATTTCCAGGCAAAATAACATATTTACCTTCACCTGTAATTTAGAAAAAAAAAAGAGATTTCTTGTATTAATTATCATTTTAAGTGATTAAAATTTCTTGTCCAGGTTGTTACATAATTTCTGGATCACTTCTTGATCAAAAATATGTAAGATCTTCATAAGAAAACTATATGAAACCCTTCCTGGAAAAAGAAAATGACTATATAGATTGCTAACTTTGAAATGACTGATTTTTTTTTTTTTGAAAAATCATACACCTGTTATGATTTATCTCATCTGCTTCCAGATCTCCCAAAACTTCCTTGACCTTTCTCCCACATGTTTGTTCCTTCCTGCCTGAAAAGCATGCTACTTAAATATCACAATGATTATAGGATACCTTCGTGCAGCCTATGATCTACAGCACATGTGGGTAAAACACATGCATACCATAAATCTAGATTACAAATTGAAACATTAGCATCTGTAAATGCTAGTCCACATCCTTGTGGAGTATGATGTCTTTATGAAATTTTCTGTGCACATTACTTTGATTCCAGCACCACTTGTAAATGCACATACATAACAAGAATACTTCAGTATTTACTGTTTAAGTAATTTCAAGAGTTTCAACATAAACAAAAGCATATAATGCAATATAGTATCTATGAAAAACTCATTTCACATCTTTGGACACCTTTTTACATAAACTTTTAAACAAGTTCTAGGGGCTTCCTCTGCTCCATCTGGATCAGGACATCCAGTTTCCTTCTGAAATATGTTTGCCTTTTAAAAAAACAAACAAACAAACAAACAAACAAACAAAAAAAAAGGGAGAGAAGCAAGAGAAGCAAGGCAGTTTTTATAGACCTGAGAGGTTTCCAAATAAGGGAAGCGTCAATAGAACAAAGCTTGAGGTGAAGTGTAAATGTAGTACAATAACTGTTGCAAATGGACATGAAATAATTGTTAATAGGCAATAGAAAACCTGCTTCCATATCCTGCTAGCAAAAACATACAATGATCTTAAAGTCCTGTTTTCTCAATGACCTAGAGAATATAACTTATAAGATCATTTTTAAAAAGTGATGAAAAATTCACTTCCTCTTTGAAAACCAGCTCTAATTACAAACATTATGTGAACTATTCTCTCTAATTTACTGTAGACTTCTGCTTTTATGTCGATTCATCATATTTGGTAAAGAGTCTGATTTCCAAGAGCAAGAAAATCACAGCATTTAAAATTCAATATTCACTCTATGTTTCTTTATGGGATTCTCCTATCTTATTCTTACTCCAGTAATACTGCCCAATTCTTCTACAGAATATTTCTGTTTGTTCTACTTTTGTTGGATTACACGTAGCCTTTTCTCCAAAAACAAGAAGAAAAAGTGCAGATGCTTCTGTCTCCATCAACTGGTATTATATGCATTGGCACATCCACTAATTCTTGATTACACAAATGGTAAACCCTCTCTGTGAACTACTGGGCCAGCTTGCAGACTTCCTTATTGTTTTCAAAGTGCATGTCTCCATGGGTACATGCCTCTAAGGATGACTTATTTTGAAAGGCCAGAATCTGAAATTAGAATTTCACATCACAGCATTTAATGATTTCTGTTAATTTAACCCTCTTTGTATCAAATTTTTTCTACAAAAATATACTTGATTTCAATAATTAACAGAATATTTTGTTTGGTTGGTTGGTGGTTGTTGTTTTTTTTTGGTTGGCATTTGTTGCTTTTTTATGTTGTAGTTTTATTGTAGGTTTAGTGGGAAACAAAAAGGCTAAAAAACTTTATTTTGGAAGAAAATTGTGTGTTTGCATTGCCTAAATGAAAATCATATGTAATTTGAACTATTTAAACCGAGATTGTCTAAGACCCCCACAACTTGATGCTATCTTTGTTTTAGAAGTGTGATATGAAACTCAAATATGACCCGTAATTTCTACTAAATCCAGGTACTTTGTGCATTATCTTCAATTAACCAGCATTTCTCTTTCTAAGTTTCATGTGTCAATACCTAAAATTTTATTTGAAATTTCCTCTACCAAACACAAATAAAAGACAATGTTATTTTTTAGTGAAATTCAAATAATGATTTAACCAAGCACAAATAAAAGGCAATTTCATTTTTTTAGTGAAACCAAAAGAATTATTTTTGTCAATTCAAAGGCTGTTTTGTGAAAAAAAATTTCAGTTGCAAAAATGCACAATTAAATATTTATGTGTTCTAAACTACCTTATATTTGTAATCAAAGGTAACTTTTGATCAAAGCTCAGTGAATTTAAATTACAAATTTAAATTACAAAGTTTTTTTCTCATTAAAATGGTATTCTCTAATAGCTGTAAGCAGTCTTTTCCAGTTCTAAGCTAGATCAAGACTCATAAGTCTCGCATTGTTCTTTTGACTAAGTCTGTTACCATTCTGTTCGAAATCAAATATCTAATTACAGGGTAAAAGGACACAATGAGGCAAAACACACTCTGGGTTTCAGTGTGAGAAATCATGAGACTGCAGCTTGTGGGATTCAGTCCAAAATGGTTAACTTCATTTTCAAATTTGATTGCTTTCACTCTGAATTAAAGAGTCTTTAATGTGCCTTTTTGAACTGCCTAAGACTAGCTTTGATTGAGGCAAACTGAGATGAAATCTCTATAGCCAAAGATACAGAGGTTCCATCCTATTTTCATGATATGCAATTACGCAACATGCAAACTGTTACCTTTGAGCATCAGTCTTCTGGAACTAGAAAATTAGTAGGTATTCCTCAGAGTAAGCAATGTAGTATTTTCTTATTTACTGAATTCAGTGGAGTCTGACTTTAACCCACAGCTGGCCTGCAAATTACAAGAGGAGTATTTCCTGGTTTTGGCCAGACACATATTTACAGTGTACCCCTCCTACTAGCACCTTCTAGGGCAGAAATAAGACCTGTAGCAGTTAAGTGATAAATATAAGGCTCTACAGCTCTCTCCCTGTTTCCCTTCTCCCCTTCTTCCTTTTTCACCTAATCAAAATAAGGGCTACATCCATCCTGACTGTGTTCGTAACTGTAACTATCATAAATTACATGCATTAGAGAAAAATCTCTTTTCATTTATACTACTGATGAACCAGATATGGATAGGATGATTTCTAGATCTCAAAAGTGATCTTAAAGAGTCCATTCTTGATGATCATTATGCAACATTAAGTTCAAGAAATCTGAAAGTTCTTTTCTTTGGAACTATTTTTACTTAGTTGTTTGATTAAGGATTAAGATAAAATAAGGTCTATGTTTTAGACATAAAGAATGGATTATAATATTTGGAACACAGTGACAAAATTAAGACCTGGAATCAAATGAGACAAAAATTTTGAAGGCACATCCTCTTTTGCTTCATAACATACTTGTCAATAGTCAAACTACATTATTCTATTAAGTTATCACTTTCAGGGAATATGTTGTCTTTTAGCTGAATTTACTTACCTGAAAATTAGTGACTACAAAAACTATGACAGTATATGTAGGTACTGGAAAGATCCACTGGAATTAGATAGAAGAAATGCTTTCAAGCAAATGAATCTGTTTACTTTATGAGATCCATTTATTTGCCAATAAAAACCCAGAGAGCTTGCTTGTGTTTATGTTTTTGTCATATCCAATAATTATAAGAAATTGGCTTCTCTTTGTGGCAGTTCAGAGCTCTACATGAGTTTGCAGAAATGAAACATATAACCTAAATCATCTCCAAAAGTCTGGGGGGAGAACAAAAAGAAATTTGCTTAGCTAACTGAGTTTTCAGTTGTCAAGTTCCCAGACCATTACTTCTTCAGATGTTAGACACCTGGCATCATCACCGTTGAGAAGTAGTGTCTAGGTAGAGATCATACTTTGATGTATCAGATATCCTGGCACTGCGTGTATTACTTTCTTCACTAAAGGAAAATATTTGCCTGATTAGAAACTGATGATGCAAAACTAACATTAACATTTGGGAGATTTTCATTATGATGATCACTCTTTCTTAACTCTGTTCCTGAAAGTCACCTCAAAGTTATATTCAAGTCTGCAGAGTACCTTATACACTATATAGATATGCTGGGTTAAGGGATTACTCAACATCTGCATATAATGCTACTTGTATTTTTTACTTACTTAATTTATGGCATTTTCTAGGAATATGATGAGCAAAAGGCAGCTTGGGAATCCCATAAGACAGTCAATCCCTGGGATATCATCACTCATGTTAAAGAGCCGATGTGTTGTTTTAATCACCTTCTGAATTATAAAACCATTATTCAAGGCTGAAACATTTTATGCTTTGAACTGCCAGACATTTATTCACTGTATGAATTCTCACATTTTAAATTGACTCTAAAGGAATCATGTCTGAAAAGCATCTGTTGTTTACATTTGAAAAGAAATCTAACATTGTGTTTACCCACAGATGGGAGGGATTGAACACTGTTTTCTACTGCAGCTCTGTCACTGCCACAGTGAAACAGTGAAAACTGTTTATCTTTGGGGACAAAATTCTTCCCAGGAAACTGAGCAAGAGGATACATTGCATGAGAATCCCTGCTTCTGCTTTGCACGTTTTATGTGCCTTGTAAGGCCCAGCATGATGAGGATGCTGGATTATCTCCATACAGAAGTGAGTAGTCTGAGATGGGAATGAATCCAAAACAAAGCATTATGAAAACCACAGTTATTTGTCAATCTAATCTTCTAAACAAAACTGAAACAAAAACAGCAATAAAAAATGGAGGAATGGAGGCAGCGTCTATATTTCATTTTTGGTTTTCTTAGAAAGTAGAGTACCTTCAGCACTGTATTTGATGTACCTTGCAAGACAGATTCCAATTTCAAGAACAGGTGATAGATGACATAATAAGCCTTCAGTGCATGCTCAGGCAGAGGATTTTAAACTTTTTTCTTTTCAGATCAGTACAAATTTTGTCTTACAATTCTTTTCAAATTCTTCATTTAATTCTCTAAAACTGGGGTATCTGTTGTTCAGTTTCCAGCATGAACCACAGAGGTGATATAAAGCACTTTTCCATGAATTTGTTTTCCCATGTTGGCCAAATCTGAAGGTTGGAGCCAAAATCAGACCTGGATCTCAGAAGAATTAACCAAGGGGTTTGCTGATTTGACTAGACCACATGTGATTCATAAACAAGGTCATTTAAAGGCATCTTAGGCAGCTCTGCATAACAAGTCAGGAACTCTGATCTTCAAGTCTGGCCAACCAGTACTGCACATAGAGATGAAGAATTTTCTGCAGCTTTGCTGAGTTTCCAGAACCCCACAGTGCAGATGGCTGCTTCAGACAGCAGAAGTACAAGTCAGTATTGCACTCATGCCAGCCAGGAACTGCTGTGAACCTGGGGGATTCCTTAGCTGCAACCAGCTGTGCAAGTGGATCCAAATGAAAGTGAGAACCCAGCCAACTAAATTGTCATAAAATTTCCACTAAAGAATTATATAATTCTTCATTAAAACCTCATCTTCCTATTCATAATTAGAGATGTGTGGGTAAGTAAAGTAATTTGAGCATTTGCAGCTAAGTTATTCCAGGTGTTATTGAACTTATGAGATGTAACTGACATGTAGCATATTGCTTACTGTCCCTTAGGGACTACATGGAGAAAACTTGTTGTGTCTCCTGAGGCCAACAACATGGAGAAAACATTTTAATGAAAAAAAGGAACTATTTTAAGTAGCATTTTAACACCATAATCTAAACCATACTTCTGTATTTTATGAAAAAATCACTTTCTTGGTGTGAGACAGAAAATATAATTAGGATATTTGAAATGTGGAGGTTTCGTCAAATAATGAAATATAAAATGATGCAGATGAATGGGCATCTGAGTGGAAGGAGTACAGGTTCAAAGAGAAGCACTCATAACAAGGAACAGGCTTGCATGCCTCCATAGATGCACTTCAGTTATTAAGCAGAAGACCAGTTTTGAAACCAGGGGAAATGAACAGAACTACTGCATGTTTTGTGCTTGCATTGAAGGGATGGTGACAACCCAACGAAATAAAAGCCCTGAAGTAAGCTCTAATGGCTGCAATGCAGTGCTGCTTTTGTTCCGTTGTTGAAGAGAATTACATTCTGACATCAAAGTGCAAAAATATTATTTAGTCTATTTCATAGCAGTAATATCTGGCCAAGGTTGGGTAAGGTTTGTTTGAGGAGCTGTGGAAAAGTTGTGGAAAGGGAGGCAGTTGCAATAAGAAAAAAGAAAAAACAATCTGAGGGATTGAACCTGAAAAATCTTCTGCCACGACTGATTGTAATTACCCCATATACATTTCCTGGAGCATTATTATATTGACATACTTCTCAACTTCGCATGGGAGTATTTTGTATTTTCATCATTAAAGTTTATTGAAATATTACTATACCATTTTGTAAGCCTAAGAAACTACCCTGGTTCTTTGAACAGTGTTCTATGTTCGTATTCCTGCTATACATTCCCAAGAGAACAAAAGTGACTTATTGATGACAAATACATGCTGCCCACTCCTCCGGACCCACACACATACATGATTTTTCTCAGAAAAAAAGACAGACGAAATTTCATGAATCAACAAAGTTCTGGAAGAGAGTTTCTTGTCATTCTATTTGAGCAGCAGTGTTAGCAAAAGACAGACAAGAGAAGCTGCACAAGTCTCGCATAGATGCTGGAAGATATTTCAGACTTCTGGCCAGTGCTTCATCTTTCCTGAACTGAGCAAGTTTCTCCTGAGAGCCTGATGCCAACAACAAAGTGAATACCAGACAAACTTCTACTTCCATGGTCTGAGGACTGTATTTCAAAACAAAAAATATAGAATAAAAAGTATCTTTTACTTCTTTGAGTTTAGGAATCACATAGTCAGAACAAAGCCAGTACAAATTATATCCTCTGTGCGTTTAGCATAGGGAATTAGTCACAGGATGGATGAAACACTTGCCATGATCTTCCATGATTAAGATATCATCGATTCTGCTCATGCATTGTTAAATGATTGCGTGCCAACCTACTTGGAAGGATTTTAGTGCAAAATAGACTGCTTAGCAACACACCCAGATTTTCTTTATTCCTTTTACAGAAAATATAAGGAAAATATCTGCTGTAAAGCTGGTCAGAACAGTTATGGATGAGAAATGCAACTTTAAATCAGGGAAATTTGGAGGAATATGTCAGTTTCTATTAAAATGTCAGTGGGAAGCCTGGGAATTCAGGGAAGAAAAAAAAAACAAAAAAAAACCAAAACAAACCAAAACCAAATCAACAAGATTTCTATAGGCATCATTTATACACATGAGAAATAACATAAAACCTATGCCTCTACTTTCAGTCAATTAGAATAAGAACTAATTCATTCTCTGAGCACCACACAAGTACCAGTGTCATCAGCCTATTTGTTATTCTGAGTTACTTCTCTCTTCTTTAAAAAAAAAGCAAATGCATGTTGTGTAATCAAATTTTTTTAAACAGTGGAATTTGTAGAGAAAAATATCCTCATCTTTCACCTCCTGTCTCCAAGCCTGTACAATACAACTGCACAAGACAGGTAAAAAAGGGGTGAAAGTTGACAGCTAGCAGTTTCTAAGTAGAGCCATTATACTACTTAGCCCAGTATGCATTGCTACAGGGTACACGTTACTATGTGATCTTTGTTATGACTTCTTGTTACTTGTATTCAAATCTCTACATTCTGGTTTTTGGCTCTTTTCTTTACCTTTGGTCATTGTGGTGGGTTGCTCTTGGCTGGGTTCCAGGTGCTCACCAATCCAGTCACCTTCCCGCCTCAACAGGGCAGTGAGGGGAGAAAACAAAGATCAAGATAAAGACAGTTTAGTAAAGTAAAAGTAAAGGTCATGCCTGCAGAAGCAAAAAACAACAGACTTTATTCTCCACTTCTCATCAGCTGATGATGCCTCCCCCTTCCTTCCTACACCTTTCCCTTGGCTTTTACTGCTGAGTAGACATCATATAGCATGGAATATCCCTTTCATCAGTTTGGATCAGCTGTCCTCTCTATGTCTCTTCCCAAGATTTTGCTCACCCCCAGCCTACTGGTCCGTGAGGGAATGTGGGAGGCACAGCCTTGATGCTTTGCCAGCTCTGCTCAGCAGCTGCCAAAACACTGGTGTGTTATCAACACCTTTCAAGCTACCCACACAAGGCCCTAAAAATTACATTTTTCTCTTCTTTGTTGTTACTTCCCTTGTTATACATGATCTCAGTTGTTCCCAGTCAAAGAACAAGGCATCACCTGTGTGGTTCAATCATTCCAGAGGTGAAGCACAGCACTTAAGACAATAGATGCTGAGGTATCTGCACTGGGTTTGTGAAATTTAAAGTATGGAGCATCGCCAGCTGCACCTGGTGAGGCTAAGTCACAAAAAGGTTGTGAACATCTGAACTGCACTAGTTTCCAAGTGCAATGCCTTTCTTTCTTTACCAAAAGCTCATCTTTCCTACTCTCTGTGCTTTTAATTTAGCTGTCTGAATTTTACTGCCTAGGAGTGAGATCTCAATCAGGAACAGAGTGATACAATTTTATTTTCATTATGACAGAAGGATGACTCTCTGGCTCCATTTGCAATACACCATCTCCATTTTATTGTTATCAAGTAGTTATGGATTTCTAATGGAGAAAAAAAAGGTGTATGGCAATATTTTGATTCAAAACATGTAAAACTGTTCTGTAGCCAAGACATTACTGTGAACCTCAACAGAGATTCAATCTGTTCACTCTTCCTTGTTTTTATTACAGTCTAATTTGCCAAAGTATTTTTATATTATCATTCCAGTGCCTTTCCAAATATAATCCACAATATCTAAAATTTTTGCCATTATATAAAATTCAGATAATAGTTTTTACACATGTAAAACTAAACCTCTCTTTGAAGTTGTTCACCTTGAAATTTCTCACCTTGAAATTTCTGTGTCATCAGTATTTCAGGAAAGTCTGTTTTCTTACAGTGATGAATTCAAAATATTTCATGTGCTCAGACATCAAATTCTGCATTATTTAGTGTTCAGTAGGTTTCTAAACACGTACAAAAATAAAACTTATAGTCCTTACTCCAGAACAGTTACAATATGTCAACTTCAAGTAGAACCAATTTTATAGAATGGTTTTAATGGAGGATTTGATTCAATAAAATATTCACTTGCAACTTAAATGTTTAACTCCAACTGTGATTTTGAAAATTTCTGGTCACATTTGTGGTAGGTAAAAACCTACCAGATTTGGCATATACTTGACATGATTGATTTCTCTATGTCGAGAAGATCCATTGAATTGGTCAGGATTTGTAGTAAAACATTCTTTGCAAAGAAAAGCCTCAATCTTACCCTCTGTAAGTGGGATCCATTTAAGATTCATATGAGCTTTTTACATGAAAAGTAAGTCACTCAAATGTTTTAGCCAGAGAACAGAAAGATGCCAGCTATAACATCTCCCAACATTAGTATCATCATACTGGCAATACAGGCGAAGTAATGAAGTATAGTGGCTACAGGATGTTAGAACAGCTGATGTTCTTGACTACAAGATTTGGTTGATTATCTTTAGAGTTTAATTCTTTTTCCCATTACATCGTACATGAGTTTATTAATATTCTTCCAGGACAACGGGGAGCCAAAAATCTTTGCTTTCAAATTTTGGCCACATTTCTGAGAATATTATGATCCATTATGTACAAAGACCACCTGAAATATCATCTTTCACTGTGATAAATACATTCCTAAGGCAGTCAATACTGCAATTGTTCATAAAATAGCTACACTCTAAATCATCTATTTTATGAGGTACACTATTTTGTGATTATGTACTCACCTTGGTCATTTAAACTATTACTCCTCTTTTGTTGTCAGTGGAATGCTGTGATACTAAGAGAGAATGAGGGAGATCCAGGTCCATAATTAAATCCTATGCTAGGACTAAATGTCAGATCTTGACGCTCTTATGATTGAAGAAAAAATTAATTATAATTCATATTAGAGCAAGAGACAATGTTAAAAGCACGTATGCATTTATATACACACACAAATTCATGTATTTGATATACTTTTTATCATATACACACAGAGAGGAGGAGTATGAAAATGTTGCATTTTTTCAGTTGTATAGATTCCTTCTGCAGTAGGTTGTTACATTGTCAACTTCAAATGTAGGAGATGGTCAAAGAGATGTTTATTTCTTGAGAGCCTTTTTTTACATGAAATAGATTATCAGAGTGGAGTTATAGAATGAGTTATAACTGTTCCTTTGCACAGCTATGTTATCTATGTGTAAGTAGGAAGGGTACTAACGTACATCACAAAAATACACAATTTTATCTCCTTTTCTTTCCCTCTCCTTCCTCTTTTCTTCCCATTTATTTTCTTTCCTCCATGGCTGTGTCTGTAGGAGAATTTTCTTTCTGTGCATTGTATCTCAGTATCTCTTCCACAGAGACTCAGTACCACATTTTTCAAGATGTCAGAATCTCAACAAAATATGGTTCATTCTGCTAAGATTTCCCAACTGAATTCAATAGAGTTATATAAACACCAATGTTTGAATACAGACCTTAGCAAGTGATAAAAGGGCTGAATAGCTATCAGGTATTATGATTGGCTTCATTTATCTGTTAAGTTAAAGGAAGTAAAAAATGGTAAACAAGTCTGCCACGTGTTATTCTGGAGGTCCTTATCTTTTGAACATTTTCCTTCTTCCTATAATTTTCTTTTCTTATATTTTGTTTGTTACACCTTTTTGGTTTTTAGAAAGTGTACTACTTACAAAATCCCAATTTGTTGAACCTCAGGGACTGTCACTTAATGCTTGGGCCAGTTACGAGTAAGTCTACAGTCCACCCTGTCAGATGTTTATCAACAGTGCATTGCCATGCTCCCCTGTTTGGCCATTTTGTGGCTCTGAAGCTGTGTGAGCCATCCAGTTGTTACTCTTATTGCAGGGCTTTATCACATGAGGCACATTTATCTGCTGAAAAATCCAAAGCTGCAACTATGAAGAAGTAGTAGATGCTGAGAAGGAGTTTGTGGCAGGGTGCATGGGCATGTTGTGTGGCTGTGAAAATAAATAGACGTTTTTAATGTCAGTACCACAAAATTTCCCCGAATCTTGGATGACTGCCTAGCCCACTCTTATCCCATTTTGGACCATGATCCATCAAAGAGCTGTTTTCATCTCTGTCCCAGTAGTGTCCAATTCTTCACCATGGACAGCACAGTGTTGGGCCACTACTGATTACTTGTCCCATGTATTTTCTGTGATGTCCCTCAGGAGTCCAGTGCAACCAGTGTTATTTAATGTCTTCATTAATGACATAGATGAAGGGATAGAGTGCATGCTCTGCAAATTTGCTAAGGTGACACCAAGCTGAATGGTGTGGTTGACACACCTAAAGGACAGGATTCTGTGCAGAGGAACCAGGACAAGCTTGAGAAGCTGACCCAGGGGAATTTCACGAGTGTTAATAAGACCACATCCAAGGAGCTGCACCTGTGTTGGAGCAACCCCTGGTATCAACACAGGCTGGGGGATGAGCAGACCAAGGGCAGCCCTGCTGAGAAGGACTTGGGGGAGCTGGTGGGTGAGAGGCTGGACATGAGCCATCAGTGTGCACTCATAGCCCAGAAAGCCAAGTGTGTCCTGGGCTGCATCCAAAGCAGTGTGGGCAGCAGGTGAGGGAGGGGATTCTGCCCCT
>JAWWLV010000100.1:15029899-15046624 GCA_035041135.1 Platyrinchus mystaceus | reverse complement strand
AGATGATTAGAGGGATGGAGCACCTCTCCTATGAGGAAAGGCTGAGAGAATTGGGATTGTTCAGCCTAGAGAAAAGAAGCCTTCAAGGTGATCTAATTTCTGCTTTCCAGTACCTGAAGGGGGCCTACAATAAAGATAGAGAGGGACTTTTCACAAGAGCATGTGGTGACGGGTCAAAGGGGAAATGGCTTCAAACTGACAGAGAGCAGGTTTAGAATAGATATTGGGAAGAAATTCTTTACTTTGAGGGTGGTGAGACACTGAAACAGCATGCTCAGAGAAGTTGTGGATGCCCCATCCCTGGGAGTTTTCAAAGCCATGTGGATGTGGCTTTGGGCAAACTGGTATAGTGAAAGGTGCCCCTGCCCATGACAGGAAGGTTGGAACTAGATGACATATAATGTCCTTACAACCCCAGCCATTCTATGTTACTATGATTCTTTGATTCTATGATAGGGAAAAACAAGATAGCTTTTGCTTATAGATTGCACTATTTGAGATCAAAAATATCCTAAACCTTAAGCTTAAATCCATATCCTGAATAGAAATGTGCCTAAACAGCAGGTGCACTTCTGTTCTTTGGCTTACAGCTCCCCTCCTTGTGATGTCCCTCTGTCTCCTGTGCCAATCTGCTTGCTACCCTAATCCTCTTTCTCTGCCAGCTCATCTCATATTTTTTCATCATGCCTCTATTTAGTCACACAAATTCTGTCCTTCCTTGCTCCACCCAGCAAGTACCTCACTGACCAGCAAGGCATCCAGCTCCTGCAGAGGAGTCGCTGGACAAAGCAACCCCGGTCAAATTCCAATTTAAGTTTCCCTGCTCTCAGTATTATACTGCACAGCATCTCCTGGCAACCTAGAGAGAAAATTACAGCAAAAGCCTTGCTCTTCTCCTGCAAAGAAAATGCTTGCTTCACTCAACCCATGACAGCTCTGTGAAAATTTAGCAAGCTCACAAGAATCAGCAACATAAAGAACCTAGCAGTCAGTTTCTGATAACTTTTCATGGTGTTACCTAAGCTGCAATTTGAGACAATTATACTTTTGTTAAATCTGGACAATGTTTCTTCTAATCCCAAAGGATACTTCTTCTGTATTCGGTAGCTTGAATGCTAGCAAATGCCAACTATCTTAGTAAACTAACATCTGTAATGCCATAACCACATGGAGTTTAACTAATCTTTTATGCCCTTTAAACAAAGGCATGCAACCAACATGAAAATTCTGTCCAAAATAGTTAAAGCTTGGAAAGCTTAAGCTGAGGTCAAGGGTCCCATAGTAGAGACCATTACCAAATTAACATTAGGTATCATTGCCAGTGCCATCTGTTGTTTAAAGCATTTACAGGAAGAAAAATTTGGACAATGCTGATGAAGTGTTATGTTTCAAACCATGATAGAAATGAAAAATAAAAACAAAATTTTTAAGGTATTTTGTGGGGCTTTTTGCCTTACTCTATGGAAACATCATACTTTGCCTGTATAAGTGTAGTCTGCCTCAGGAACTTAACCATGAAATTCTCTGTCTGCCACTGTATCTTTGCAGAACCCTAATAGTGTACTCCTCTCCTAGAGATACTAGAGATAGAAGGTCAAGTATTCCGACCTCTGGGACTTCAATTTCACAAGGACATCAATTTTACCTATGAGCTCCAAACTCTAAACAGACTGTGCCACTTCAGTGTTGTTTAGTGCTAGACTTTTCATGAGCCAGGCTGAATTAATTTAGTTCTTTTTGTCTGTCTGGAAACAGAAAATTACTCAAATACAGCCAAATAAGTAAAAGGCTTAGAAACCTGAAGGGAGAAGAAAACGTGTTCTTATTTATCCATTTTCTCACAAATTTATACTTTTGCTTGCCATTTCAATCTATTTTCACTGCCATTAGAAACCAGTTGCTAGACTCAAGAGATCTACCGCATACACAAAATAAAAGTCATCTGAAAATATTCCATTAATGGAAGGAGATGATGGTTAGCAGAGTGACTACCTAATATGTATTAGGACTACTATCACTAGAATGTATAACTTAATTTCTGCTTTTTCCCAGAAAATATAAATGATTCTGTAAAGAACAGAGTGTTACTAACATCATGGAAACAAATGGCCCAGTTGCTTCTGCCTTACATCCTTATTAAACTTAGGAATCTACTCAAAAGCTGAAGACTCTTGTAAATGAACGAGCACAGACTAACCTGTGATCTTGTTTTAATATTGCATTTTTGTTGTGAAAATTAAGGTTTTATCTTTTTGTACCTAATCAAATACAGGTGGAGAGGAGCCAAAGAGGGAAAAATGAAAACGAAAGACCTACTATAGTTCTAGTGTTTATTGGAAACATAAGTCAGTCTCATAAAACAACAGACACTAAATCACTGGGTTTTCATAAACTGTTGCACTGTCAAATTAAAAAATACTAAGGTTTTATCTTACTTCTAAATGTCTTTTAAAATATTGTCAAATACAAGGGTGTAGCTAAGGTCATATGTCTTCAGGAAGATTGTTTTAGTGAAATAGCTTAGGTTACTCTGTTAATTTATGAATGATGCACTATATTTAAGAAAAAAATTCTAAAAATAAAGGATTTTTTTTTCTGGAAAAACAGAGTCCTTTTTTTAATTAGAACCAAACATACTTCAACATATTCATTAAGAATCATACGAAATTTTACATAGTATGTACATTTGAGTAATAAAAACAAATGTTAAAAAAGATCTTCTATTAAGGAATCCCTCTAAATCTGCCCTATTTCATATTGACTGTCTTTGGCATGTAAAAATGAATATTTGTTTTATTGCAGTGAACAACCTACCAGTTTTCTTATATTTTACTGAAGTTCCAGACAATGATAGGTTTTGTAGTGATAGATATTGAGACACCTATTTTGTATTTATTTTATGAAAAGTGAATTATTCCCACATTCTTTATACAGATATATGTTCCTTTTGAGTACAAACTTCATATTACTACAAAATCCAAACATAAAAACCCTTCTACTTAGCCAGACTTGCTTATTAGGTATAAAAGAAAAAGTGGGAACACAGGTTAGAAAAAAACAATGCTTACTCGTATCAGTGGATGAGAAGATGGAGACAACCAGCAAGATGTCTTACAGGTGACACATCTACTGCAGTTCAACTCCACTAACCTCTGATTAAGCGTAGTCATTGTTTTGTTCAGCCTAAATTCTAAATATCCTTCTATCATTCAAAATTCCCACTCCTGGACTGGACACACTGACTCCGATCTAAACAGAAGCTTCCAAGATAACTACACGGTGGACTTTGATGCCTTAAAACACTGGCACAGGAAGTTAAATATCTAGCATATAGGAGACAGTAACAACTTTTTAAAAATATTTAAATTCTTCCTGATACATTTTCACCTAATTACTGTAACAGAAAATACTATAGCAGAAAAAAAATTGTCTTGCCAGACAGTGCTTCAAAGTGCCCTATTTTTTATAATTACTTATGTAAGAGACTTACATATCCAGTGATATGCACGCACGGTAGATGAGGTTATGCTTCATCTCTGGATTGCAGCAAACTTTAGGAAACACTTAAATCCCTACTTCCCCAGGCCTGGACATTTCAAACAAATAACTTTCCACAAAGGAGTTCTTTCAAGTCCTGACACTGGGCATCCTACAAGTTTCGGACACGGAGAGGGTTAGGCAGCCAACGGAACACAGCTGGCTGGTTAGCATACAATAGAACCTCTTACATACAGAAGCTCCAGCTGAAAAATAAAGATGCATCTAGGATCTCAGTTTAAAATGATCAAGAGTTATAGTCTTGCAAATTACAGAAGTTTTGCATATTAGTCAGACATGAGCTAAATTCATAGTGAAAAAAAAACCCACAAAACAAAACAAAACACAGAAAGAGTAACCAGTTTAGAAAACTGCACAAGTCATGCATACACATAACATACACATATTTTGTACTCTCGAGAGTACACATGAATAAAGATAATACTCCTGATCATTGGGCTGCAAAGAAGTGAGGTGGAAAAAATGTAGGAATTAAGATGTACAAAATAATTTTCCAGGAACACAGCTTGCTCACCTCTGAAAATTTCTCTACATTCTCTGTAAGGTTTCTTTCATAGAAAGATTTGTCTTCCTCAGGAACGATAAATACTACCACTTCAGAGGCAGAACAAAACAAAGTTAAACAGCTTTCTCATAACAATTAAATTTTTGCAAGAATAGCTGAATCCAGTTCTATGCTATATAAGCCAAATTCAGAGCTGATTTAAGTAGGTCCAACTCTGTTTTACAAAGCTGTGTAAGCTTGATTTCAGACTTTTTCATCATCATAAAACAGCTACTCTGTGAAATCTAAAATGAAAAGTGTTTTTTTCTTCTAAGTTCTCCCTTGTGAGAAAGAGAGCATTAGTGATCATTACATGGATATTAAGGTTCTGAATCAAGTGATGTGGCATGTTCAGTGTGAACTCTGACTTCTCACTTCCTACACTCCACTAGAACCTGCACCTTTCATCCAAAGAAGTAAAACATACGTTTTATTTCTGTAAATGCTTCCCCACACCACCAGAAAAACCTTTGAAAAAAGAAATACATCTCAAAGCCTGTTTTCTGTGTTTAATTCATCTGGAAGGATATATTTAAGGGACTGTAAGCTATATTTGTAAAGGAAAAAAAGAAATTAAAACCTGGGCATAAAGAGAAACTCTTAGGTAGTGAAGATACAGAAGTTAGGTATTTAAGGGGGGAAAATGGGCTCTGGAGAAAAGCTTTGCAAAGCTACAGTAACAAAAGCGTTTCAGTGGTATTTTTTCAACTGCTAATGAAAGCAGCATGTAGATAAAATGTAACTGGTTTTGCCCCAAAGGCCAATGAACACATTGCCAATGCTACAACATCACAACGCCTGCGCGTATAATGCATATTTGTACAAAGACACAGCAGAGAACCTAAAGACCCTCAATTCTTTGTTCCTTAAGGCTGATGTCAATGATAACTCTCTCTCACTATCATAAAGAAGGCTCAGGCTCCCAGTGAGCTGGGCTCATAAATCAATTTACACTGGGTGTGATAAGCTGGTGGAAATACAGCACCATACAACATACTAAGCAAAGTGGAGCTAAATTTTAGCCACAGAACTGCTCCGAAACTCTACAACATTTTACATTGCAAAAAATTTGTGTATCTACTTTTATAGCCTCTTCTCGTTTTTGTTTACAGAAATCTATTCATTGATTTCATAATCACTCAATGTATTTAAATACTGTGAAGTAAACTTATTCCCATTCACCCATATTTTTTGGCAGCTTTAATATTTTATTAATGTTAGATACTGTCTAATTTCATTGTATTGATTTACAATCATTTTTTTTTGTTAACAAGTCTTTACACAATGTAAAGAATCCTTGACTTGCAAATAAAGTGTTATGAAAGAGGGAAAATTTGATAGAAAACAATGTCTTCGAACTATACTTTTAAAATCCGTAAGGAGCATTGTGTTAAGACATATTTTCTCTTTTTCTATTTGTTCTAAATTGTGTTTTCAGAATTGATACAACTGAAAGTAACAGTCCTCAGTGCCTGGCTCATGGTGCCTAATGCAGTTTGATGCAATTTGCATGGCTTTTTCTATCTTGCAGCAATATTGAGTATATAACATGGATGATTACTTTTCTGCTCTGGCTATGGTTTCCAATTCCTCCTTTGCTTCAGGACTATTTTCACATACCATTATAAGGCATATGAAAACAAAAGTATCACGTGCTTGCTGTTTCAGTAGGACAAAAAAAGCTGGAGAAAACAAAATATTTATTAGCCTTTCCAATTCTTTACACAATGGATATAAGTGAGTAACTCACTGATGTGTGCTTTGCAATGAAAAAAATTTCATTATCTTTACTGAGATAAATCCATTTTTCCATGATTTCAAGAAACAGTTCAGACTAAGGTTTTTTTGTTGCTCTTTATTCTGTGTTCACCTTAATAATCTGTATTTAATATATACAATCTTAGATCTCTTTCTTTCCTAAGGACAAGATGAATCTATATAACTAGCATGAGAACTAGTATCCAAGAGTAATTCCTTCTGAGTTCTATGTTAATCATTTACTCTTCCTGCCAGCACTAGCTGGTTTTGTTTTCTTTTAATAAGGATACTTAATTTCTTGAAAAGCTAGAATAAATAACTCCAGTACATCCACTTAGAAAAATTAAAACACTGTAAGCATATTAAAAGTTTTCCATTTTTAGCTGTGCTTTACATGACAAATGTCACTGTCTCTCAGTCCCTGATCAAACGGTATGAGAAGTCATGAACAACCCTATAGAGAACAGGTGAAGCATAGGTCTTGAATGTCATTAAATAGAATCTGTACTGTGGAGAACAATGAAAAAAAACACCAAAACTGCATATGGTGTGAATCATAGCAGAGATTTCAAATAAAGTTTTAGCCTGTTCTTCATTAAGTGGTAAAAACGGACTAAGTAATTTAATTCATTTTTCGATCTCTTGCTTATTCAATGTGATCTACCCCCCTCAAAAGAAGTGACTACTAAATCCCAAAGTTGGGCAGGAACAAAGGTTTTCATTTTTAAGAGTTTTTTTAAAGTTGTCAGAGTGTCATCTGTTTTGGAATGAACAAAAAATTGAGCCCTCAAAATTTACCACAAAGAGAGTTTTTAAAAAAAAAAATAATTTCAGATCATTTTGCTTGTTGACTTTTAAAAAGAAAAAAAAATTATGTTACTATTGTATTCAAATTATTCACTTTTTATATTAAGATGAATTAAATGATATTTCAAAATAGGCATGTTCTGTTCTAAAAAAAGAGTTATTGAAGACTTCCACTTTTTCTGAAAATAATTTTTTCATAGAAGGTAACTGATTCCTATGAAACCTGTTGCTACCAATAAATCATCATTTTCTGAAAGAATATTCCAATGGGAATTGCCAGTCAGGTCCACTACAAATTTTCCTATCCATTAAGTAATTTGCATTGACGCAAATCAGTTGGGAAAACAAAACAAAACAAAACAAAACAAAACAAAATGCCAAAACAACAACAACAAAGGGAAACATTATTGAACATACAATAAGTATTTTTTGCTTTCCGTGCTTTCTGTCTTCAGTAAAGGTCAAAAAAACCCCCAAACTGGGGTTAAAATGCAATTCAGAGTGATGTGGGGCTGTGAATATCACCCTGGTAAGGACAAATATTTCCAAAAGTTCCTGAGAGCTAAAGTTCCAGAAAGACTAACCACTTTTGTAAAAATAGGAAAAAAACCTTCAACAAATTAGACGAAAAAGTTAAATATTCCTAATAGTTTCAAATCCATGGAAACCAATACATGTCTCTACCTCTAATAAAAAAAGTTGAGATTTCTACTTACACATGCTGTTTAAGACCCCAATTTTTATAATAACGGTAATAAAACATTTTTATTGCAAATTTAAAGCTTATAAAGTGAAGTCAAAGAGCTGTTGAATGGTGGGCTTGTTCATTGTTTTATCCCCAAAAAAAGTGATGCTACGGTCTTTTATTTTCTTGCAAGTTTTGAAGGTACAAATTTTAAAACAGAATTCTTTGGCTTCAAGCTTTTGAGCCTTAACCTTTCCTTTGCATAAAAGCAGATTAATGCATTCAGTATTCTTTTAAGTCTATACTTGAGTACAAGACTCATTGTGCATAACGAGATGACTAATTAAGATGTCTATTACTACTTCATAATTTATATCTTCTTTTTTGTGACCTATTCTTTATAGCATTGACATGGGTACCTAGATTTCTGAAGAACTAACCCATTAAGTGTATCTTAACTTTACACTACTTCAGCAAGATAATATTTGAGTGAATGGACTTAAACATGTCCTTTATTCTCAGGAAGATTTTTAAAATTAAGACTAATAACTCCTGTATTATTATTATTATACATTTTTATTCCATTAGATGCAAACTGTGATGCCCTCTTTATCAGTTCATCAGACTATACACACACACACTGTTAGTGAACAAGCTTCTGCACCCAAGCCGTGGCCACATAATTCCTGCAGCAGGAATATTATGGCTAATAGAATGGATTTGGGCATGACTTGACTCCAAATACCTTGGAGAAACAGTTCTGGTATTTTGGAAACCTGGCAAAATAAGAATTATTTTTGTATGCGTTAAACCAGAGCTTAAGAGTTACCTTGTATAGGAGGAAAAGGTCAAGTAACAGCCTCCACATTTCTGTAATATTTTCTCTCTCCACCCTTTGGCCATCCCAAATAGCTGAGTGTGATTTTTATTAAACAAAACATTTCCATGCTGGATTCATTTCTTATTGGTCAGTCCAGATTGTATTACTGTAATCTGTTCATTGATGAAGTCCACTGGAGATTTTAGACACAGTAAAACCCGCAGTATATGATTTCTTATAGTTTAGGATATCATTCTGCCTGGAATCATATCTGATGGTCAATCTTCTTTGTTTAAGATACAGTGAAATCAGGTATCATTACCCATACACAAGTTAAGTTGTTCAACTATGTTTATAGATGGAGGACAAAAAAAGCAGGCACTGATGGGTTCTAATGTGTTCTTGTAGTGCTTTTGTTATACATTTGGTTCAGAACTTAATATAACCACATGACAAACAGAGACATGCACTGTCTCCTAAGGTGCTAAACCTTGATATGTTCCAGCATAAAAACACATTTTGTTTATTCCTGAATGGTTCAAGGCTATGACCACAGCAGTGAAATTATGAGCCAGCTAACTCAGTTTCTTTTTGGTTTGCAAAACTGATAGTAACTTTTAGGGGAAGACGTATGAAGAAAACTCACCTGTATTTTCTTGTGTTTCCACTAAGATTTTAAATCATTACATTTACTGGAAATAAAATCGGTTCAAGTCTCCAAAACAGGAGATTTCACCTCAGCCTGCTGGTAAGCAACAATTCCAAAGTCCTTTTCTTTTGGTAGTGTATTTATTATTAATACTGAAGTTCAAAGTGTCAAAAAACAGGTTTCATATATTCTCAGCTTATCTAATTCCTACCGGAGTTATTTTCTACTCAAATTTAATTCCTCTTCTTCTACTTTCCTTTCAATTTTCAGTATGCTGAAAGGACACTCTAAGTAGTCAGCTTCATCTCTTCTGCTTATTTCAGTATTCTAAACTAGTTCTTCTCTGTTCCAGCTGGAATGTTTTATATCATCCACCTCTTTTGCCTTGCTCTAGATAGGGAGTTGGTATAATAACAGAAGATGCTTTCTTAGCAGCACCTGACATTATTACATATTGCAGAAAGCTTCCAACAGATTTGGAAAGGAAATGGGAATTTAGATGAGAATCTGATGTTCATTTAGAACTGAACCATTATGTAGAAATTATCTGAGCTATGCTGCATAATAAATATTATTGAGCTGTGAGGAGAGGGATAGAGACAATGCCTTCCCTGGAATAGGAGGCACTTCATATTTCTTCATATTACAGTGAAAACAACATAGCCTTAAAGACTTTTTGATATATCTGACAATCATCAAGTTTGAGACATCTACAGAAGACATGTAGGAAACAGAGGACTGGTTTAGGCATATCCCAGATGCATACCTCTTCATAACTATTATAAACTCCCTCTCATCTTTTACATAAATTATATGCACACATATAGTTTCACTAATTTTGAAACTGACTGAGTTTCTGGATAATGTCCAGAATATATTCAGGACCAAGAAGAAAATTAAGTGCTTCTTGAAAATTGTGACATTTTAGAAGCATGTGAACAGGTGATGGACTCTACCTACAACTAGAAAATGTTTCTTACTTTAAAAAGTTCAACAGAGAGAGAAATATAACTAATTTTCCATGAAAATACAGGAAAAATTTAAAGGAAATTATACTTTTCAATGACAAGCCAGTTAAAAAATAAAAGCTAAGATTATAAAACCCAAGGGCCACTTACAGGAAAATGCAAAAGGAGAGAAGTTTAATAATAAGTATAAAATATCCTAGGGAATACTTCTGCATCTTGTATAAAAATAATAAATTTAAAAGTTGGTTTGAATTTGAAAGTTGGTCCTGTACATACAAGTAGATCAATTGTAACTACATTGTTATTACATTTTGCTGACATTAATCACAAAAGATTTGTAAGCCATTTTACTCATTCATGTAATATATGTGTTCTAAATATTATCCCTATGTGAGCAAGCTTCCTGTTTTGAACATTTCTGACACTTAACCGGTGACTTAACTTGCATTACAAAGTTTATGGCTTTTATGGGTAACAGAGTAGGTTATCTTTTATAGGTAATATAAAAGGTTTCCCTTCAATAAGGAGAAAGAATTGTGGATCATTTATCCATCTTCTGTAAGCTTTAGGTCAATGGCAGGACTTCAACATAATATAAAGAACTCTGGATCCAGCCTAGGCATCATTAAGTGATACTTCCCAGTTATGTCCAGCAAAAATGCAAAATAAGTAGAACTAAAGGTGGAGTCCAATAAATAAAACTTTTACAAACTTTGTTTTCACTTTGATCCTACATGTGTGAGTCATACTACAGTTAACTCTATTAACATCTGCCTGTCCACCAAATTATTGTTTATTCCCAAAGGATTTTCTTTTTTACACTGAAAACCATCTTTAACTTCTCATTTATTTAATGAAATTAATCAGAATAAAGATTTGACCTGAACAAATTAGAGGGCCCGTCAATCATCTGCTGTATGAAATTTAGCAAGGGCAAATGCCAGATTCTGCACTGTGGATGGGGCGACCCTGGATGTACAGACAGATTGGGGAATGAGATGCTGGAGAGCAGCCTTGCAGAAAGGGACCTGGGGGTCCTGGTCGATGGAAAGTTAAATATGAGTCTGCAGTGCCTGGCAGCCAGGAAGGCCAACCATTTAAGTACTATAGTATTGTAGATGTCTCCAGGGTTAAGCAGCAAATTGACAGACATTTTTGGAAACAAAAAGTTTTGTGGTATATAATTCCATAAGGAACAGTCTAGACACAACTCTAACAACCTAAGAAAATATAGGTATTTTTCACTAAATTTGGATACATTTAGAAGTCTATCTTAGGCTGATTTTAATACAACCTTCACTACATTACTTCTGCACACCCTGTATGCTCTTCCTATTGCACCAGCCCATGGTAATTAATTGCCTTTTCACCTATGAACTTTTCACTTCCTATTCCAACAGATATTGGGAGAATTATTCTGGGAATGTGCTGTGTTCCCTTTGCCTTAGACAAACATTACCTGTAAAGATTAGGTGCAGTCTTCCATAAAGTTGGGAGGTTACATTTTCCTAAGTCCTTGTCTCTGGTTGGCTGATGACTGCTATAACCAGTTGGTAGCAACTGTAAACCAGTGCATCTCAATTCTCATTATGTAGCAGATTACATATATTTTTTCTAGTTTATACAAATAAAGAAACTGACTCTTAATTACAATAAGGAACTTGCCCAAGGTCACAAAATTAGTCAGGGTAATTACTCTAAAGAAAGGCCTTATTATTGATCTAAGCCATGAAATTATACTGACTGCATCCTCTTCTATAGTTGAAGTTCTCAATTGTTTGTTCCAGACCTTCCAAAAAGTATAATGTTGTCAGCTTTTGATTCAATCCGTTTTGTTGCAAAATTCTAGTACTTAAGTACTGTCGTTTAACTGTCACTACATGTCACTACATAGTATCATTTGCTTAGAAACTGTGTTTTGGGAACATTGACGGCTTCCTTAGAGACTTCAGCAGAAAGGAGGAGGAAGCATAGGACAACCTTTTATATCATCCTCAAAGAGTCTAGCAATGTCACATCAAGAGATGGAAACAACATACTGGGACATACATCACAGACACATGACTGTCAAAGAGAAGGGGAAGATCCTGGAATGGTGATGTACCATTTTTTTAGAACAGGCCATAGATGACATTTCATATCAGCTGGCATAATGTTCTGTCATGTGCTAAAAATCTCTTCACAGTAAACTGACTTGCCCTCAGAAGATACGAAAAATCTAATAAAGGTGAAAAACCTTGCAGATCTCGCTTCACTGGTATTAAGAGTACATAGCTGGATCTTTCGCAGCCATTGAATGGGAAAGTGTAACATGATTAGGATAACTAATAGTATTTAGTGACAGGTAGGAAGGAGTACAGGAGAAGGAATAAATATCTGATGGAGTTGGGGTTTGAGATTTGTTAGGGATTGGAAGGTGTTAATTTTCTATTTTATGTATTGTATATTATATTGGATCTTATATGTATTATGTATTATTACTTATGTCTGTAAACCCTGTATTCTCATTGGTTAATTTTTGGTGCAGTGCCTTATATAGTTATATTATCCATTTATGAGTTCTTATTTGCATGCTCCGCCTAGATTCCACCCCAATTCTAGTATGTTCCTTACCCTACTCTATTTCAGGCTGGAGCCATTTTGTGACGAGGTTCTTTTTATGTTAGCTCTTTAGGTTGAGGGTTCTCTTTGTTAGTTGTTCCTTTAGTTGCTTTTTACCCCTATCTTTTATATGCTTTTGACTCTTCCCTTGAAGGGACAATAAAGCCTTCTAGCTCATTCTGCAAACTGCTGTTGTAAGTGTTGCTGTTTTCCTCTCGCATGGCCGGGCGCCCCAACCCCGACAAATATCCATATATTTGAGAAGTATATCTCTATATGTCTATGTAGATAAACCTATGCAGTTAGGAGAAACACAAGAATACAGTAGCAGGTAGAATAAACTTGTCAAAATGTTACAGTTACCATTCACCAAAACTGAGACTCTTGTGTCAGCTTAATGTAAGACTCCAGAAAGAGGAAAGGATCTATCAGTTCCCAGTACTTCTGATTCACACAGTGGAAAAATCAAGCCAGCTCTTTTACCTATTTAGAAAGTTAAGCTATAGACTCATTGTGATAATTGTTCTTCCTAAAATACTCTAGAGAATGTTAGCAGTATTAGAATGAGAACAGAAAACTAACCTCTGCAGTTATTGAGCAGCTTGGCCTAGCACCTCATAAAGAAAAAAACAGAAGGGATGTTATTTTTCAAAGCACACTCCTGGTACCATTTCTGGGTTGAATCAGAAGGCATACCATCTGCCCACATCAAAGACTACAATAGCACAATTTGATAAAGAGCTCTGCAAACAGTAGTGAGTTGCCACAGTTCGACATGGGTAAGACCTGTCGTATCCAATGTCCCTCAGGAATGCCTCATCTTTAGCTCCAACGGAAGATGTTGATCTGTCTGTTTCTCCCACCTCAACAACCAGGTTTTAAGGCACAAATAGACATGCAGTAGATCTGGAAGGCATGAGCCATGACAGTCATCTACATAAAGCATTTCACTCTGCTTTAGTGGGAGGCTAAGTTTTTCTGCAGTTAGCACTCCCACTGAAACATCAGTGTGATCTATTTCAGCAGAGATCAGGGTATGGGCCATCCTACACAAGAATTTTTCTAGGCAACTTCACAGGATCACCTGGGACACATGGGGCAGCAGACAACACAACAGGTAACCAGGCCTAGGGAACTTGACCACAGGACAGGTCTCCCCTAACCCTTGTCTGAGCATATCAGCCACTGGTCTCAATGAATTCATCCCAGACCACTTGATATCACAGGTGCACTGACATTGCATATAGTAAGGCATGGTGTGAAGGTTTTGGGGTGAGGGTCTCCCCCCTGCTGCCCGTCTCTCAGGGGGCTGAGATGGGCAGCGGAGGCTCCGGTACCGAGAGACAGAGCACAAGCAGGAGTCCAGCAGCGAAGAGAGAGTTTATTCAAAATTCTCACAGTTTATAAGGCTGCAGGGAGGGAGGGGTTTGGCCACTCAGCTAGCCAATGCGAGGAGATGGTATAGTAACCATGGGAACCCAGGAACCGGGGATGGACAAGTGACACGACCAATGGGAACACAGGATTTATATACATAGGGAATAAAACATAATACATATAATACACAATAACTAAAATATAGAGTTAACAATTTTCAACCCCCGACAGCATGGGAGTACTGATTCTCCCTTCACAAGTTGGTGCCCTATTTTGTACCACTGTATAAATTATAATAATGACGACCAACAGGGGTTTTTTTTATGTGTAGAGAGTGGCCCTCCTTTACATCCAAGGTGTTATCCCATCTGTACTCTACGCCTTGCAAACACATTGATAGGGCTATGGCAACTGTAAGTCACCATAATCACTGTTGAGACAGCTGTACACTTGATTCCTGTGGATGAGGAAAAGGCTATGGATGTAGTGCACTTGGACTTCAGCAAAGCCTTTGTTACTGTATCCAGCTGCATTCTCCTGGAAAACCTGGCTGCCAATGGCTTGAGTGGGTGCACTTTTTGCTGGCTTAAAAACTGGCTGTGTGGCCAGTCCCAGAGTGGTGGTGAATGGGGCTGCATCCAGTTGGCAGCCAGTCACTAGTGGGTTTCCCCAAGGTTCAGTATTGGGACCCATCCTGTTTAAGATCTTTATTGGTGATCTGCAAGACAGGACTGAGCATACCCTCAATAAGTTCCCAGATGACCCTAAGTTGTATGGGAGCATTTATCTGCTGGAGGGTAAGAGGGCTCTGCAGAGGGATCTGTACAGGCTGGATCAATGGACTGAGGACAATTGGATGAGGTTCAAAAAGACCAAATACCAGGTCCTCCCCTTGGCTCACAACAACCCCTGCAGTGCTACAGGCAGGGGGCAGCGTGACTGGAAAGTTGCCTGGGAGAAAAGGACCTGGCAGAAGTGCTGCAGCAGCCAACTGAACAATGTGCTCAGATGGCCATGAAGGCCAATGGCAACTTGGCCTGGATCAGCAATGGTGTGGCCAGCAGAACTGGGCAGAGATTGTCCCTCTATGCTGTACACTGGTGAGGCTGCACCTTGAATGCTGTGTCCAATTTTGGACCCTGCACTTCAAGGAAGACATTGAGGTGCTGGAGCATGTCAAGAGAAGGGCACCTGACCTGGCGAAGGGTCTGGAGCACAAGTCCTATGAGAAGCAACTGAGAGAGCTGGAGGTGTTTTTCCTGGAACAGAAGAGGCTCAGGGGGGGACCTTATTGCTTTCTACAACTCTCTGACAGAAGGTTGTAGCCAGATGGGGGTTGGCCTCTTCTCTCAGGGAATATGTGAAAGGACAAGAGGACACAGCCTCAGGCTGTGCCAGGAGATGTGTTTGAGAAAAAAGTAGACATGGCACTGGGTCTAGTTGACAGGATGGTAATCAGTCAGCAGTTGGACTCAATAATCTCAGAGATCATTTCCAACCTAAACGATTCTGTGATTCTGAGGCAGGATACCCCTGCAAGTCTAGCAGGCCAATAATGTGTACCTCAGTTTTATTATGCAATGCATCTGGGGTCAACCCAGTTATTTCATCAATGAAAGTAATTTCACTTCTTGAAATCTATCTTCTCTGGTGCAAGATGGCCGTTAGCTTCCCCCTGTGCTCTCAGCATCTTCTACATAGCCTCTTCCAGTGCAAGGCTTAAGCAATTTTGGTTTAGGTATTTAGATATCTTAAGTTCATTTGTTATTTCTATTGCCAGACATTTTTTCCTGATTAAATACTGTTTTATCAGAGGCATATAACAGTCCTATTTATTAGCTGCAAGACAAGAACCTTTAAGTCTTTGTAGTGGTTTGACTGCGGCCAGCAGGTAAACACCAGTAGCTACTTGTTCACTCCAATGTGACAGGGGAGAACAGGAAGAGCAAAAGTGAGAAAACTCAAGGGTCAAAATAAAAGCAGTTCATTAAGTGAAGGAAAGAGGAAGAAAAAAGCCTTCCAAAGGTAAGTTAAGGTTTCAAAGTTTAACATGCTATCAATCACTTACAGAGAACCTGTTGTGGAAAAGACTCAGTTTTGAGGGCTAATCTTGAGACGTTCCCTGCTCAAGGAGAGATCCTGGTGTGCAGGAGATTTTAATGGGCCCTGAGCTGTCCACAATTGTCGTGGGTTGGCCATGGGTCAATTTTTTTCACACCCCCACACATAATTGCTATAACTTGAGAGAAGGTTTATGCAGACAAAAGAGATTTGATGTGGGGGAAATAATATTAGGATTTATTACTAGCAAGGTAAAAACGAAAGAACCATATATACATACGACAACTCTAACTAGGCAAAAGTATTATGTATTTACAGAAGTACCCCTCCCACCTTTGGATCAGTTTAGGAGGAGAAAAAGTCTCTTTTCCACTTTCAGAGCTACAGGTCTTCTAAACAATTCTGCAGCATTTGAAAGTTCTTCTTCTATTATCTCTAGGATGACAGCTCCAATTCGTTGCAGCTGGAAATGTCTTTCTCTTTCCTTTGTCGACCTCAAGGCTGGGTCTACCCCTCCTGGGCTAAGACCCAGGCCATGTGGGGTCCTCCATGAATTGCAAAGGGAACATTTGCTTTACCATGGTCTTCTCACAGTGTCACAGGGGATAATGGCTTTTGAGGCCACCCCTGTGTCCTGCGGGGTCCCAAATTTAGCTGCACCAGTATGGATCCCTTACTGGGATCACAAGTCCTACCTGAGCCGACTTGCTCCAACGTAGTTTCTCTCTCTCCATAGGCCACAGGTCTCCAGCAAGACTCTGTTTCATCTTAGGCCTCCCACAAGAGTCACAGCTTCCTCGTGCATCTACCTGCTTCAGTGTAGGCTCTTCCATGAGCTGCAGGGAAGTTTCTTCACTCTGTAGTCTTCCACAGATGGCAGGGATTTTAGTTTTCAGT
>JAWWLV010000100.1:15013709-15029799 GCA_035041135.1 Platyrinchus mystaceus | reverse complement strand
AGCACTTCACAGAAAAGATTTAAATCTCTCCAAAACTGTCTCGAAATCTTTACTTATTTTCCAGTATTCTGGGAAAAGAGAAAGCTGGGGGCCTATAATTAAATCCAGTCCCATAAGCTGTATAAATTAATGCACATCTACAATTTACACTTACCTAATCACACACTCATATATGTGCTTAAGTGTATACTCAAGATGTAAAGGTGCAAAGCATCTTTACAAGTCACTAAGGTAACCATGTTACAAAGGTAACTTCTACACTTTTGTTGGAATACAAATATGTATTAGAGATCTGCAACAATTTCTCACCATGATTAAAGTTTCTATAGGACTATATGACCAAAATGAAAAAGAGTTATAAAATTTACTCCCAAGTAGTCATCCCAATGGTGTGTCAAGTCCTGCCCCTGGGATGGACTAGCTCCATGCAGCTGAGGACCAAATAGATAGAGTGATACTTTTTAAAAAACGACCCAGTCATCCTATTAGCTCATTGTGAGTTTGTAGTACTACCTTACAAAAAGGAAGATTAACCACATCCTGGTCTGCATTAGGAAAAGCACAGATAGCAGCTTAAGAGAAATAATTACTCCACTCTAATCAGCACTGGGGAGATCACATTTGGCATATTGCTGTGGATTCCCCACTGTTACAAAAATGAGAGTTCAGTAGATGGCTGGTAGGATGGTTAGAGGGCTGGAGTACATTACACTTGAGGATAGAGAGAGGAAGCACTTCCACCTGTTCATCCTGGAGCAGAGGTTGAAGGGGGCTCCTATTGCTGCCTTCAGCTTCTTCAGGGGTGCTATAAAGAAGGCAATCAGATGCTTCTCAAGCATTCACAGAGAGAAGAAGAAAGGCAGTAACAAGCCACAACATGTAAAATTTCAACTAGATGGAAGAAAAAAAGCCATTTCATAATGTGAGCCATTTCATAATCTCCCCAAAAGACTGTACAATATCTATCTTCAAAGGTCTTTAAAAATAGATAGACTGTGTCCTAAGCAACTGACCAATCTCTGAAGCTACTTCTGCTTGGACCAGAACTAGGAATTAAATGTCCTCCAGAGGTCCTTTTCTAACTGGTTTATTCTATGATTTTCTGTTTTGTCTGGAAGGAAAATCGTATTATTAGGGAGGAAAATTCACAGAAAAATATGTTCAGTGTTACCATACAGTCAGTATTGAAGAGCTTTATTTGATTTACTAGTCAAAACAGGCAGTCTTACATTCCTGTGTTTCTTCTTGTTTCCTTTTAGTTTTAAATAAATTATGCAGTTATTAAGAGTGCACTATCTAAAATCATTTCTCATCCAAATTGAAGCAAAGAAAGATATGATTTGATAATCTTAGGGAAGGATAGAGCCATTTCTCAATTAATTGAGCATAGGTTTTATACTAATATGTATCCAAAATAAGCTTCAGAACCAATGCTAACAGTTGGTTTTCCAAGGCTACCCTGTCAAAGGTTGCAAATTGTTTGCTAAAGGGTATTGCAGGTTTTTTTTTCTCTGGTAGTGTCACTTTCTATATCTTGAAGAATGAAAGGATGCCTCTTGTCATTGTCTCAGAAGGCAGAATGTCACCAGCCAGTCCTATCTCCCTGTGTGTGAAAGAATTAACTACTCCCAATTCTCCAGTTCTCCTGGGAAGACAAACTGTCGTATAGTGCCATTTACAAGGCAAGACCAACATATATTTAGCAGTGAAAGAATGGATTCGTTATAACAGACGAATGTCAGTGTTTAAGGAAGGCAGCTTGATAACACATAAGGTAATATAATTGTGGTGTGAAGAATTTTCACATACTTTTACTGAACATGTCTTAACACACTCCAGTTAAAACTCATTTCAGTGAAAGCTCATTAGAGAAATTGTAACAAGATGAAACTCTGGATGCATACATGTACATGACCTAAAAATCAGCAAATAACAAGATGAAACTCTGGATGCATACATATACATGACCTAAAAATCAGTAAATCTTTGTATTAATAAGTGCAAGGAAAAATGAACAAAACATGTTGTATTTCATCACTAAAACTCTTGTGGGAATTGTGAGTTCAGAGCTGAGAAAAAAAAAGGAATTTACAAACTTTGTCAGATGACAACTCTCACTGTTTCTCTTCTTTGTTTTCATTCCATCTTTTCCATTTGCCAGCAGTAATTTGCCTGAAAGAACTACTATATGTGATTATGGAATGTGAAAAAACTTAGAAAGCTGTCCACAATATAAAGGTACAACATGTAGTTTAATCCACTGCAGAATGAGATATTTATATCTCAGTTTTACCATTCTTATTTGAACATTTAAATATGTCTAAAAAAAAAATCTTCAAACCCTTCTATATCTCTTCTCTTTTCATGCAGACCTTATTTCAGATGCTCATAGAAATGTACTGAGTTAAAGAAAAAAAGTGTTATTTTTCAAGCTGTTCAGCATTTGCTGTGTTAGAGACTGATTATCATGTGGATTTCTCTCCAAGAAGGATAAATATTACTGTGACATAAAAATTTTATTGGCTGCCCTTTGCTGAATGATTAGTCAGATTTTTTTACATTTTCTATTCTTGAAATACCTTGTATTTAACAAGCTGAAAATCTTTTTCTTTATGAAAGCAAAGATAATTTATTCAGTTAACATGAAGAATTCATAACTAGAAGTTATAATAAAGATTCCATTTTTCAGAATTCTAAAGGAAGACAGGAAATGACAACTTAAACATAGTAAGATTTGAAAAACAATAATAAAAATGCTAACTGTAGAAAGTTAAGATCTGTGTTTCATATGCTTTTTCATTTTTTAGTGTTCATTTGGAAGTTGAGACACCTCAGTGAAATTATGTCCTGGTTTTATTATCTTTACACGTGTTAAGACTGGAAATAATTCACAAACTCATCTGTATTTCAGGAAAAAAAAAGGCAGCAGATTTTTCAGCAAGCGTGAACTGGCAGAGCTTCTGTGAACTATAGCAACTTACATCAACTCAAGGTAGTAAAATTAGAAACTATTTGAAAACTGCATATGTGAAATGAAATTCAAGACACTTTTGTCCTCTACTAAGAAAAAAAAGGTACAAAGTTTGGGCAGATTAGTAGCCACACATATTGGAAAACATTTTACCTATTTCATGCAAGGAACTTTCAATGGCAGCCAAAGCAGAAAAAAAATGACATTTACTAACCAAATCTGAATACTTTCCCTACTATTGGCATATAAGTTTAGAAAGTAATTAATGAAATAATAAATCTGTACGGCAGTTTAGTAAGTCACTGAATTATTGATGTTAACATTCTAAATTGGATAATAAATTGGCTTAGTGGTGTTGCTGATGGTAAGAGAAAAGTGGTAAATGGATCCAGATGGAGCAGGAGGGTGACAAGTGGATTGTCAGTGGGATCTGTGCTATGCCTATTCTTGTTCATACAGTACTGTATATCACTAATCTTCAAAGCAATTTTTCATCAGCTTAGTGATTGCCAGATAGCTTGAATCCATTTTGCCACTTTCATAACTCAAGTTTCATAAAATCTGAAACTTGAACTATTTATTAAGTCTTTTTTTATTTTCTGCCACTGTGGAGCTACAAAAAATATTATGGAAATAAACAGTAAAGAGAATTATTGGATTAAAAGTTTGCAAGTAATGTGAAATTATTTAATAATTTCAAGAGTATGTGATAACATATTACAAAAACATTTTCTCTGTGTACTGTCTTAAATATAAAAAGACTGTAAAGCATGAAGCTAAATTTGACATTTATAGCACAGTTCTTACCTGATTTTAATGTAGAAGTAAACTGGTACATTAGCCCATTCCTTGTGATCTGTCAGACTCATCCAACCCAATAGGAAGACAAAGCTAGTACAAGCCAACATGTTACCTGAACACCATATTGTTTGAAGTGAAGGCAGCATCTCTCTCCTCTCTGTGTGAAACCTTTTCTGTGCAAATGACCTCAGACATTCAGGTTTGTATATCTCAGCTCCTTACTTGAATCAGATCCTGATATAGTGTTCAGTTGGTAGTTAAATGTTTAGAGCTGTGCTAGTTATACTAGATAAGAATCAACCAGAATAGAGTTCTACAGTCACCAAAGTGCAGTAAAAAGAGAGTCATATGTTCAGGTTACAGGGTCCAGCCCAGGGAGATGATAAGCACATAGGAGCATGGATAGTGATCTAGGAACTGCATCAGAGGCAGTCACAGGAGAACACCTAAAAATGAACGATTAGGAAGGCTACAGGAAGTCCACCTATGGCCAGAGAAGTACTGCAATAAAGCTTGTTGTCATGCACTCCTTATACTAAACTTATCTGGACAGACAGAGGCAATCTTGAAAGTATGAAGCTAACATCTGATGGGATGATTTAATCCAGGTCTTCCATAGCTGAAGCTCCAGGAACAGTAGGCTATTGAACATGCATGACTGATTTCTGGAGAGTCAATGCATCAAGAATCTGTAGTCTTTGGCAGTCATATAATATGCATCATTTGCATTTGAATAATTGTCCATATATTGCAAACTGATACCATCTCGTTTGTACTGTCCTGTATCTAATAACATAGCAGCAGATTCTGTTTGGCCAGTCATTTGCCTTATGCAAGAACAGCAGCTATTAGACAGATGTCCAGAAGAGAAAAATAAGACAGCAAAAGACAGTGGGTAGTTAAACTTCCCAAATATTAGAGATTCTTACTTTGGCACATATAGCCCAAAAGTTTAAGGCAACCAGATGGGCAGATCAATAAGAATTACATTTTTCTGTAGTTCTCAGGGATTGAAGAAAGTAAATTCTTCCTCTCCAGATGTCTTCTTCCTTCTCTGCTTAAGGATTAAGGCTTAATCTCTTCTTTAATAATAGCAGGTACTGCAGTTAAACCAGTCATATTCTTGCATTTTGCTTGTTCTTTATTTATTCAAAAGAGCAATAAAAAGGTGTGTGTACAGCAACCCACAGAGTCCTTGTTCCAGCCAAACAAAACTTTCATTGCCTTCATGATTACCACCACCTTGCAAACTGCAATCCACTTCAAATATATTGTGTGTTAGTTTGCTTTTCTTACGAGACAACTACAATCTCTTTCATTATCTATCACAAGTTCAGCGTCATATGCACTATATGGAAGCATATTTTTAAGGCTTTACATAGTACAGGAAAACTCTAAATACATTTCTAAGACTAGTGTTATTACTCACTTAGAATGAAATTTTGTCCTTGTCTGTAAACTGGTGTTAATTCTGCATCTACAAGATATCTGACGGTTGATACATTTTTGGTGATTACAGCCATCCCTCAGAACAGCTATTTCCTGAACAGTTTTGTAGTTGTTTTTCTGGTGCTAGACCTCTTAAAAAAGTTGACAACAATTTGTTTAGTTTTAAAAGAGAATTGGACAGTGGTGCCAATTTTGTACTGACATAAAACTTTAGTATACTTGGCCCTAAGTTTATCCCATATGGAAGAGAAATCTCCTATCTTGAGCCTTTTATTGTTTCATTCATCCATAATTTATGTGCAGATGGAAGATTCATTCCTTGGCTCACTCATTCTATATTAATAAATAACTAATTCTAGTACACCCTTAGAGTTGTATAGCCCTTCAGGGTTAATTTCCGAGGCAAAATAGCTCAGTTGCCAAGTAATTCTGTGGGAAAGATAACTGCTGTGAATCATTTGTGTGGTTATAAAAGCAGATCACAGACGGATCATTTGCACAGTTATTGCTACTGTGATTCTTACTTACAACAAAGTTGCAGAAATGTGAGTAATATCTGTTCTTGAATAATTCTGTAAACGAAGAACACAAATGGTAAAGACTAAGAAACACAGAAGCAACTGCTTGATGATAAGTCTTTATTACAGAGTCTGAAAATTAATTTCTCTTAACAGGATTCATAACTGAAATCTATGCTCTGACTAAAAATAAAATATCTCTGGTATTGAAGACTATACCCACAACTTTGTAAGGCTGATACTGTTTAACAATTTTTCTGCAATGTAAAAGTGACCAAAATTCACCATTGCATTACACTGATTAGAGTGATTAGATTCTGAAAGCCACAGATAGCTTACTCCCATCATTAACCAATCTGTTCATGAGAAAACCAGCAGAATTTTTAAAAAATATATCTACCTTCAAATACCATGCTACCTCTCAAAACCTTGAGAGGCCTAAGCATCAGAAAAAAAAAGAAAAACTAACAATTCATATGCTGTCAGAATTAAATATAATCATATTCTAAAACCAGGAAACATGAGCATCATAATAAAGAATTTGTAATTAAATTGAAGAGAAAATCAAAGAGTAGTTTTCTAAAACTGTGTGTATCTTTTTAAATTTTCACATTATACCACCTACATTTTCAAAGTGAAGGGTTGATAAAATCCAGAATCCTGTAGAGTTTAGGATTTCCAACAGATTGTTTAAGTCTAGTTTACTATTAAATGTGTTACTTGGTAGTACCTTGGTCAACAACTCAAAACTATTAATTTCTTTCTCTCATTTTCATGAAGGTCTTTTGTGAGGGAAGGAGAGAAGGGACTTGTTTTATGTATCCATCTGGACAATTCTCTGCGAATTATTTAAACAAAAATCTTAAAAATAACTGCATGTCTTGACTTTTTTCATACTACTTGGAAAAGTACAGTATTTGCTTTAAGATAATAATAATTAAAATTCATTGTATCTTAGAGAAGTGTAGAGATAGAAGGAACTTCAATAGATCACCTAAACCATTAGGTGAAACTGACTTGAAATCAAGTGCACAAGGACCACCACAGTCGTAGCTTGCCTAATCTGCTCCTTAAAGATCCTAGAGAAGAGCATGCCATATTTTAATCTACAAGAGCAGTATGTTCCAGGGATTTACTACAAGGACTGGTTTTTGTGTTTGTGGGTTTTTCTCTAACACCTAAGGTAAATCTCCTGTGGTGTAAATTAAGCCCATTTGTTCTTATCCTTCTACAAGCAAAGCTGATGTGCCTTTTTATTAGCATGTCCTCCTGTAGTCTCCTTTTTTTTTTTTTTCCTAAAAATCCCCTATTTTTTCAGTGCTTCCTTGTAAGCCGTATTTTCAAAATCTTTGGCTTTTTTTTATTTCCTCTGGCTTGATGCTCTCAAATTTTTCATAAAAGGTGTTTCTAACTAACCAGAGTACAGAAAGCCACAATCTCACAAAAGGTCACATGAAGGGAATAATAATCACCTCCAGGCTTTTCATGGACTTTGCTGTTAATACATTCCAGAATCACATTTACTTTGTTTTAAAAAGCAGTGTTAGAGCTGAGGATTCCTCAGATCTTCTTTTCTGAAGTTCTGCTGCACTCAGTTTTCCCTATTCTAAAATGTGCTTTTGTGTTCTACTTTGCCTATGCCTTTACAAAATTTTTTGTTGATTTTAGATGTTCTCTTCGAATTACAAAGATCATTTTAATTTTAATCTTATTCTCTGACTCTGGCATCACAGTTAGGTTTTATAAACATGCCCTACACTCCATCAAGAAAACTGTTAATGAAAATAACAATTTTCATTATCTGTTGCCTACATATTTTCTTCTCACCTGAAGCTTTGTTACACGATCATTTCCACAGCAACCAGTTTTGATGTCAGAAATAAAATTATAGTCTCATAGAAGTACAGCTGGAACTAATGAGCTCTTAGGAACCAGATTTCATGCATATGTGCATAGTTAAGCAGTGAAGTGTCAGGGATAAATATAGCATTTATACAATATATAAACAACAGCCAATAATTTTTACTCATACAGAATCCTGCTTGAGGAACAGCAGCATAATTAGCCTATACAGTTAAAGAGTCTGATTCAGAAAAACTGTTTTAAATGAAACTTCTTTATGTGTTAAAAATCCCAGTAATTAGAAGTTGTAAAATTTTACCATATGGGATCAAAAGCAAAAACGTTAAATTAACATTGATGTAAAAGGGCATTTTATGCACCACTGACATTTCACTAAAGCTTCATTTGAAGGTGTGGAAGACACACGCTAATCTCTTGGCACAATATTTAGCTTTAGAAGATAGGAAGCAGTAGGATATCCAGTCAAACAAAGAAAACCCTCATGAGCATAGGTAGAAGCTTTCCTTACACAGCTCCAAAAATATTAACAGAGTGCACAGAGCCAAAGCAATTAACACTGACTATAAACATTCCAGTGAAACACCACTCTACAGAAAAACACAGATTTTATAGAATTTAAGTATTATACTTGTAAACTAGAAGCAGAAAGGAAGAAAGGCTGTGCAGGTCCTGGAACTGAAACTATATCCTTGAGAAGCTGTCTGACCATGCTGCCCAAATCTCCAGCATGCCATCTGCTTAAGAAAGCAGACTTCCTAGGATTTCAACATCCCAATGTCAAAACCAAAACCAAACCAAACCAAAGCAAAACACACAAACAAACAAAAAAACAATCAGAGAGTTGCATATCTTTTCTTCACACACATACATGCACACACAGAGAGATTTTTGAGACCCTTTCTTTGCACTGAAAAGGTGACATTTCCTTAATGAGGTGAATTTCCTTTTTAGCCATAGCTCCAAAAACCCACTAGCATTTAACAGAGCTGCTCTGTACCCTGCCTTGTGGTCTATCAGATCATAAGGAATATCCTTCTAAGAACCATGTTGTTCACTTCACTCCTTTCAGACACAGCTGCTTTTATGAAGCACCACTATTCATCTGTTAGCTTTCATGCTATATAATTCTCTCTGAGGTCTTATACAGAAATATTGTAAGTATTCTAAAAGAGGGGAGTTGTTCAGACTATTAAAATACCTGGTAAAGTGTTGCTTTGTGTTGCTGATTTAGAGACTTAATTTCAGTTATGCAGCCACCTTTTAACTGTGTTTTTTTGTCAGAATTGGTGCCTAGATTATGACCCATTTTTAATACACCTTAATGTACCCGAGCAAAAATTAGACAATGACCTTAACAGGTCAGCTGGTGTTCCCAGGAACTCCCCTGAGTTATAAGACTGTCTTAATCTGCCCTTCTGTATAACAGAATATTAGCTAAATATAAAAGAAGAAATGATTCATGATGATCCACACTCTCATGTAATACCGTCTCTCTCATGACTAAAGACTCATTACCCTTCATAATTTTAGTGTTCTTATCCAGCATTGCAAAGTTTGTGGTATAATTGCTTTTATCATTGTGACCATTTATTAAACCTCTCAACGTGTGTGACAAATGATGTATTTACTAGCCAAGACTTATTTTAATGAAGCTTTGTGAAGATAGTAATTAGGAGTACTTTGAATGTTCTTGCAGTTCTCTGTTTAGTTTTTTCCTTCACTTGCTTTTTTCTTACCTATATTTAAAACTGTAGTAAATAGTCTTAGGGTCACCTGTTGACATGGATTTTCCTTTCTTGCTAAATAAAAACAACTCTTGAAAACTTTCGAAAACAGCTTCTGCTTCTTTGTCTATGTATCTTTTTGGAACTACAAGAGAGTAAATAGATTTTTTGGGATCAACCAGTGTGACTCTATACAACCCCTTGGTGTTAAGTAGTCTATTCCCTGGCAAATGAACAGAAGTCTGTGTTTTCCTCTCTTGCCTTCCAGCTAACTTTTTACTATAAATATCTCACTAACATGAAGCAAAGATTGTATTATGAACCTTAAAATTTGGACAACTCTGTGCTTATAAAAATATCCTTATGCATGAACACTGCAGATTTTTTTCTGTAAATTAATAATAAAAGTATATCAGGAAGCTGAACAAGCATTACTGGAAAATCCAGGAAAAATCAATCCAGCAAATACTTACCATAAGTATTTCTCTTTACACATATAAGAAGCTCCATGGAATTAAAAATGACTGCTTAGTGATGTTCTGAGTTTACTTGTTTTGAGGCATATATATTCAAAAAGGTACTGAACTATTTTTTTAAGAGTTTTAGTGTTAGGAAGACAATTTCATAAGCATCTTTAAATAGATACCTACAAATTCTAATTGCATGTCCTAATTATTTAATTAAAGTTAGTACTGCACATGAAATCACACAATTAAAACATGTCACTAAGTAAAAATTGCAATTTGTATTTAAGTAACAGAATGTGCAATAAGTGGGTTTAATTTACAACCTATATGAAGGTTGATTAACTATATATTGCACTATCTCATTATACCAGATTTAAAATCATGCTTAGGCATTTCAAAACAACATCTTTGTCAAAATTTCAAATGGTTTCTTGCCATTTTTTTTTCATTTCTTTCGTAAGATCTCGTATGTTTTTCTTAGACATTTTCAAATCAGAGAAAAGCTGTTTCTCATTTTTTTTTAGGTATAGATCAGAACAAATCAAGCAGGTAAACTTTTAGGGTACCTGTAAGGTAATAAGCGCTGAAGTAGGAGAAAGCTTACAAAACTCTGTTGTGCAAATTCTTTAGGCAATACATCAAACATTCATCTAACAAAGCAATCATCATACATTTTTAGGTTAGCCCACATGTACGCAGCCTTGTCAAAACTGTAATTGAAACTGAAAAATGTACTGGGAGCTAATTCACTATCAAATATCTCATTCTTTACAAATTTCTTAATCTCAAGGATAATATGGATTCCTTTAATTTATAGATTTAATTTATGGATGTCTCCTCTGCTCTTTTCAATAACGAAAGTTTATTATATTGGTGGTCCTAAATTCAAGAAAATCTACAAAAAAAAAGTAAAGTATTCAAGGGATTTCTTCTAACAGGTTCGTCCTACTTCTCATAAGGGGAAAAGTTATGAAAATATATGGAGACATAACAAATTTAGGTTTTTACATAAAATAGCTAACTTGCAATTTGTATGAACAATATTTCTAACCTCCTTTTAATCTGCAAATTTTGTTATACATTTCTTAGAATGTATAGAGGTTTTAATATTTGGAAAGGAGAAAAATATTAAGAAGCTGTGCTGATCTGGGACTACTGAATATAGAAAGCCCTCATGTAAAGAGAGGATAAGATTGGATTTTTCTTTGTCAGCAGCACTAGGTTTGGCTACTTTTTCTTCCTTAATAGGTATTAACTAACAGTTATTGTTGACTATGAGTTCATTTTTATTCCTATAACTGTTCCATAAAAAAACATGTAAATTATTAATGCGAAGGATTCAGTGTAAAAATCTGGGATCCAGATTTTCTGTGTTAAAATGTTTAACTGAAGTTTTATTTCTAACTATTAACGTTTAAATCTTAGCAAATACAGTATTTAAGATTACCTATTGAATGTTACTTTACAGCTTTAATCTTAGCTTAAATTTTTATTTGGCCTTAAGACACTGTGGTTTCTATAAATTTTTTTTCAAAGATCAATCTTTTTCTTTTTTCCATTGGCACTTAACTCCTCTTACCTGAAATTTAGTCACAGTTTTTACGTATGTTATTGGCTTAGAAGTACCATATTAATCCATCCAGACTATGATAGTTTTCACTGATGTAATCTACAACAGTCACTCTTTTTCATATCTGTAAAATTGAAGGTAAATTTAACCCTTGCTTCAGCTTCGAAATTCAGAAAATGCAGTTGTATATACCAAATACTGTGACGATATTGCCCAAACCAATCTACCTATATGTAAGAAAATAAATAAAAATAAAATAAGACCAAAATAAACAAAACAAAACCCTCTTTGCCATCTTATGAAAGACAAGGAATATTTTTTACCTGACAGTAAAAAATTGGTTCAAGATATGTTCCAGCTATGCACAGTATATATTTTACTCTAAATCTACATTTTTAAAAACTGCAGGCTAGTGGTTATACCAGCAAGGTTTTAACAGAAAGGCTGTTTTCTGAAAATTAGTTGAGGAGTCCTTATGGTTAGTAGATCTTCTGCTTATGCAGCTGTATTTTTCTACAACCTACTGCAAAAAACTCATTTTGAGATGCTGAAGAGTCTTTATCCATTTATTTGTATTAATCTAGTTGTTTCTGAAGATAACACATCAGACTAACAGGTCATGCCTAAGAAATGCTTTTTTAACCTTTGCCAGTATTTAGTGAAACCTATCCCCACTAAATTTCATGATCATTGCAGTGCCCAGAATACAGCATAATCAGAGAGAGATAGCCAGCCACACTTTTCTTTTTAGCTGATAAACAGCCACATGAAGCATATGGATTCTATAAAATGGCCTACCTTCCTGGTTCCCAGGTGCTGCAAGTAATGTCCTCTTGGTCTTTCTGGCAATGGGCTTGGAAAATCCACAGAAGGACCTTCTGATTCCATTACCTGAAACTGGGAAAATATAAACTACCCACAGGGTGTAAAATATTTTACAATTCTGCGACGGTTGAATTGGGATAGGGAGGGGGAACTCCAGGACCAGGGATCTTTTAGCCCCAGCTCCTGGAGGGGAACGGTGCTCCTCCCCTCCCCCCACCCACGTAATCTCATGGCCGCCACAGAGACCGCACACACAGACCAGTCGTGAGGAGGAGGCAAGAGAGAGATTTTTTGTTGGGGTGGTTACATACATAGGTTTCAGGAGCATCCAAAAAGTAGCCAATGATAAACATAGGGGGTCAAATCCACCAATGACAGCAAAGGTTAACAAGGCCAATGAGAGAACTTCAATTTATCTTTTAGAACATTCCTAAAGTAGAGATAAGACTGAGGGACCCTGGGAAGAAGAAGGTACATTTGCAATAAACAATTACAAAGCCATCTTGGAAGCATGCTAACTTTAACATTAAAAATCTCTGTTTCCCATATACACTGCAAGCATATTGCCACACAATTCCTTTCAAATCTCTAAGAAAACTTCACCAAGACAATGTTAAGATGTGGTACTTCCATATTAAATAATTTTAGAATTCTTCCACTTCCTGCATATTTTAAAGAGTTTTCCTGGTGGTCCTTGAAAATGTCCATTCCGACATCCTATGTATATCAATGTGAGACTACTTTTGTCTGGTAAAGTTCAAAATCAAACTCAGTGTAGGGAATAATCCATTTTTATAAAGTTTTGCTAGTATATATTGGTCATACATTTTGTAAAAAAATTATAATCAACAGTATTGTTACTCTATAGTTCACCCAAGTTTCTATTGCATATGTAAAACATTAATACATTTAGTACATGGCAGTTGAAAATACCTCAACTGCTTCAAAAACTGCAGTGGCTTTTTACTACATTGCTAGTCAGCTGAAGAATACCCAATGTCAAAGAAAATCATTATCCCATTACAGGTTTCTAAGTAGATCTGCTCGTTTAAGGTGTTGATATGAGTGTGACAACCATAAATTAAATATTTCAGTTTTCTGAAAACAACACTTTGTAGATATCAATACCCTGTACTGCAGAACCACAGCTAATGTAAGCTTGTTAGAACAATTTCACGTTGCAATAATGACCAATTTTTATGCATAACCTCATATAAGCTCACAGTTGAGCAACCCAAAATTGTAGGCAGCAGTATCTCTTTCACATTTACCATATGGGTTTCTTGGAGTTAAGTTCACTTCCATGGTTTCCTTTTTTTTGCACAAAAAATTGAGCAGTTTCAAGAAGTGACCAATAGTAACTGTAAATATGGTGAAAATTACTCCTCTCTTTATTTTCTTCTGTGTATTTTTGATCTTCGAGTGACTGTGAATTGGATACACCCCTTATTTATTCATTCATTCATTCATTTCTTAATTACTAATCAACTGAGTACCACAATTGCTAAAAAAACAGTTAAGATTACTTCAGTGCAATCATTTTCAATCACACGGATCCATCAGCAAGTCCCTCAACACTGAATGATAAAATTTGTATTGGCTTAAGGAAAAAGTGCAAGTCATCCAACAAGTGCAAAGAGGATATTGTCAGTATTTGCAGTTTATCCCCCTGAAGAAGTCCAGGCTGGTCCTCTGTTTAGGCTGTAGGACATGAGAACAATTGTCACCACCATCTCTACAGAGACTGTAGTGCCACTGGAGAACTCCTCCCACCTCAGGCAACCATTATATTTAAGCATCTCTTTGTATTGTAGAGATGACCACAGCGTTTCCAAAGTAAAACACCAAAATAATATTCCCAAATATTTTCCTAAGAACACTTCTTTCTAATGTGCTGGGTAAGAATAACAGGCATTAATAGAAAAAGATATTTTTGTCTCATCATAACTGCACTTAGCAGTAAACAAAGAAGATAAGAAATAATGCAAATCAGTTTTGCTCGTATCAGAAATGTCTTCATCCAAAATCATCTGCTTACCTAAGTGCTCAGTATAGCTGAAAATTGGTCTTTAATATACTTTTTTTTATTCAGATCCTGTGTTGTACCATATAAACCTTATTGGTTTATATTTATATATATATATAAAATATATATTATAAATATTTTATAAATTAACTATTGGTGTTTCTAACACATACAAAAATCCCCAACTTCAGTACACATGATACTCTGCATTCCCTCAGCAAGATATCACAATGGGAAATTAGAAATCCTAACTGCTAAATATTAACAGAAGGCCGTATTTTTCCAAATCCATAAAGTGACTGAATCACAGTGTTTGAGCAAGATGTCAGCTTTGCTGCCTTTTTTTTTTTTTTTTTTTTTTTTTTTTTTTTTTTTAATATGTAAATTGAGTGAGCGGTAATCTCACCATTGACTCAGGATTAAGTAGATGGTGAGAAAATGGAGATTCCCTTGTAAGTAGCAGTCCTTATAACTGTTAATTTACTACATGATGCTAATTAAATGAGGCTGGATTCATAATGGAAATATATGGTGCCTGAGTAGAAAAGCTGTTAACATAATTATATCTGTTACACAGGGGGTGTAGCAGATTGCAATTATTAGAAGACTGAGTTTAAGGCTACCTTGTGTACTCTGATGTTAGGACTGGCTTTTATAATCCTTCACTTCCCAAATAACAGTCCAATTTGGATTAAAGCTTCTTTTTTCTTTTTTTTTCAATTTCAAACACGTGATTTATAAAAATTAAATTACTCCCCTAAGTACTCAGTTTCCAAATTCAGTTCATTTTTTAACAGTTAAGGCAATTGTGGATATCCCTGGGCATCTTGTCAAAACATTAGCACAGTCCTCCTTTGAATGACTGGTTATGTAAAAGCTCCATCTCAAGATACACACACAAAGTGAGCCTCAGAGAATAAAAAAACCCCAGCTCTTACCTGTTCCAATCTCTCATAGATTTCTTGGGGGTTCATGGTGCAGCCTCTGTAGAGTTTTCTTAGAGTCAAATATTTTCTAAAGCAATTCTGCATTACCCAACTTTATTAGGGGTTTACATTACATTAGGGGCTTATATTACATTTGTCTTCAACACAGATGATGGACCAAGAGAGTCTCAGTGCTCTGCGCTGGAAGCCCATGACTGTGAGAATGATCAATTCCCAGCTGATCCTGAACTTGTGCAGGATCTGCTGTTCCTGCTGGATCCCTACAAATCTATGGGGCCCAATGGGATTCATCTGAGAATCCTCAAATTGCTGGATGATGTCATCGCAAAACTTCTCTTGATGATTTTGAGCGGCCTTGGAAGCCTGGGGTCTTGGAGAGGTCCCAGCTGTCTGGAAGCCCAGGAATCACAGAATCATAAAATCATAGAATCAGCCAGGTTGGAAAGGACCTCTGAGATAATCAAGTCCAACCCTTGACCCACTACCACCACAGTTACTAGACTATGGCACTAAGTGCCACATCCAGTCTCTTCTTAAATACCTCCAGGAATGGAGAATCCACCACCTCCCTGGGCAGCACATTCCAATGTCTGATTACCCTCTCTGGAAAGAATTTCTTCCTAACATCTAACCTAAGCCTCTCCTGGCAGAGCTTGAGACCATGCCCTCTTGTTTTACAGATAGCTGCCTGGGAGAAGAGACCAACCCCCACCTGGCTACAACCTCCTTTCAGGGAGTTGTAGAGGGTGATGAGGTCTCCCCTGAGGCTCCTTTTCTCCAGGCTAAACAACCCCAGCTCCCTCAGCCTCTCCTCATAGGACTTGTGCTTAAGTCCCTTCACCAGCCTGGCTACTCTTCTCTGGACCTGCTCCAGCACCTCAATATCCTTCCTGAACTGAGGGGCCCAGAACTGGACACAGCACTCCAGG
>JAWWLV010000100.1:14972974-15012843 GCA_035041135.1 Platyrinchus mystaceus | reverse complement strand
CTCTGCTACTGGCTCTTTTCTCTCTCTCCTTGCAGGAGTTCTCTCTGCCTCTCTTGGCTGCAATGCCAGCTCTGCTGCTTGTTCCTTTATCTCTTGGCTCTGTGCCAGTTCTCCTCTGTCAGTGCTGTTTTGCTGCTGCTCCCTTTGCTGCTCCCAGTGCAGAAGCTTCCCCAGCCCTCGGCTACAGACGGTACACTAAGTTTGTCGACTAAATTGGGAGGAGCTGTCAACTCCCTCGAAGGTAGAGAGACCTCGACAAATTAGAGAGATGGGCAATCACCAACTGTATGAAGTTCAAAAAGAGCAAATGCCAGTTGCTACATCTGGGATGGGGCAGCCCTGGTTGTGTGTATAGACTGAGATATGAGACAATGGAGAGCAGTGCCATGGAAAGGGACCTGCGGGTCCTAGTCAATGGCAAGCTGAATATGAGTCAGCAGTGCCCTGGCAGACAAGAGGGTCAACCGTGTCCTGGGGGCATCAGGCACAGCATTGCCAGCCAGTTGTCCCACTCTGCTCTGCACTGGGGAGGTCTCACTTTGAGTATTGTGGCAGTTTGGGGCACCATGATATAAAAAGACATTAAGCCATTTGAGAGTGTCCAAAGAAGGGCATGAGGATGGTCAGCGGTCTGGAGGGAAAGCCATATGAGGAGCATCTGAGAGCACTTGGTCTGTTCACCCTGGGAAAGAGAAGACTGAGGAGAGACCTCATTGCAGTCTTCAACAACTTCATGAGGGAAAGTGAAGGGCTGGTACTGATCTCTCCACTCTCATGACCAATGACTCAAGGAAACAGGATGAATGTGTGTCATGGGAGGTTTAGGTTAGATATCAGGAAAAGGTTTTTCACCTAGAGGGTGGTTGGGCACTGGAACAGGCTCACTAGAGAAGTGGTCAGAGCCCCAAGCCTGAGCTCCAGAAGCATTTGGACAATGCTTTCAGGCACACGGTGGGATTCTTGGGGTGTCCCGTGCAGGGCCTTGATGATACTCAAGGGTCACTCCCAGCTCAGCATATTCTAGGATTCTATGTTTTCCTGAAATCCTCATTTTCACAAGCTATAAAATATTTTGTATTCCATGGGATTCTCAAAAACACATTTTGAAATAGCAACACATTATTTTAAAAGAAAGCATATAAGTATTTCCAATTCAATTCATCACCTCAACATAAAATAATTATTCAAGGATAATGTTCAGTGTGGAATAGTACTCAGGCTTTTAAAATCTTTTGCAATGATTAAAAAAGTGAAAGATTCCAAGGCATTTAACAACCATGAAAGCTGTTTATTATGCGTGTTCTCCAGTACCATGAGTGCTATGTCTATTAGACAAAGAAAAAAAACCCAAAAAACATAGCAACCCTTGAAGTCAATATACAGAAACATATCAATGGCTAACCCTGTTTTTCTCAACTTCTGAATACTTAAAACTTCTCTGCTGTCTGCTGCTACAAATTCATTTTGAAGGGTAATAACCCCTAACCTTCCATTAGGAAACATGCATTTGAAAACCTGTTTTTCAGTGACTAATATCAGAACCATATTTACTTTTAACCAGCCATCTCTCCGCTCCCAGAAGTAGAGATTCAGGAAAGCCACAGAAATTCCCCAAAAGACAGTGAAAGGAAGGTAGGTAAGAATGAATATTAAGTAGCTTCACAGCAGTATACTTTTCTGTTTCTTTTCATCTTAAACCACAAACACAATATCTGAATGCTTTATGAAATTTTCAACATACTATAAAGACTTCTTTCTTCAGTATTTTTTTTCTTAATTTCTTCTCATTTGCTTGATATTCTTTCATGTGTTTTTCTTCTCTGGAATTTCAGATTCTTGATGGTTCCTTTTACATTCATCTCGTTTCCTCTTTTGTCTACTGTCTTACTCTTCCCAGTCGCTGTTCTTTTCTCATAGTCTTTGCCACTCATTTTCTTTGCTCATATCATTATTTCAGTCTCCTGAACTCCCGCATAGATCTTGGATGCTGAAAATGTTTTTGCCACAGGTCTGATAAGCAAAGCAGTGTCTGCCACCTACCCATACATTACCTCTATCCAGTATACATTCATTTTTTCCTATTAGAATGGGAGGGAATAAGATATAAGAGGAGTGGAATGAAAGTCCAAGCAACTCAGAAGAAGCAAGGGGGAATCTAGAGCCTGTGACTTCTCCTAAACTGGAAGAAATCATTACTTGACCAAGAACAATTTACCAAGACTAGTTCTGAGTTGTTCCTTTCTAAGTCCTCAAACGCTGTCAGACTGAGGTTGCTTAAGAGATCTATCCAACTAAAACAGAGACATGAGGGATGGTCTTAAAATTTTATAAGAAGAAATGCTACACGTTCAAAAAAACAGTACATGTGTAACTGTGCAATCAAAGCACCAAGATTCACTTTGCATCCAGTGCACTTTGTCAAAGTGACTAATCTGTTTAGCCATACTATAATGCTGCTGTGTCACTCAGATTCAGTGAAGCAAGCATTCATCCTAAGATTGATCATGCCCAGATCAATGTCTAAGCCTTAAATAAAGCCCACCAGTGCCTCTGAATATCAATTCTTAAGCCAGTTTTGGACTACATCTCTAATTTGGCTATAATGAAGTGATAAAGATTAAAGAGGACTCTTTCTCTACGATTAAAAAAAAAAAATAATGTGTTTCACTGTTTGACCAAGAGCTGGAGAAGCCTGAAATGTGAAGGTTGCTGAAAGACAATGCTGTAGAAATCAAATCCCCAGATGGTGAGATGCTGAGAAATGTGAAAGCATTAAAAAAGGTTCCTGAATGATGGGCTAATACATGTGTATTTTGTGTGCACAGACAGATTTTGGTAGTGGAGGGGGATACAGAATTCACAGGGGTTAAGCTGTAAGAAGCTGTCAGAAGCTTCCTCCATGTCCAACAGAGCCAATGCCAGATGGCTCAGGGTGGACCCACTGCTGGCCAAGGCTGAGCCCATCAGAATTGGTGGTAATACCTCTGTGATAACACATTTAAAAAGGAAAAAAAGTTAATGTGCAAGATTAATTGTGCCCAGAGAAGACAGGAGTGAGAATACATGAGAGGAACAACTCTGCAGACTACAAGATCAGTGGCGAAGGAGGGGGAGAAGGTTCTCCAGGAGCTGGAGCTGAGGTTCTCCTGCCCCCGCGGCACAGCCCATGGTGAGGCAGTTGTGCCCCTGCAGCCCATTGAGGTCCACAAGGATGCAGAGATCCACCTGCAGCCCACAGAGGAGATATACACCTGAGCAGGTGGATGCCTCAAAAGATGGCTCTAAGCCTGTGGGAAGCTCATGCTGGAGCAGGCTCCTGGCAGGATTGTGAGGACCCATGGGAAACCACTCTGGAGCAGGTTTCCTGGTAGGAGTTGTGACCCTGTGGGGATCCACACTGGATCAGGCTGATTGTTGAAGGACTGCACTTAACAGAAAAGTGACCCATGTTGCAGCAATTCATTGAGAAATGTTGCCCATGGAATGTACTGGCATTAGAGAAGTTCACGGAGAACTGTCTCCCATGGGAGAGACCTCACACTGGAGCAAGGGAAGGACTCCTCTCCTTGAGCAGTGGCAGAATTATGTGAACTAACCATAAGCCCCATTCCTTTCTCCCTGCACCTCTCTGGGGGAGGAGGTAGAGTTTGGGAAGGAGAGAGGGTGGGGGAGGGGAAGATGGTTTTAATATTTATTTTACTTCTCATTATCCTACTCTGACTTTGCCAGTTATAAATTCAATTAATATCACAGTATTCAGTGAGTGATCTCTCCCTGTCTTTACCTCAACTCATGAAACTTTCATCATATTTTCTCTCCCCTATCCACTTGTGGAGAGAAATGATGGAGAAGCTTTGGTGGGTACCTGACATCCAGCCAGGGTCAACCCACTACAGCATGTCTCAGTCATCAGTGTTGAGTGACCAGTTTGTGACAGTTCCTCTTGTCTGATGTGAGCATGAACAACTGTTTTCCCACCACTAAATGGTGTAACATAAAAGCCAGGAAGACAAATGAAGTTCAAGCCATAGTTCTACTTTGTTCCATTAACAAAAAAGTGGAAAGTGCAATACCAATAAAAAGTACTGGAAAAACCAAAGAGGACTTTATGAAATTTGTAAGATTTTCCATATGACAATCAACTTAAATGTGCCCAATGGATTCTTCTCTTACGCAGGTTCTTATGCTATGTCAGTCTCTGCGTAAAAATAATCACTATATCATTAGAATAAATGATTAACAATTGTAGTAATTGTGACACGACCTCCTGGAGATTGGACTATGGCCATCTAATTGCCTGTCAGCGTTCAGGGGCCCAGATCTACAGATGTGACTGAACATTATGGCTCAGGGAAAGGGCTGTGCAAGCTTATTCACCCACAAGATTGTTCAGTTTCATACAGTATAATTTAGAATAAATTTTAGGTAGCTATGACTTCTAGGGGGTGCAAAAAAAGTGAAGCTGCAATACAGTATGTGGCAAGGAGCAAAAGTATTCCCTGTATCGCCCTAACTTCTGCCATCTAACTCTTCTCAGTACAGCCATGCTGGGTTCAGGACCAAAATTTACACTAAGTATGATGCATAACACTGAAAATCTTCATCAATTTTCCTGCAGCAGGGAAACATTTTCTTCAGTTTAGTACAGCAATGAGCACTCCAAGGGCACTCAATAATTCATCAACCACTTGCAATAGCTAAGGAGAGAGAATTCAAAGTTTACAACAGCAACAATTATAAAAACAATATGAAAATTCTTAGAAATTCTTAGATTTCTAACTTCTACTAAGTATGATGTTTTGGCTTTTTTAATGCCTACAGTGAATTTTTAAATAATTACACAATCTTCCTAATGTGAAACCTGCACATTTTAGAAGTTATTAGTTATTAGGATATTTTTAAGTCCTCTGAGGTGTTACTGTTTTCAGAAGTATTCATATACTGAGCAAAACAATCTTACACAACAAATACAATAAAAAAGGATTTTCTCACAGGCAAACAGGATCAAGTCTTTACAAATAGTTTGTTACTGGTAGAGATAAGAAATACCTCAGAGGCCTTAGGGATGAATAGGTTTCCTAAAAAGAGGAAAAAAATGTCCAGATCACTGACTAAACAAGTAACTCAGCAGCACTTCTAGACAAATAACAGAAACTTTTCTCTCTGAGACAGGCAAAGAGACTGTCAGACCCACAGGGAGAGTCATGGGGTATCTGGAATATCATCAGCTCACAAAGTATCCTGATGTTAACACCATCAGGCCTGCTCACTCATCCTACCCCAAACTGCTATACCGGTATATAAAAACAGCAACCTTCTAAAAGTATATTAGCAGGATGATATGCCTCACTCACAACTATGGCAGTGCTAGTAAAATTGATGAGAAGCCTGAATTTTTCTGCTTTCTACCAGTACACAGCTAGAATACTGATTACCTTTTCCCTAACCCTCAGCAGATTTACCTGTTCCCTGCTCTCCTTCTTAAGGATCCTGACACCACCAGACAATGTTTTTTATCTAGATGATTTGTTCCTTCAGTGAGTGAAACAAGGAGAAACCAGCAGAACCTTCAGTCTGAAGGGACTTTGAGAGTCCAAGGGGATCACATTACGGAGTTCTGCAGATGGTATTTGATGAACAGATTGTAGATGATTTTAACAAGGAATTCATTTTTCTTACAGTAAACAGAGGATCAGGCTCACCTTGTTCACTGTTCAGTGCAAATCCCAAAGGAGTGAAGAGATGATGTTTCTAAGACACTTTTCCACTCCACTGATCCTGTCTGACTAGTTTCCAAAGGGAAAGCATGCTCTAAGTTATGTCTTAGATGTGTTACAATGATAACAGTGGTTCCCCAACATCATCTGCACACCCTAAAGAGACTGACCTCTTAAAAACCATGCCTGTTCATCTCAGTTTTCTCTCTCCAGTGGTGGAAAAACCATAGCATAAAACCAGTCTCTGACAATATGTAGAGGAAAAAGAGCCGTTATGTCTGTTTTTAATTTGTACTAGTAGAATAAGTCAGATGTAGCAGGTGAAGGTCAGCCTAGAAAGTAACAAATTTTTTATTAAACCTCTGTTTGGATGTTACTTTTATTTTCAGTCACTATAACTGACAATGAACGCATACCACATTCCCCCGTTTAACTTAAGAACAGAATTTTTTTTTTCTCATTACAAATACATATTTTACAATTATTGGAGTACTTTTTCAAGCAACATCTTGCAATCTTAAAAATGTTACAAACTTTTTGGTCTTCCATTCCTGTGTAAAAATTTTCAAAATTATCTTGCTCAGAAATTACATGTATAGGGACAATAAAGCATGAAGATCAAGAATACAATCAATACCAAGATAATAATAGATTGTTCCATTGCATTTGGAGCTTTCTAAGAGAAAGTATTGATTTGGGGTTTCTGTATTTCAGCTGGACATCTAAGCCTAGATTACCCAAATCAGTTCTATTCTGTATTGCTTACACTTACACCATTCCAGTAGTCTCAGGCAGGGAATGTTTACCAAAAGTTTCTCACAACAGGAAATTAGCCTCTCATCTGATTTTCAAGGTCTGTTATTGCCTACCATCCTATTAGACCAGTACAAACTTATTGGGTCAAGAAGAATAAATCACGAACCTTACCTATTCTCCACCTGGTGGCTGAAGATGAAAGAAAAGAACTGATATTTAACAATACCGGCTTGCCTGTAGGAGATAGAAAGGGCAGAGAGGCACCATAAAATACTATTTGGTGCTTGCTCCTGATTTTTACATTCTGAAAAATCACAAACAAAACAGTATACATTGGCAAATTCTATATTTTTTCTGTTCTAAATAGGATTTTATATATCTTGTGCGCATATAACCAATATAAAAACTTACACCTGTAGACAGAGAGATGATGGATCTCCTGTCTCTTAAGTTGCTGATGCATCCTTTTGAAAAAAAAAAAACCAAAAAAACCCACAACAAAACCATAAAAAAACCCCAACCAATCAAAAAACAACAAAAAAACAAACCATAACAAAAAACAAACAAAACAAAACAAAAAAAAAAACAAAACAAAAACCAACCAAACAAACAAAAAAAACCCACAACGAACCAAACAAGAAAAAACATGAAAACCTCTACCTCTACATCAGATGCCCTCTTGGTGTGTAATGTTAACACTACATTTCATATGAAAACTTCTATTTCTTCTATTAAAAAATTCTTATAGACTTTTTCTCTAGGGAATGAGTAATAGGTACTAAACACAAGTACACTAAGGGCCAAACTGTCAGGGTTTCAAAATTCCACCCAAGGACTGTGTACACACTATGGTTTGGATAAGAAAATTGGATATTCAAGCATGATGCTACCAATATTTGCACGAAAGTGCCCCTCTGTGCTCGCAAAGCTAGTTTCAGGTCCATCTGTGTACTGGGGTACTCACCTGAACCCGAATACTCTTTTGTAATGTATTTCAATTTTTGAAATCTTACCCTTTACTACAGAGCCACAGCGAGTCTGCTTCACTTTGTCAGAGCCAATTTAATTTGCCATCCTGCTCCAGGGGTAGCATCATAGCTACTTTCCAATGTTTTGACCTCAACTACAATTTTCCCTGTAAGTTCTGGTGTATTAACTCAAATTCATTCAAATAACGGCCACAAGATAAAAGTATCACTTCTATGTTAGAAATCTTGTTTTTTCCACAGTGCAGGAATCTCTGGAAACTGTATCAGTGACTATTTCAATGCACCTTACATTATTATATCACTGGAAGGTACTGAATGCTTCCCTGTTTGAAGACACACACTGTCTTAATTACATCACACACTCTAATGTTTCATGCTTCTTTGCAGACACTCTTACTGGGGCTGTAATTGGACTTCAGGCACACAGCTAAAACCCAATAAAGAATCATCTTTGGGTGCTGCCTAAGATGTTCTGCTACTCCTTTTCATGGTCTGTTTATCTTAGGCTTTTCTGAACAAGTAAGTGGAGAGGAAATGCATCTTTGGCTTAGATTTCAATCTCAGATGAACTCAGTGCAAATTTTCACAAATGCAAGCATATTAGATTATTAGATACTTTTGTTTCTTTTGTATTTTGTCAAAAGTCTATCAGGTGAACTTGCATGCATTGAAAGGTTCCAAAAACACCTGTCTCATATATAAGTTCAGGGTGCTAGCTATGCATGTACACTTATGAAAGGTGCTTTGGGCATTTTTTTTTTTCAAACGTACTGGAGTTTGTTCTTTTAATTTCTTTAGTATTATATTATATGTACCATATTTTCCTACAGTTGCTATAGAAACTGTATATTGTTGAATATCAGATAATATCTGGTAAACAGGATATAAAGAATATAAATTGGTACTCTCTTCAGCTAGTTATCGGATACATTTGGACTTTTGCAAATTATCCTTTGTGAAAAATAAATCTAATCCTATTGTTTTCTGTATGAAAGCTCATGCTTATCTGTCTTTTTCCTTCACTAGCTCCCTTGCTGTCAACTGTATAGCATTGTCCTCTAGAAGAGAAGTTAATGAACCAAATAAGAATGCATATTACTTGGAAGGATGCTGCACAGGACACTCACAGAAGTGGATTAACTACAGGAGAAGAAAACCCACACTTGTGAGTGTTTTTATAAATCCAGCCCAGCAGGCATGGCATAATATTGAAATTACTTTCTCTCTTTCTCACTCTCTCTCTCGACTATTAAGCTATCCTATCTCATTCTCATCCTTCCCGTAGCTCATTTTGAAGAAAATATAAATTCATAAAAGAAATTATGGCAAGCTACATGCATTTAATCTGTGAAACTGGCAGGACTACATTACAGATAGCACAAGTATTTTCTTGTCCATGAAGCTTCCTACCTAGGTGAAAAACACCTTAAATAACCATCTCAACACTCCTGTCATGTTCTCTCATGTCATGAGATTAAATGTAGCTTTTGTAAATGTAAATGTTCTTGACTAAATAATGTACAATAAGAGGCTGAAGTCAACAATACCTACAACAGTACCAACGTGTTGTGTGCCCTACATAATTAGTAGTCAATGTGCTACATTACTAAAGGAGAATAATTTTGTTTAAAAACTGAGAAGGTTTCAAAAATACAGCTTAGGTCATTTACAAGACTGCAGTCACTATGATGAAACACTTCTAGTTCTGTAGTGCCATAAATTCAAGACATCTGATTGAAAGACCTCTTGTGTTGGTAATATTACCTGTTTCATCCCCCTTACCTTTCTGATCTCTGTTCTTTCATCTTTTCTCCAGTCCCAACATCAGCTAGGTCCACTACAGACATATTTAAGATTGTTCTGCCTGTACTTCCTGATTACATGGCATGAGCTGGCTCTAATTCAAATGTTTCTATGCTGGTCCACCAAGGCAAGAGGTTTGCCAGTGGGAAAGAAGTTTAATGTATTTTATATTAAGTCAGGGCAGCTTTGACACCCTAAGCTTAGGGTAGCCTCAGGCCTATGTCAACTTGTATGAAAGTCTCAATAAGCTCACAGGTACTTAGAGAATGCACCAAACAAAAACTCCCCTTGAAATTGACTATACTATTCCATATCTCTTCCTGCATATGAAGGTGGAAGAGAACAACTGAGAAGGAGCTTTGCTTAGGAATGCAGGTATTTTACTCTTCCTCTGCATATTGCCTTGTTCTTTTGAATGTGCAAGGACAACAAAGTGGTTAAGTCCTTTGTATTTTTTCTGTCATTACGTAAAGCTGATCAAAATAAAGCAAAATTTAACCCTACATACTGACACTGCCTGTAAGTAAGCGACAAAATGGATATCTCAAAGCATGAGATTTCATTGTTATTAGTCTTTTACTGCTTTTCCTTCCCAATCTTCCTGTTTTGGATACAGTATAAAAAAAGCACTATCTGTTGTATTCCACTAATGAAGGAGAAAGTGACTTATCAAAATGTCTTTACATGATGTTTACTGTCATCAATCAGTAGGATTTTCTTTCATTTTATTAGATATAGCTATAAACTCCTTGTTTTGAAGAGGCATTATCATTCTCTGATAGGCCTAAAATGTTCTTTTTACATATGGTTAACAAGGAGTTCAGTTTTGTTTTTCATATCCCACATATTTTTATGTTCCAGTATACTACGTATTTTCCTAATTTTCTCTTTTCTTTTGTAAAAATAATAGTTTGTAAAAAACATAAGATGACTGAAGACCATGAAAGTAAGTGAAAAGGGGTGGGAGAAATTACCTCCAAGTTGCAATCTTCACAAAAGAAAAATTTTGTCGTGGAATGCTGATATCCAAATTCAAAATAAAAGAGCCAAAAGGAGAAAAGAAGGAAGGAAAGAGTATATGAAGAGCACTTTCAGTAATAAATTGGCACTTTGTGGGGTTCCAGTACAGAAACTATCATGTATAAATAGTAAGGATACCAATGGCCCCATGTGTTACTTGTGGACAATAAGCAAAGAAACAATAGCAAGTTGGGAAGAAATATTGTCTTAGCATGTCATACATGTATTTAAAACATTGTCTTTCATCTCTTATGAATATCAAGTTGAGTGCACAAAAAGATTTGTTGCTCAGAAATGTCTGAAAATTTCTGACTGAAAACTGTAATCTGAAGTCATTGAGGATTTGGGATTTGGGCCATTTTTCATGTAAAAATTCAAGGCTAATAAGTTTTCAAGTGCTTCACAGATGCTTCTGGTTTACAAGGTTTTTCCTGCTTTATACAATTTCTTTGCTTTGCAGTTTTCATTTCTTAAGCAAGTATTTACATAATGTTGCTAGAGTCTGAAATCTCCCTATTAAGCTAATCTCAGAATGCCCTCTTTGTTCTTCAGGTTTCAAAGAATTATTCTTTTGCTGTGCATTGTAACTTTATTTGAGAACAACTATGAATTATTTTACATTGATTATTGTCTAATTTAGCTGATTCTGAAATTTCATCTGATGTTATACACCAATAACTTCTAAAAGTCTCCTCCATTAATACATACTTAATGGACAAGAGACAAGTGTAGACAGAATGTATGAAGTTCTTTTATCACACAAAAACATTGATTAAGCTGGTTGAATGTGAATGAACTGAAATGAAGATTAATTTATCATAATAACAGCAGAATTTTCAACCTCAACAATCAGGGATGGGAGTAAATTAAGTGATGACCCGAATGGTTTTAATAACAAGATGACCTTTTAGCTTTTTATGGCAGTTATTTACAGCTTTGGTCATTGCAATTTTCTACTGAAAGTACAAGCAGGTGCTTTCAATAGTTCCATTTAGAAGAAAGGTAAGAAAATGTTCACATTGTGATGTCAACACACTGCTAAAATAGAGTTTCTCTGCACCTTTTTAAAAGCAGATACCTGGCCTGTCATCACAGAAGTGGAACTAATTTTTTTAACAAACCTTTGCTCACCACTTAATACAGATTCCTGCCCAAACTGTTATTGTGCAAAGCAGTGATAACGATGAGAACAGAACCAAGGTGTCTTTATTCCCATGATTAAAATGGTCTTGCATTCTTATTTTCCCTTTTACTCCAAAGAGAAGTCAAAATAAGGTGAGGAAAGAAAAGCATTATGATACAATTTCAGAGGATTTTTACCACCTGGAATTGCAGAATTACAGAATATCTCAAGTTGAAAGAAACATGCAAGGATCATCAAGTGACTCACAGGACTACCTAAAACTAAACCTTATGACCAGGAGCATTGACCAGATGCTCTTTGAACTCTGACGGGCTTGTTACTGTGGGGAGCCTGTTCCAGTGCCCTCTCAGTGAAAAACCTTTTCCCACCCAGTCTGAACTTCCTGTGACACAGCTTCATTCCCTTTTCTCATGTCCTACCACTGGTCACCAGAGAACAGAGATCAGCACCTCTCCAGCCACTGCCACTCTTTGAGGAAGTTGTGGAACACTTCAGATGGGGGTCATCTCCGCTCAAAAGTCATCCTACCACACACACCCACATACACACGTGCAAAAATGTATTGTGTTATTACAGGATTTTAGCTCAGTAGGGTGAATTCAGAGATTATGTTCTTACTACGTCACTCAAAAGAGTGAACAGAAATGGAGCAGTACCTTAGTGGAACAGATGGGGTCTTCAAATGCAACTAACAGAAGGTGCAAGATAGGCAGGCAAGCTGTTTAAATAGACACTCTCTTGGGAAATCACACAAAAGTTTAATCTTGGGACTCTGGAAAAAAGACACAAGGTACTGCTGCCCAAAATGAATGACTCGGACTCTCTAATAGAAGTGAATAACTCATGTCCTTTGTGAGTCATCACAAAAGATGGCCTGCAACAAGTGCTTAGCAGTAGCTCTAGAAGACAGGCCAAAAAGGGTCAGTATTTATGTTAATACAGTGATCATTATATACCTCACACACAGCATAAAGAAGCTGAAAGTGCCTGAGCTGATAGTGTCAGCAGTCCTAAAAAAGGCCTTGCACAGTCTAGCCTGTCACATGAAGATCCGAATTTTACCTTCTCAGAGCCTCAGCTTCATACGTATTTGTCACTTGTGTAATGCTGAGCTTTACTGAGCTTAGGTATTGTGAGTTGTATCCTAAGGACATAAAATAAAGCTTTGTCTAACTCTCCCAAAAAGAAAAGAGAGAAATACAATTTAACCTTGGTTCACTGAACAAGCATGTAGATATACATACCTTAAGCCGAAATGCCCTTTGGTGCAGAACAGCATCCACTGCAGCATGAATGGATTCTATTACAGTCACTATGGAGTGGATCCATTACTGGAATAAGCACCAACTTCAAAATCTTCTTGGAAAAACATTACTATGCAGAGTCACAGGATACTATGCAGAGTCACAGGATCTAATGCAAACACTACCTCAGGGGTAATTCTTGAGCAAAGTAGAAAACAGGGCCTTTCTTAATATTATTTCATTGTACCAGAGTGTCATACTTCGTCATACTCACTGGAACTCAGAACAAAGTAAAGGAGAAGGCATCGAAATCCCTGCCTTCAACACAACTTAATTTAGACCCTTTTAAAGCAGTGAGTATAGATTCACGATTAGGGCAGCAGGGACAGTTTTGGAGTTCTGCACAGTGTATTTTAAACTGCCTCCCAGTAGAATATACACCACTGTTAATAACAGCTCCACTGCCATGACACTGCTCAGGCATTGCCTACTTTAATTGTATTTCAGAAGGGCAAACAACTATATATATCAGTTGACTACATTTCCTTTTCATTATTATATTACACCTCATTGAAAAACTCTGAGCCATCCAAAATGAAATATTAATTTCCCATCTCATTTCCCAAATCTCAGGGACAATATGGCCCTGAAGTTTAAGGGTGATAGCGATTCAATTTATGAATAAAAATAAAATGGAATTTTGCATAAGGCATTTTTTCCTAATGCGTTTACTTTGTCACCTTTGTCATCCGTACTGAGAGCAATGACAAATATGGAGTTGTGTGTCTATTTATCCCTTATTTAAATAGACAGAGTACTTATGCAGGGCAGGTCAAAGAAGTCAGCTGTTAGACCCTGCAGAGAAATACTTTATGTATGCAAATAGATCTGCATAGTGTTTACAGCATTATGCCAGACACTACTCTGACATTCTTTATGTTTTCTAAACTGACGTTACTCCCTTGGCTTCAGAGGAAAATACTCCTAATTTAATTGCCTGTGAGTGATATAAGAATCAGATCTAGTCTATTTCTTCAGATAGAAAACTACTTTTAGTCCTCCAGTTAATCTATGGGGTAAGTAGTTCAGTTTTACAATTTCTGACAAATAATGAAGGGAGGCTTTTATGCAATGACAGAGCTTTCTGTGAAAATGTCTGATCAAGTGACTTGAGAATCTAAAGGTCTAGAAACTGTACCTATACTATTTTTTAGTTTTCCTAGTTTTCAAAGGAAAACATTTACTTCAATATAATTTACACAATTGTCTCAATTCCTGTGAAGGCACTATCTACTTCCCCAGTACTTTTATGAGGACCATCTAGCATCCTATCAGAAGTAAAACCTACGTAAAACAAAATTGACATTTATCTAACCTCATGATGAAAGTTACAATAAGATCTGTTCATCCTAAATCTTTCATTTTGCCTCTTTCTCATATGCTGGTAAAATTACAACAGGCTTCATACACTTTTCTGGATAACCAAATCCCAAATCACTTAGAAATGAGACCCTCAGCTTAATTCTAGATATATTACACCAGCAGCAGGCAATCTAGCCCTAGAGTTTTATAGGTTAAAAACAACTTCCAACTTGAAACTAACAAGCTGCTAGTGCTAACACACACTGACTGATTACAATTAGCATGAAACTGCACTGGAAAAGTGGATATCCTACACTGAAACAGCTTCAATTTCCAGATGGTCTTATTAAGATGTAGCCTCGAGTATTGCAAATTACATGACTGTAGTCTTTGGACCCAATCCTCAGATGGCACCTAGACTCCTAGCTAGGGCATTGCTCTTTTATTTAAATAGTACTTAAATGAGGCCAAATCTTACAAATTTTCTTTTTCATTAAAGGAATATTAACTTCTGAAGTTGTTCCTGCTTGCTGCTAACTCATAGGAAAAAGCATGGTGGCAGAATCTCTCAGACATTTCTTCCTGAAATGCACATGTGTGCGCAGAGACATAAAGAGTTAACATAGTTCAAGTACTATGTACTTAAATTCACCAACTGTTATATCATACTCAGTTCTTACACAATGCCATAAAAAGTACTATCATGGCTTGGGATAGGGGACCAAGACGAGACCGCGGGTCCTTGCAGGCTGAGACGCGCTGGGCACAGCCACTGGTGGTATGTGGGTGTGGTACAGCTATGCTGTATGTGTGAAGGTGTGACGCAGCACGTAATAGAAGAATCAGCACAAGACACAAGGTGGGAAGATCTCAAGCGATCTCAACTTTATTAGGGCAAACACTCACTTATATAGGGTAGGATTGGAAAGGACTAGAAAGTGGGCAGAGCATGGGCGGAGTATGCAAAACCTGGATAGGGGATTGGGAAAGTCTGAGGGATGGACACAGGGAAGGTGGAGAGCGGGAGGTACAAAACTTGGGGAATAACTATTGGCTGAACCAGTAACTATGGTAACCGAGACTGTCCAATCAGGTTGCAGTCACTAACATCCAGGGAGAACTGCTGTCGAGGAATTGATACATTTGTGGTGCCCCAATATGGTAGAAAAGTTGTCTTTTGGGCATCACTAAAGCAGGGAAGAAACACAAGTCCCATTAGATCGCATTGAGTCCTTCATGCCTGGCCGCCATCTTAGGTCCTTTAGTGGATGCTCTTTCATCCACTGCTCCAGCTCAGCCTCGGGGTCTGGGGCACTCCCAGCAAAGTACCATTGGATTCATCACTGAGAGGACTCTGCATTTCCTATCTCTCACTATATGAAATTTCACATGTGCATCTTCTGGTTGTTTTTTTTTCTGTTACTGCCTCAGAGTCTAGAAAAGCCATAGAAATGTTTGGAGGAATTTCAGCATGGAGTGGCAAGGGGGTGGTGGTGGTGGAAGGAATGCAACAACCCATTACCCCATTACCCAAACACATAAAATAAGTGTAGGGAATCTGAAAATGGGTACAGAGAAAGAATTCCTCGGACAGGTCTGTCACAGATGCTGCAGGGGAATGTGGTAGTCATTTTTAGCAATAGACACAATGAAGATGTTCCTGTAAGGACTCAGCAGGGCTCATTAGATATTTCAAAGCTAACTGAGGCATAAAAGCAACTGAGACAAATTCTCATAGGTGAGTACAGTCTTACTAAAGGTTCTTGTAGTTTAATCTTCTTGCTAATCACTGTTGTATTGTCTATAGCTTCAAATAGCCTTTTGTGATCTGTCTGGTCTGTATAAAAAGTGAGTAATTTAACAGGCATCCCATTCCTTTGTGGTCACTGGGATGTTCAGCCTCTCAGCTTTCACCACAGCTCAGTTTTCTAGGCTATGCACAAAGCTTTTTTAGGACCTGGTAGTGGAGGAGGGAGGGAAGCAACTTGCATGGACAAGTTTTAACCAAGTATGGCTCCAGGGGCTGTGGAGAAATTGTCTTAACCCCCAGGGTTTGTGCAAGGGGTTTCTAACAGAACTCTCAGCAGACAGGACATACACAAAACCCCACAGGTCATACCCACATACTGAATTTTGTGGTTTCTTTTGGGTTCACAGAGCAATGCCTAACTTCAGCGGTCTTGAATATTTCTTTCCTATTTTAAATAAAACAGTATGGCATCCAGTCATACTCATGGCCAAATCTGCATTAAAACTCAGCAGCCTGGCAGTTTGCTTCTCCCTGTCTGTAGTTCCCTGAAGGACTGGACTTTCTGTATTAGCATTTTCATTGATGGTTCCAGTTTTAATGAGCAGGATGACTCATTCAGTGTTCCAGCTACTACAGTATCAAATTTTAGGAGAGAGAAGCAAGAATTTGTGTCTAACTTGCACATTCTAAAGACAATTTTCTATCATAGATAGATGGCATTTCTTCCACTTTTTGTCATAGTTATGCAAACCTGAAAAGAGAGGTATGGAGGCCTCAAAAAGATCACAGGCAGCCTGAAGGCTTCAGCTCTGTAACATATGTACCTAATTGTTATCTTTTTTACTACAAGCAAACTACTTAGTACTGCCTGTAATATAGAAAATTAAAGGCTATATATAAAAAGAGGATATGCAAAAGCCACCCACTACTGCAATAAAGAAAATGCGATTAATCACTGCATGTGTTGCCAAAGAAAGATTTGCTTGTGGTAATTATAGAAAAATATAACCTTCTATGGGCAGAAAGGAGAGTAATAAAATGAGAATAAAAATAAGTAGCAGAGCACAGAAGAGTCAGGAATACAATTGCAAAGCCTTTAATAAGTTATCGAAGAGTAACCCTTACTGGCTGCTTTTTCCCATTTATTTATTTATTTCCTTCCATCTGGAACAGTAGTTGCTATCAAGGACAGGAGACCCAGGGGAATATCTTCCGTAAATAATAAATATCCTTCCAAACTGATTGTATTTCTCTCAGAAAATAAATAAATAGAATAGTTGAATGATGAACGTGTATTTAGCCAGGCTCTGGTTTTCTCCCTTTCCAGGTAACTGTTCCCGGCTTTGATTTGTTTGCTTTTGCATCTTAATGCTTTTTCCTGCACTCACAATAAAAAAAGCCTGCCCATTGTTCTTCTGCTTTCATGAACTAGGTATGGATACTGCTAGGTGGCAGAAAAGCTGTTCATTTTTTAGTACCCTTAAATGCTTTTGATACCCAGTTTTGATTTAGTTCTCTACTTAGGAACATGCTCTTCCTGGTTCTAGTGTATAAGCAAATAACTATGCACTCTTTCTTCTGTTTGTTAAGTATAAGTTAAGTAGAGGGCTGAGGTGGTTGAAGCACTCACTTTGCATTAAAATTAATGTCCAGGTTTTAATGTCCACATAAGGAAGAAGGGCATATAAGGACTTCCTCCACTCCCCTACATGGTAAATTTGCACATGCAGGTAAGACAGAAATATCTCCAGGCTAATACTCCTGGTAACTGCAGGTAAAGAGAGAATGGTTACTTTGAAAACACAGATATATTGTCAAATTTTAGAGTTCACTTTTGCTTTTGTAACGAGCACCATAGCCACTCAGGGTGGCTCTCCAGAGATTCACACACCTTCTCAAGAAAAGAAAGTGAAGCTAAAAGCAGACAAGTAAGAAAAATCCAAACCCTGATCTCAAAACAGATGAATATTTGCATTTGAAATATAACATGAAAACATACAAGCCGAGGTATTCTTTTAAAACTGGTTTTTGAAAGTTTCCTCAAAGAAAATTAATTTAAATGGTGAACATTGAATGTGTATCTTAAGTTATGAATTTAATGCAACTCTTCTTGCTAGTCACTGCCATGTTATCTACAGTTTCAAGTAGATATTTTTATTTTTATTTTTAGTCTGTCTTCAATGCTTGGAAGAGTTACAGGGGACTATGAGCCTCAGAGGAGGATATCTGATCATAGAGAAGCTTGCCCAGCCACATATCTGAATGTAACATCAAATAAAGAATTCAGCACAATGGATATCCAGCATGATAAGATTCAGGGTCATGGTTAAAATGTCTCATAGGCAATGCAAGGTCACCCCAGAGCTGCTGTGACCCTCTGTAGGGCTGCAGAGGCTGAGCCTGAGGACAGAACAGCCTAATTCCAGCAGTGACTTTTATTCCTGAACCCAGATGTCAAGCTGCACATGGAGATTCACTCCAAAGACTTAACTTTGTCTTTCTACAGAACCTTTCATTTTTCCCAGTTGTTAACCTTCTTTTCTGGTGTTTAGCTTTGCTGACATTAGACAAGTGCAATGCAGACTAGTATACTAGATTTTGTGCTCAAATGCCAGGCAGTTTGGGCCTAACGTGGATGGCAAAACAGAACAGTTGTGAATTAAAACCTGCACTTTATGGAGAAAGTTTCTACAGATCAGGAGCTCAAGGTTCATTTCCTTAACATTACTCAGCGGTATGACAAAAAAAGAATTTTTTTTAAGGAACAGTTTCATTTCATTACAGTCTTTTAGATAGCTCTCACAGTTTCAGACAGCTTGATAAAATTCAGAGGTTAGTTTAAAAAAAAAAAAAAAAAAGGCCTGGAAGGATATTATTTTTGAAATGTAGACCCAACATAGGTAAGCGATGATTAAATAAGAGGTCACAGACCTGGGTTATTGCTTTACCCTAGAGACAAAGCATGCAAGGTTCACATAAAGGGAAAGAAAAAATAAGACAAAACTAAGATTATCTTCATCAGATAAGTTATGTCAGTAGAAGCTTGATAGCACAGGAATACATACTATGAAAGCTAGAAAGAGTAGCAAATAGATAAATTACCTGTAGGAATATGTCATTATGCCTCTGGAACATGATGTTAATTTAAAAAGGGTCTATTAATAGCATTTAGTTGCTCAAAATCTTTAGAAAATCATCCTGCCTCATCCCTTATAGCTGCCTCTTTTATTACAGCTTTCAAGCATCTTTTCCTTGGGTGACTTATTTTGTGCAAATCTGATAGATGAAGAACTCATAGTCTTGCATGAGACATTGGAAAAAAAATTAAAATGTCTTCTAAGTATACTTATATGTATGTATGCAAATATAAAAGAAGAATTATATAGAATAATGGTTTACATCTATGAAAGTTTACTTTTTTCAGTCACCCATAACTCATTGGGTGTATTTTTTTTATCAGAAAAGCCTCAGTGTACACATGTAAAAAGGTGAATATAAAATAGTTGGTTTACTTAATGACAGTTTTTGCCAGAAGAAAGCAAAAACATTCTGAGTCTAAAGGCAGTATTTTGTGCATAAGATTAATATTTTCTTTCTCATTCTAAGTTTTTCATTATTTTTTTGTAAAGAGTAGTTTGCTACTCTTATTGCTACTCACTTAGACAAACTTTTCACATTGAAGTGGAAAGAAAAAATACATACCTATGGTAGAAAAGTTATGCTTTCCAACAGGTGTTTTAGAATTTTGACTGTGACCATGAAGAAAGAAATTGTAAGGTAGAATAGAATTACTGTTCTCTTTTGCAAAACAAAACCAGCAACTGAGCGCACACACAAAACTAGTAAATCACTGTAGAGCAAGAGGCAAACAATAGGAGGATTTTTGCAGCAGAGGCTATACATTTTCAGAAAGTCAGTCCTATTACATTATTTCTCCCCAAACTTCATAATGATAACTTATCTGAATTTACTACAGTGGTATCTCTAAATTTCCAGTCATTTGATTTTAAAATTGTTTCCCTGAATGGCTTCACGAGAGCATCAAATTATTAAGTGTCAACCCCTCATACAAAACAGAGATGATTTATCTCTCTACTTGGTCTAAATTTCTTTAGTTTTTGTAATTACACAGAAATCTAATGGGTACAAAAACCATCTCAAGATAACTTGATGAGTCAATAACAATGATATACAGTTCAAGGGGTAAAGAAAAAAAAGAAGCATGATTTTTATAGTTGGTTCTTGATAAAAAGTGGGTTTATAATTGTTAATATGGTTCTGGAGTTAAGAATTTTTCATGAAGTAGAAATTATTTTGTAAATGTAAGTGGATATCAAAGATGTTTGCATTTGTAGCTGCCTTTGGTTTTTACTGAGATTTTATAGCTGTGTGTGCAGTCCATAACCTGTACCTCCTACTAATTGCATGGAGGTACCTTCATGTAGTTATTTGAGAGGATGGTTTTAATCACTGCTATACCTGAATGCCCTATAGAAATTACAGAAAGTCAAGTGTAGGTGAAAAACAGATATAGTTGGTATCTTTCCTTGTTTTCTTGAACAGTTTTTGTAGAAAGCTGTCTACAGCTTACATTTCTTTCTCTTTACTCTGCCTTTGCATCTATCATCACTTAGCTACTGTTCCTAGAAGTAGCAATTAGTGTAGAATGGCTGCTATGTAGAAGTAACATTTACAATTCTTCCTGAACATTTTTCATACATTCAGAGAGAGAAGTTCACTGCCACTGTCTAGAAATGTCACTCCTTAAGAAAACCTTTGTGCAGTTCTTTCCCCTGTTGTCCATGGGGGACCTTTGCCTCTCCAATGGGCAATGGCCCAATCTTGAGAGTCAAGAGTTTAAACCCCTGAGACAACCTGCTTCCAAGTCTAATGAGACCCCTAAAGATCCAGATCAGGAATTTTAAATTACTGAAAGCTGTTACATCTGATGTCATTGACTTACTGAGACAATTTGAATTTGAGATTGCACAAAAACTGTGCCACCTTTGCAGAGCACAAAGGCGTGAGAAATTACAGAATTCAAAGACAAAAGCAAATTTTTTTTTCTTTGAAACAAAGAATAATCCTTCTCTTATACTTCTCAGAATCTGAGAATAAAATTGTTATTGCTGGGGTGCCATAAATACAGTTCTTCTAAGGCTGATGAGATTTTACTTGCACTTTTTACTAAACACATTTTGGTTCCAAGGCTATTCAATACATGTTTCACTTAAAAAAATCAGGTAGGAATTTCAAAAAAAAATTCTACCAAGCAGTGGCAATGTGGTAAAAAATTATATAAAGCAAGGTGTTTATATACAGTGCTGTTTCTTTTGAAAAACCATTCCTGGTAGCAAAGCAAGATTGTGATACAGTTGAATTCTATAAATAAAAAGTAAAAGATAGTTAGGAATTCAGCATAAAATACTGAGATTCCTTTCCCATTCAGTCTTAAATGAATAAAAAGAAATTATTAGGCAAGTGTGACAAATGAATCATTACACACATATATTTGGCACTCTGTAGTGGGTTTCTGTGGCTGACTTTTGGTAGTGGGGGGGCTACAGGGGTGGCTTCGGTTAGAAGCTGCTAGAAGCTTACCCTCTCTGGTGGAGCCAAGGACAGTCAACTCCAGGATGGACTTCCTGTCGCTGGCCAAGGCCAAGGCCAAGCCAAGCTATAGTAACATCTCTGTGATAACATATTTAAGAACAGAGGATTGTGGCACAGAAGAAAATTTCAGCCAGGGAAACCAGACTGAGAACATGGCAACAACAATGCAGACACCAAGGTCAGGGCAGAAGGAGAGGCAGGAGATGCTCCAGGCACTGGAGCTGAGGCCCTGCAGCCCGTGGTGCAGACCATGGTGGGGCAGCTGTGCCCCTGCAGCCCATGGAGGACCATTGGGGTGCAGAGACCCCCCTGCAGCCCATGAAGGAGCCCATACTGGAGCAGGTGGATGCAGGAAGGAGGCTGTTACCCCATGGGAAGCCCAAGATGGAGGAAGGTCCTGCCAGGGACCTGCACCCTGTGGAGAGGGAAGTCCACACTGGAGCAGATTTTTCCTGAGTAGGACTTGTGGCCCCTGAGGAGGACCCACGTTGGTACAGCTCATTCTTGAAGGACTGAACCCCATGGAGGAGTGACCCACGGGACAGCAGTTTGGGAAGACCTGTTGCCCATGGACTCACCCCAGAGAGGTCCATCAAGGACTGTCTCCCATGGGAGGGACCCCACTGGAGCAGGGAAGGACTCCTCTCTCCGAGCAGCAGCAGAAACAACTGACCATAACCCCCAGTTCCCATCCCCCTGCACCACTGGGGGGGAGGAGGGAAAACATCGAAGGAGGGGTGGGGGGAAGGTGTTTTTAAGGTTATTTTACTTCTCACTCCTTCGTCTTATCCTGTTAGTAATAAATTTAAGTACTATCGCCACTTTGAGTCTGTTTTGTACATGAAAGTAATCAGTAACTGACCTCTCCCAGCTGTTATCTCATCTCATGAAACCTTTGCTCTTTTTTTCTCTCCTCTGTCCAGTTGCAGAGGGGAGTGAGAGAGCAGCTGTAGTGAGTACCTGACATCCAGCCAGGGTCAACCCACTACACACTTACAGTAGGTGTTTATAAATACAACCTGCAGAAAGATTTTGGACCATTAAATCACATAGATCATTAAATGCTTTCAATACTACTATCATTTATTGCAACCTCCAGATGGAAAATTAAGGAGGAAGAAGGTAAACCTTGTTGTATAACTAAAGTTGATTGTGGTTTACTTTTTGAATGTTTAAATTGTGCACCTATTTTACCTTATATTTTTCCTATGACAATTCCAGCCTCTCACTTCATATTTTCATTCTCTGGTCCCAGAGCAGACTTTAGTCAGGAATTGCTCTGATGAACTCTAAATGAATACAATAAGACTTGGCTACTTAAAATCAAGAACATGATATTTTATTCAGGCTGGTCCAAACCACTTTCTCTGTAGGAAAATTGTCTCATTTACCAAACATTCTGCTTCTGTTTTTCTTTTCCCTTAAATAATTTTTAATGTTCCAGCCAATGCTTTTGCCCAATGTGGTCTCTTCAGATCCTTCCACAAGCTCTTAGCTTTGTAGTCTTTGTGGGCTATTCCAGCATAATAAGCCTTTGGAGTCTTAGGACTCACTTCATGAGTCACCAGAAAAGTTTATTATCAAACTCAGTTTAACTCTGTGAACCGCTAACATAGAGAGAAAGCTAGCTAGATCAGGACATATGGAACTCCCAATGGAATACAAAGCAGAAATCCCACACTGACTGAAGTAAGCAATATAGGACATCTACATGGGCACAGTATAGTAACATACAGCCAGATATACCAACTCACATCTAGAAGTAATAGCCACAGCATGTAGACCATTTAAGAGATATATGGAAACATACTTAGGTGTCTGAATACAAAACCAGATAAAAAACGTCCATATTCGGAACACCTGAAGTTTCAGAACCTCATGTTAGCACTGAAATGCTTGCACTGCTCACCATCTGTCTCAAGCCTAAATTCCGTAGGTATTTCAATTTCCATACTTTGTGTCATTCCAAATACCTTGCAAAATCCTTTTTGAGTCAGTAGAACAATTGAATAATTGTCTTCAAAACAACTTGCTTGATTCAGTCTTTGGAATAGTAAATGGGACATCTAGTTACAACCCAGGGAGGAAGAGTAGGACAAGCTGTGGTGGCTGCTTGTGGTTCTGCAAGAAGGTGAAGGACAGATCAGACACCCAAGGATGGGAGTGTGGCTGAACAGTTGGAAGGTAAGGTGTTAAACATGCAGATGCAGTTCAAGGACATTAGAGAAAATAACAGCCTTTGAAATCATTTAACATGAGTCTGGAAAGGAGACAGAGAGTCTTAATAAAGTTAAAGAACTAAAGACAAAAAGGAGACTGTCTTTATCCCTCTCAACACACTAAAGTGTTAACATATATAAAAAAAAAATAGAAGGGAAAATCCATGCATTTATATCTTTATAGTTTCAAGGGATCTAGGAAGAGATCATTTGTGTCCTTTCTCCAGAAAAGAAGGCAAACTTATTATGTAATCCCTACCTGTCAGACATGAGTGTGAAATGCTTTACTAAGTGCCAGAAATTTACATAAACTATGATTGCATGGTACAGCAACACAAGTCAGGAAATCTCTCCCTGAAAAATTAGGCACATGGAAAACAGTGAAGAGAAAAATTAAAATCAAGAGAATAGAAGAAAAGGAATCTATGCCACTAGCTGTAAGGACTTCCAGTACTCTGAGAGCAGATGTTCCCAACAGGAGCTACAAAGAGAAAACTGAGTGTCTCTTGCACAAGTTGCCTAATCCTAAAGAAAGATGTCCTAGGCCTGCTGTGCTGGAAGGAAGTGTGATGAAACCTGTTTGGGTCTTGACCACTAACGTCATGCTAAAATACAGTAGCATTTTCCCTGTTCAAATAAAAATGTGTTTTCAACTCCAATTCATGCCCACTCTGTTCTATTAATAATACACTGAAAGACAAATCTGTATGTGGGAAATAGCTCAACGGATTGCATGACAGTCTATTTTATATCATTTTGGATTCCTCCTAAACATTTTTAAATATACTCTACTGAAGCATCTAAAGAGCAGAATTGAAATATCTATATCAATATCATATTATATGGTTTTCTGAGTACTGAGTTCCTAAAAGATGAGGATGCCTTGGTGGTGAAAGTTTTTGTCAAAAAGGGTATAGTTCAATACAACTCTTGCAAAGGCAAAGAATTCACAAAATTGTAGGGCATATTTTTGTGTAGGACAAGTTATTAGGATATTTCAACTAATATTTAGGAGCTCAGTTCTAGACTGTTCTTTAAATCATGGTCAGACTAGAACCTAGAAAAAAAAATTCACTGTTGCTTATTAGCTTGACAGTTGTCTGTAGTGGAAAAAAAAAGTTTCTGCAGTCAAGGTGTTCAACCTTACTGAAGTAAGTTTCATACTAAGAAATAAGGCCTGAGCCTCTGCAGCTTCCTTTGTGTCCTTATTTTGAGGCATTGAGAGCACAAGAAACAGTGAGTAGCTTTTTAATCGTGTAAGAAATGGGAGCACTTGTAACAATAAGTAGAATGAACTGAGACATATATATTACCTACTGCTAGAAATTAAAGCACTTCAGTGTTTCATTAGAGTGAAGGTTGTTCCAGTACATTCGGTGAAAAACCTAATCCTAGGTTATTCCCATATTTAGTAAGAATACCAAGGATCCTGTCTGCCATATTCAAGGTGCAAAATATTTTCTGTGTTTGCCTGGGTCTCTCACTACTGTTGCTATGGTGTCAACAATAGCCTGAATTCCACACATCATACCTATTCCACAAAGGATCAGTGGGAAAAACAAGACATATACTTGTAAGTACTCAAGATCACAATGGGACCAAAATCTTTACAAACTAGATGTAGTGTTATTGTGTTCACACATGGTCAAGATGAAGGTGAAAAATAACCTTAATGGTCACAAAAAACCCTCCACATTTATTTTCTTGCCATTTTTTATTTGATTAAATTTAAATTATTTCTGCTCTAAACAGTTCTATGAAAAAGTTAAAGAAATTCTTTGCCCAATTTTTTTTAAGCAAAAAGTCTGCTTAGAGCCCTGCCATATTAAAAAATAATAATAATTAAAAAAACCCACACACAATAAAGCTTTTGTTTAGTGAAATGGCATTGAGAGAAAGTGTACACAATGTCATATCCATATATTATATATCATTATGAGGTAAATGGGATTTCAACAGATCTTGGCTGCTTTTCCAAAAGGCTTTAAACAACTGCATAATGGTTTGAGGTTTATACAGAAAGTAAACATTAGAACTCAAAAAAAATGTGAGTGTAGTTTGTAGCAATTTAACAAAATGTAAAAGAAAAAACGTGGAAGAGCAAATAATCAGTTCAGAAAGCATTTCGTTTATTCAACTGTACTTCTTGCCAATCAGACAACTTTTAAAAACTTTTCTAATATATTCCATTTTTTTTTCCTGCTAATTTTGTTTCTCTGTCCTATCTGGCTTCACATATATCTCTTAAATAGAATAGAGGAGGAGCTAGTGATCATTCTGCCATGAAAAAAAAAAAAATTTCCCTAATAAGACAATCACTATAATACCATTGCTTTATAATTCTTGGTGCAGGCCCTATGAAGAAATCTGGAAGAATCGGGGAAAGAACAGAGTTGGACTCTGCGAGGACATGGGCTCCTTTCTAATAGAATAGACAACAATGAAGGAGCATAGGCATATATCTTTGCCTTTTCTATGATTGCATGTAGGATGGGGCAGAAACTAACATTAAATAAATAACTTTCTACTAAAAAAATTCTATCTTGACATACCGTCAGACTGGCAAAAATCAAATTTTAATATACGTGTATGTAAATGTATGTGTGTTTCTGTATGTTACATGTTCTTAAGAACATTTTAATGAGCAAGGATGATTCTGGAAGTGAGAAAATTATTGAATTAGTAGCTTCCTTTATGGTTCACTTAACTGTAATTCTTTTACTTTGGCAAGTTCTACAGAAGTATTTCTAGGACCCTTCCTCCAAGAATGTTTCTCTTTCATTAGCTGGCTTTCTGTCTGCTCCACTCCCAGCAGCCTCTAGTTAAACCTCAGATCTATCATAAACAGGAGACTGGGTCAGATGGCTGAAAACTAGAATAGTCCGGACATAACAAAGAGGATTTAAGTTGGCAGTCCTGCCATAGGAAGTCTGGCTGTGAAAGCCTCCATTCTAACCATGTCAGAGTTCACTTCTGTTTGAACAGGCATGACTTAATAACTGTTCCTTGAAGTGCTGCTGTGTGCATTTCTCTTGAGAGCATCTGTGGAATTTTGGATGAAATCAGAATTTATACTGGATCTCTGAGTGGCCAGAATTCCTGATATAGCTGAACAAGTAAAATTATTCATCAGCTGTTATTCAAGAAATATCCTATTTTAACACACATTCTTCAAACAGAAACACTGCACAAATACTGATGTATGAAACAGAGAAAGCATTTTTTTGATCATTGGATGAAAATTTCATACTTGTTGAAATGCCCGAACTTTGAACTGGTCATTGGAATATACAGTGGGGAAAAAAAAAAAAAAAAAAAACAAAAAAAAAAAACCACCCACACACCATAAAGAGAACAAAGTCCCCTAGATCAGAGGTGTAATAATCATTTTATTGGGACATCAATTCTATCATCTTAGACCTTGGAATAATGTAAAAACAACAATTGTTGGTTTCTCTGTGAAAGTTAAGACTAACTCTAACTGAAAGAGTGATTCTTACTGGCATCTGAAAAGCGCCTGTAAAATCACTTTCAGGAAAAAACAGACACAATAAATCTCATCTCTTTCCAACCACAGTCTTTTCTTTGATTGGAAGCAGAGGTGCCTGTTGCCAGTTTTAGTCTTTCCTCCTCTTCTACATGTGTCATTGTAAGAAATATAAAAGTGATTTTTCCATACTCTTTTCTGTAAGGTTCCTCTGAGAGTTAATGGCAGAAGAGAGAAGCTCAAACAGGGATATGTACCATGTTACTGGGCAAAGAAATACAGTCACTATTATCCACATGATAGCATAATATAAATTTTTCATGTACTCTGGTAAATCAAAGGTGCCTCTGCTTCAAAGATAAGTAGACTATTTTGGTTAAATATATTGCAGTGAAAAAAAAAGGCAATGCAATTGAGACATACAGGTATGGAGATTTGGATTCCAAAGACCTTATTTACAAAGACCTTGTTTTCTCAACATACATTACCAATTATTCTAATAAAGTCCCTGATTTATGCTCTGGCACCTAGCAATATTGTCAGCCTTGAAAAAACTATATGTTGAAGTAGAAGATATACTGATTTATTTTGTGATAGTATTTTCATTTAGTAGTGATACTTTATATAGTCTACAGACAATAAATCCCATAGCATTTGGAGGTTTGTGAGCTAAACAATCCTGATAAAACATTTTGTGTGAAAAGTCCACCTGTATTTGAAAAGTTATATATTAGTCATTTTTTGTTCTAGTTTCAAAATCATATCAGTCAATTGTTTTTGTAGTGAAGAGGTATGTATCAAAACAAAGGGGAGAGAAAGACATTTTTCTGTAGTATTGTTGAGGTCTCAAAAACATCACTGCAAGAATCCTAAAAGTCTTGGGCTCTGGATGAAAATCTGACTGTCTTTCCTGCCCTTCGAGTCACTATATTGTAAGAAGGCTTTATATACACCTTCATTTCATTTCATGTTCTCCTTGAGACCTTATGCTCCACAAACAATGATAATTCTATGAAATTAATGCTTAATGAATTTTCCACACAGGCACTAATTTCACAGTCTCTTTCAAGATTCTCCTGTCTCTTGTACTGGGATTAAACTTTTTCATTAAGTCACTGTTTTTGCCTTCTCCAATTGCACTCTAAAATCTCATTTATGCTTTGCTGTTCACAATAACAGAAAGAAAAAATAATTAGCCCCACTGATAAATAAGCTGTATTGAATTAAATGTTTACAGTGTGCATATTCCTCAGCTATCAGGCAGGTAATGCTGCTGACATAATTTTCCTCTTTTTCCTCTCTTCTTCCTCCTTTATTGAGGTGATAATAATAAACTGAGTTCTGCTGGAAATTATCGTTCAGTGTTTGGTTTTGTTGTTTTGAGGGTGGTGGTTGACATCTGAAATATTTCAATGTCCTAAATACAGAACTGAATTATTTAAATTCTTCTATGTTGTCTCAATAGAAGTCGGAATTCAGTTGCCCCAAACCCACACTCTTTTGCTCATCAATATACTCAGAAAATTTGTCTTTCTTAGATTGCCTTGGACACAATCTTCCTTTGACTTACTATTTTTTCTCATCACATGGAACAACTGGGCACATAATTGGCATAACAGTGCAACAAGCTGCCACAGGGCAAAAAGCAAGACTCTGAGACAAGCTTTTAAACCCCTTGTTTATCTAGCTATAACTTTTGTTCATTTCTTGATGAACTTAAGGATGACAGATCTATAATTTATATTATTTATATTGCAGATTAATTTGTTTTCTCTGTGGTAAAGCATCTCAAGCTTACAGATATTTATAAATTCTAGAAATAGATTGGGCAGTACAATGCAAGAATAAATAAAGTGCAAGTCACAGAATGTGCTGCAAGCTGCAGCAAATGATGGATACAGTATCATATTGGAATTCACCACAAAAGCAACATGAAGCACACTATCTTATTGTTACCACAGTGGTATTTTTCTGGTCCTTATTCATCAAGTACTTCTGAAGAAATAATCGTTATTATTGTTGCTACTTTTAGAATGGGTCTAGGTTGGACCAAAGGTGGAGTAAATATCAAATGCCAATTGTGGAAGGTGTTGTTATGGAACTGTTTAAAACTGTTGATTAAATTCAAGATGAAATACACACCTTTTGTTTACAAATAATGTTTGGTTGTTGAAAGCAAAGTTGAAAATTTCAAAGTGTGGATGTCATAAAAACTCTTTTTCACTGTGACTCTTCAATTTTCATAAAAAATAAACAAATAAGAAATTATTGTTTAACCTGGTGTAATAATGTAAGACTGTTGGTTAATACAGCACATAACATTATAATAGAGTAAAACAATAAATTGAGCATCAAATGAGGCAAGGATGGAAGAGAAAGGTTGAATTCATAATTGCTACCATAGAGTGGAATATACCTTGGTCACCTTCTGATTTATAAGCCAGCAGCAAAGCAATTTCAGAACTATATGCATATTTTTAATTCAGTCTTGGCGAGTTCACTTTCATATCTGCCAGATGCTCTGCATTTTGCAGTAGCAATCTGAATCTCTTGTCTGTTATAATATTTCCTGCCATGCTAAACATATCCATTCAGGCTAAACATCTATATGCTTGTTGATGTGCAAGCAAGCAATCCAACAGGCTAAACTGGCAAGATCAGACCAGCGGCAAGTTTTTATTACAGATTTTCAGATGGACAGTTTCCTATTTCTCTAAGTAGCTCATCAAGGTAGAAATGCACCACTGCAGGCAGAAATTGCTTTGCCTTTAGCTGAACTGGTGCAATATCATTTTTGTGCCAGATTTCTCCAGAGGTTCATGCTTTTGAAAGCTTGAATTATAGTACTTCTGCCATTGCCACTGCTGAGAAAAGCTAAGCAGAGCGAGAAGTGGAAATTGTTGGAGCAGCTGCCACCTGTGCTATGTATGATTGAGCGAAAGCTGCTGTCACGTCAATTTTCTGTGCTTTTATATGCCAGGAGACCTACACTAACCCAGCCCATCATGTATTTTTTCCAATTCACAAAAGGGCTGTGGCCCCTATTGTTAGTGTTCCAGGGTCACAGTGTGCAAAGATCTTTATAACCCAATAATAAATTGCACTGGTAGTAGCTTTTGATGTAGTTTCCAAGACAGAAGGAAAATAAGTTGGAAAACAAAAAAGTTGGAAAACCTTAACTGAGTCAGGTTTTCCAGTGTAATAAACCACATCTTTGGCTGAAATAATTTAGGAAGACTTAGCAGTGTCCATTCATGAATAGTGACAGCAAGGTCTTTCAACAGAACTGAAGACTCATTCTAATGATTATGTCTTATGCAGATGACCTAGCTTTATGCTCAAACCCTTGAAATGTTTTAAGCTATACTGTTCTGCAAAGTATCCAAAAAGCTGCTCACAGATAGCTTGTGTTTAAAAATTTCATCATGTCATTTAACTAGTAGCTTGGGTTGCCAACTTTAAGCAATCCCACTTGAAAATCATGACTTATTGAGGGTTGATTTCTGCTGAAGACATAAAACCACAAAAGGAATTTTCTGCTTCCTGATTCATGTTGACACCTGCATTTAGTCATTATATCAATCTGGATGGAGCCAGATTAAAGCACTGATGAACTTTTGTATGTGCTGCCTGAAAACGTCCACATTTCCATATCTCTGCTAAATGTAAGCAATGATGTACTCAATATCTGCTCATAGCAATGTCTGGCTAGATAACAATCACCATGTGTATTTCACAGTCAGCTCTAGAAAGGAAACAAACTAACCCCCTAATGGAGAACAAATGCAAAGGCAGGAATGGAATGCAACTCAAGTGGAGATGACTGCTAGAAAAAACAGCTTAAATGTGAAAGAAAACTTGCCAAACTGATGGATTCTGATAGTCTAGCTGTTACGTAACACAAATCATGATCTGGAGGCTTCTTTTTGTATACGGAGGGTAGGTTTCCTGGAATTTTACGGTGCAAGTGGATGTACAGTAAACAGTAACATGGGAACATTTTTTTTAAATGACTGATTTTATCATAATTCAGAAGGTCATAAGGGACTATGAGGATGAATTGAAATAAAAATTGTCACTAAAAATTATTTTATGTGAAAGAATAACATTATGAAACCGTGTTGGGTTCACTGTTTTCGATGAAGAAAGCAATACTAAGACAATCATCAACTCAAGATATTCTTCATCAACTCATTCCAAATTCATATCTTATCTCCCCTTATTAATAGAGGATACACTTTTCACTTTTGAATTTTCAGTTTTCTACTATTAGCATGAGACCACTCTATAATCACAACAAATATTGTTATGTATGTACCACGCTGGGATATGACCATTTCTCGGCTGGTTGAAGCAATATCCCAGCAAGGCACATAGAATATCTTATTCCTTATTGTTGTAAGTACTTTTTATTTTCCATTAGGAGACAATTCCTTGTTTTCTTTGTATGAATAATAGTGGCTGCTACTAAATTTTGTCCAGAATACGTGTATGAATGCTGGCTTTTTTGGGGGTGTTTTTTTCCCTTCTCTCAAATTTTGGCTGTTTCAAGGAGTTAATTCCTCTGCAGTACACTTTGAATTTTTACATCAAGAAAAAATAATTCTGTGGACACGCAAAGCTGAAATTTTGTGGAATTTCATTAGAGTGCTGACACTGACTTTTTGTGTGTCTTTGAAAGCAGTCTCTCTAATGCTTCATGCGACCTACTGCCAAAATCTGTCCAACACAATAGGTTGAGTTTAGAACCTGACAAGACAAGATCATGTTCTTCAGGTCCTTCAAAGAAAGGCAAGACATGGAAGCTCAAAGAAGACAGAGCTCGTTTGTCTGCCAGGTCTTTTGTAATTCCCACAAGGTGACTTAGTTAATACTATTTCTGTACTTTTTCTGTGTCGCAGTTGTACAAATTCAGTTTTCCGAGCAATAGATGTATATATACTTGAAGAATAAATGTCCAACTGGCAGAAGAGTAAGGAAATAAACCCTAACATTTCTGACTTCCAAGACAATGTACAGGCTCCTAGCTCTTGGTCTGTTTTACTTGGGCAGTTGTAGGACATATCTAAACCACTAAAACATACTTTCTCTAGTGCCAGTCAGACAGATTTGTATTCTTATGTTGCAGCATCTTTCTGCTAGTTAGACACTATACACATTTTAATGAAATACAAGCAATATTGTCTTTTCTACTTTGTTTTACTCTGCTGACATTGATTAGCTGTTTTTCTCTTGGTATAAAAATTCTTTTTCCTGCCTTACCTATGTTGTTGATAACATTATTCAGCAAAACTTTTTACCTAACACTCACTTAAGCACTGAAGTTTGGCAAGTGGTAAGTGGTTTATAGGAACAAAAATCTTACAACATCATTTCAAGGACTGAACAATTTAAGAAGCATTAGCAAGAATGAATAAAAATGAAAGGCTATACAACAAACACTAAGACTGTACTTTTTAAAACTCTCTCACAAAGGCCTCTGCTTAAGGTTTATTTTCTTAAAGAGAAAAAAATAAAAGTGTTTTTAGCAGGTTATTTTACCACACTGTAAATTAGAAAAACAGCCCACTTCCATGAAACTCAGAACTCTTCAGCCCTTTCAGGCAGTAAATAACAGTTGGTATTGTGTTATCTGGAAAAATAAAATATTATGCTTTCAGATTTTTGTATTCAGCTACAGATTTGCACTGGGTTTAATGCCTCTTTATTTTCAATGTAAATGGATTTTCAAAATTGTTTCTGTGGAAAAGTGAAGGCATTTTTTTTCTATTTTTCCACTTAATGTCATTGAGCTGGCATTTGAGTGGATTATGAAAAATCAAGAACCTGAAAGCTATGGCCCTGCTGAAGTCCATTGTATAGTCAGAAGCAATTTATGCAGAACAATGAGAGAAAATGCAATAAGTCTCAAAATGTGCACAGAGAAAGCAGCAGTATTGTGTTATATTAATAATTTACTTCTCATTTTCATCTTAATTCTTCATATTTTGGGGGGTTTTGCCCTCTTACAGAAGCAGTCACAGCATGAAAAATACCCACTAGCACTAACAATTTCAGACAGTTTCCACTGTACTCGAGTTTACTGGAGTTTGTTGCAGCAGAAAGTTCAAGCCATTTGCTCATGTTTAGTGTTCAGAACGGCAGTGACTAAGCACGTCTTTGGCTACTAAGAGACGACAAGACAAGGAACAGTTTCAGTTCAGCCAAAGTATTCAGGTCCTAATTCTTACCTATAACTTTTAATTTCCACTGAAATCAACAACACCTGGACATAGAAATATCTTTGTTCGCTTGGGTACCTTATTTACATAAGCAGACAGAGCTACCACAGACTTTGTAGCAAAAAGGCTGTGGTTACTAGAATCTGCCTCTTGAAAGACCTAAATGTTTACTGATTTTTGGTTGTGTATTTTACAAGACAGAAAAAGCCTGGAATAAAGTACCAACTCAAGCTGTTACCAAAACATTGATCACTTGATTTCTGCTGGCTAAAAGACCTGCTTTCTTAACTGTCTGTATTTAAAGTATGTCATGCACAATTTTCTTTTTTTTTTATTTGATACTTCTAAAAAGAGAAGCAAAACATTCTTTCTGAATTAAAATTAACATATGCCTATGGCATTGGGTTTCCATATGAACCAAAACCACCTATAACCACACTAAGCAGAAATGGAGGAAAACATAGTGAATTCCTCAGCCATAGGACATCTCTCCAGTTGGAGCACTTTAAAAGTGTCTTAGTCTAGGCAATGCCAAAGACTGGTGGACTGCACAGTGTCAGAATGGGACTGCTGCTAACAGAAAAGCACATAACAAGCACAGTGATGAAGTTTCAGGATTTCTAACCAACATTCCAGAGGAATCTGTCACTGCCAACTTTGCAGTGCCCATTCTGTCATCTGATTCTTTTTTTTTTGCCAAAACAACGAAGTCCCAGAAGCTGCTTAGTTTGTATTGTGGGCTCCAGTGGAGCAAGGAGGAGAGACCTTTGGTCATATACAAGTCGGTGAAGTTCTTATTTGGATATTGCTTTCCTGTGTGTCAACTGAAAGTATATTTGTACTTTCATCTTGAAGGTGATAGTAAGATTAGCACCTGTAGAGAAACTGCAATATTTAGTCACCAATACTCACTCCAAATTTTTTTTTTTTTTTTGCTCATCTCTGTAGATTTTGTTTCACAACCTTGGAAGCCTGCACTCATCCACAAGTCATATGGTAAAATAATTTTGGTGTCCTCAGAATACCTTTTCTTTTTCACTGTGGTAGAGTATGTGGCTGAAGAAAAGAAAGAGTTTTAAAATTATGCAAGTGGAAAAGCAAACACTGAATGTATCACCATGAAAATCAAGCAGATTAAGAAAGGTATTAAAGTGTTGGAAATTATTATCAAAATCTTTCAGAAGTGCTCTAAAGCATCATACTGGGAAGCGAAAGAGAGAAGAATATTAACTTCAGCCTATGCAAATCCTGAGTGTCCTCTTGGTGCTTTCAGGACTCTTAGCATCATTCCTTGTCAGCATTGTGCTAATTAAAACTCCCTGAGCTTCTACAAACAGCCAGGCACTTGCTTGTCACATTTTCTAAAAATTCTTTGGGAGTGACAGATGTGATCTCCCAAAAACAAATGAGGAGCTTGCAGCACTCTTAGAGGAAAAGCTTTGGTAATTCTACTCTTTTGACTTGAGGGAAACTGTGAGAACAGCTTTTTTTAGGAACCATGATGAATGTCCCTACTTCAAATGAAGCAGTTAGAGCAGTAATAAAGTTCCATTAGTACTTAGAAACTTGAAGCTAATCTCTCAAAGAACTGAACATGAAAAACTTCAGAGAAGTGCTTCTGTCACTGTCTGCCTGGATTTCGATTGCAAACAGGTGTTTCCAGCTATTGGCTATGATCTCATATAAAGAGAACATGAGAAAACAACCTCAGAAATAGGAAACTCCAGAATTTATTAGCCTTTATCATGTAGAAGAAGTATTATACATCATATAATACTTCTGATGTTGTCTTCACAAACATTCCCAGTTTTTAGGGGTGTTTTCATGTGAAAACAAAGGGTAGTTAATATTCTCAGATCTTTTCAATTAGAGGAGAAAGAATACAGAAAGAATATCAAGTTTGTAACCCTGTCAGAGAACAACAACCGTTCTTTTCAAAGTTAAGTTAGAAATTGCAATATGTGTCACTTCAAGACACAATTATTAAAATAGAGTATGTGCAGACTGGCACAGAAATCCAAGTCTGTCCATGGCTGCTTTCAGTAGCTCAAAGATACTTTACAATTCATAAAGATTGGCCATTGCTCTTCAGGGTGAATTTGAGATGCTGGTCTGAGATGCTGTGTGCACACCTGCTGATATGTTGCCATGCCTAAAGTAGGTCAATGTAATGTACCTTCAAGGAATGTAAATAAATTAATTTTTTTTCAGTTATTTGAGTTTTGCCTCTTAAAATTCCTCTACTGCTATTTTATTTAAAAAGAATGAAGTTGGAACAGTCTAATGAAATACAACTGTAAGACAACATCCAAACACTTCATTGTAATCTCATATTATGTTTAGTTCTATGGTGTGGCAGGCAACACTTCGAGTTTTGTACAAACACTTGCACATTATATTCATTAGTGGTGTAGAAAGTAACAACCTATGTCAAGCCCCCCTAAACAGTGAGATGATTTATAGTGGATAGTTATTCAAGGAATTGGTAGGAAACAATCCTAAGTTCTGCACTGTCAACTGTATTTTCACAGAATCACAGAATATTCTGAATTGGAAGGGATTCACAGGGATCAGAGTCCAACTTTTAGTTTGAAGTAGCAAATGAGCCCCCTGCCACATTTTTACTTTTCTTTTAATGGATTCTTGACTGTCCAAGGCTGGCTTTTTTCTGTATTCTGCTGAAAGTCTAATCATCTTGTCTTTAAAGCAAAGCAATAATTAACAGCAACAAACTAATAATCTCCTGAAACTTGAATTTAGTTCTTATCAGAGGTTTATGAGCTGAATAATGAAATGCCTTTTGCAGACAACATAAAAGCTACACTAACTCATAAATCTCATGAAGGTAAGCACTAGTGGAGTTACATGCTGTACACAGCCACTGGGCATCCATCACAAACACCTGTGGAGCACAGCAATCAGAAAATCTATCCAAAAAGTCTACTATCAGTATGACTGTTCGGATATCCCTGACATTTTCTCTGGGGAATCGGTTCATGCTACTCTTTCATGTGTCTCAGTCAGTAAGGTAGAACGCAGATCATTACTATAGTCAGGTTAAATTCTTAGTCACTATGGTTTTCACTAGGTTGCACTGAGTTGTCTGTATTTTATAATATAAAACATTGAACATTTTCACAGGAGGAATGTAAATGCCTCAAGAAGATCAAAAGTCTTGATGTTTTGTCATTTAAATAGCTCTGTAAGATACACTTCTAATGTGAAAATTTATCTGTAATTTATTGTTAGAATTCTACATACTTCTAATGCATAAGCACTTTTTATTCTGTTGATATTCACTTATGATCATAATTTTTAATGTATTTATCTTGCAGACAAGTTGAGACCCAAATTTCATTTTATTTTGCTGACAAACCCTTAATGGGTTCTACTGGAGTTAAGAAAACATGTATTTAGTGGTTTAGGGAAAAATTTGGAAAAGAAAGTTTGTTATTGGTATTGCTACTTCTCTTTCATCAGAAAAAGATGTATGTATGTATTTTGATACATACATACAGGGCAAGAAAGTTCATTTAACAGGCTTCAATTACCAGACTGGCACTATAAAATGCTGTAGTATATTCTCCAGGAAAAGCTAAATCTTTTAAATGAGCTGAAACAGTTTTACAACAATCTGCTAACTCAAAATGAAACCATCAGAATGTTATTTCCTGGAAAAACAATTCTCTCTGGCAATGAAGCTGACGAGAAGTCTTCCCAGACTGAAATGGAAATAAAAACTCTTTAAAAAAAATCAAGAAGGGTTCCATAACATCGTTCTGTTTTATTTTTAAATCTAGTGGATTTAAAATGAAAAAAAAATAGAGAAAAAAGTATTTAAGGTATTTATTTGGGGAAATCTTTTAAGAATATAATTTACATGGTTATATGCTCCCATCATATGACTCTTGAAAGCATTTGGGAGCTCTGAGACAGTTTGAGAACTCTATCCTGAGTACAGAAGGACAACAGAAAGTAATATGGTTATTTCCTTCCCTCCCATCCATTCATATAAACAGCCGAGATCCAGACTTTAAGTCAGGAAAAGCCCTTCCACAGACCAAAACAGACTTTGAACCATAGGTGTTATCTCACTAAATCAGGAGTGACACAGCACCTAGTAGAAGAAAGTATGTGCATCACCTAGTAAATAGATATTGAAAGGTTTTCACCCATTAGATCTTATGCCAATTTCTAAGTAAAAATGAAGCCCTAAAACATAATTTGCATTCTCCTTAATTACACACACTAATCTTCTTGTACAATAATCTTCAGTATGCTTGTTATCAGAATAAATGCATTACTCTTCCTAAATTTTAAGAGCTGAAGAGTCTAATCTTAGTCTCATCACATTGCGGTGTTTCATTTTATCACTTCCAAATTTGCAAGTTGTTGTTTTGAACAAAACTACTCACCTGCTTGGTCATGTCTACTTACTCTTGCTACTGCATCCTACCCTTTCCAAGTTCTATCAGAGTATCAACAGAGTTTTTTTTCATTTTCCCTTGTCACATCTCAGCCCCTTCCCTTGTACCTGTTGTTTTGATGACCTTGGTATAGCTAAAATTTTAGAGGCTCCAATTGCTCTTAATTTTATTGTAAGCTATCTTCTACATGATAGTACCAAAGCTGTGATCCAAAATATATTCGCAGCTTTTATTGATATGATACCAGAATGATTACTTATTACCTTCTGTGGTTGACCTAAAGTCAAGTATTTTGCAGTTTTCTGTGAAATAGTTCTGTTCTAGACTCTCTATTAATGGACATTTTTCATGGATCACCACTAGAAAATGTTTTGTTGTGTTTTGGGCTTTCTTAATTCATAATCTATTAACTAAAAGATTTTCCTCCTTTTCTATTGATTGCTCCAGTTTATGTGAGTCATCATAAGATGTAACTTCACCTTTCTTTAGAAACCAGATCTGTTGAAAAACAAAATTCCTTCCTGCAGGTCACTGATCTGTAGCACATGCTGCTAAAGACTCCTACAGTGCTTTGTTTTACCTTAGCTGATATCCCTTCCACCTATTTCACTTCCTCTGTTTCTTTATCAGGACACTAGTAAATTTCATTCATATTAGCCATGCATGTTTATGGCTGGACTGAAAGATCTCAGAGGTCTTTTTCAACCTGAATGACTCTATGATTCTATGATATAGAGACCTTAGAAGTCATCAAAATTCATTCCAAAATCTGGGATTGCTTTTCTGTTTATCTGAATATTCAATTGTCTTTGAAACATTCAAAGAAGTCCGTCTGTGTATTTGGTGTTACCTATTTCTGATTAACTGTTTTAACTAAAAATGTTCATTTTTAACCAACCTCTTTCCCTATTTAGACAATCAATTTTAGCAATCTATCAGCCTCTTTGCTAGATTGTCTCTCAAAGATATTGTTTTACCATTTCTCATGTATTCAAATATTGTAGCCTCATTCTGCTTTTCTTTGTGTCATAAAGATTTTTTTCCATGATTTGTTAAAGTTTATTGCATTTTCTAGTATTTTACTATAGATAGTGTATTTCTAAGGTCCTCTTTATTTTTTTCTGTTATTTTTAGTGAGATATCAATTGCACAACACATTTTTATTTCATATGTGATACAGTTTATGAAAAATAAATGTTTCTTTTTGACCTTTGTTTCTTTCATCACCATTTGCATCCTTATGGCAAACACTGTCTGAAGACTTTATAATATTCAGCTTAATGGCTTCTTTTGGTTAATTCTTCTGGTAGTCTGTCTTTGCAGATAAAATGACTATTATCTTAGTTATACTTTAAAATCTTGTCTCATTTTAATTTTCTAAATATTCATTTCTGTATTTTTTCTCAATCCAAGTTCCTGAAGGCTGTGTCATAAAAAAGCTGACAAATCTTTAAACAAAGTTTAAATCTTGGAAATCCTATTGGCAGAATTTTTAAACACTCAAGTGCCTCCGAAATCAGAAAGCTTGTAGGTGTCAGTATAGTGTCTAAGTATCTTAACAAGTCTGATATTCTGTTTTTCCTTGATTTTATAAACTTATAAAATGATTTGGGTTGGAAAAAACATTAAGGATTACTGAGATCCAACTCCCTGCCATGCACAGGGACACCTTCCATAGACCAGGCCATTTGGAGCTCTATCCAGCCTGGCCTTGAACACTTCCAGGGATGGGGCAACCACAGCTTCTCTGGGCAACCTGTTCCAGTGCCTCACCACCCTCACGGGGAAGAATTTTTTCCTCTCATCTTGTCAAAACCTACTCTGTTAGAGTTTAAACCATTCCCCCTTATCCTGTCACTACATGCTCATGTAAAAAGTTCCTCTCCACCTTTCTTGTGTGCTACCTTCACCTACTGGAAGGTCACAATTACAGTGAAGCCTTCTCTTCTCCAGACTGAACAATCCCAATTCTCTCAGCCTTTCCTTAAAGGAGAGGTGCTCCATCGCTCTAATCATCTTGGTGGCCTTCTCTGGACTTGCTCCAACTGGCCCATGTCCTTCCTGTGCTGGGACCCCAGAGCTGGATGCAGCACTGCAGGTGGGTCTCATCAGAGCAG
>JAWWLV010000100.1:14945650-14970437 GCA_035041135.1 Platyrinchus mystaceus | reverse complement strand
GCAGAATCCCCTCCCTCACCTGCTGCCCACACTGCTTTGGATGCAGCCCAGGACACACTTGGCTTTCTGGGCTGTGACTGCCCACTGATGGCTCATGTCCAGCCTCTCACCTATCAGTGTTTCACATCCACTTTGTTTTACATGTTACTTCTTTATGACTCCGTCTTTATTATATTTAGAAGTGTAACACTAGGAATCAGATTATTGTTTCTTCAGTATTCCTGAAATCTATGGAGTTATCGGGTTTCACCACCACAAACTCCTGGGGAGAGACATCTGTCTATTGAACAGCAATAGCAGTTAAGACCTTCTTCATTTCATACTCCTCAAGAAATTTATTTCTTCTACAGTGTAAGTTATTCTATCACCATTTGTATCCCGTCAAAGCAAATTTTTACCTGAATTAAACTGGATTAATTTAACAGATCTGAGGATACCATTTTAAATACCTAAAACCTAATTTGCGAGGGCTCACAACTAGTTTGGCATCTAAATAAATTCAGTAACCAGCCCACTTGATTAGAAGTAGTGAACTCTGAATATTGGTCTTTTGGCCTAAATTAATTGAGATGCAGACAGCTGCATGCAAATCACAACCTGTAAGTAAAATTCAGAAAATAAAAAGAAAAACAAAACAAGTTTGTACTGAAAAAAACATTTATCAGATCTTTATACAAACATTTATAGTTGAAGATTCTGGACTTACTTTGTCCAAGTGAGTTTTTTTGATTTAATCACTGTTCAAAAGTATTTTGTCTATTGTTAAAGCCACAGTGTAGGTTTCTCCAGGGCAAAGGCTGAATCATTTAATATGTTGTTCAGTAGCTAAAGTAGACATTTATTTATATTCTCAGGGAGTTTATCATGGTTGTTTTGGCTTTTTTTTTCCAATTTGCTCACCATCAAAAACTGTTTCATCAGAAAGTTTGTTTTCACACACAGAAAAAAAAAATTATCTAAGACCTAGATGCCCAAAGGTAACAATGAAAAACTTGGAGCAATGATCATGAGATTAACAAAATTGGTTAGGAACTGAGTCACCAAGCATAGTATTTCAGTACCTTACTATAGCTTACAGCCTAACAATATTTTTATATTTACACTTTAAATTTACATTGTTTTGCCTGCTGTCATCAACAGTTTTTAGTTCACTGTCTAATAAAGCTCAGAAAGATTTCCCAATTACTGCATCCCAAATAATTGATTTTGATGTATTATCAGTCCTACTAAGTCCCTTGTTACTATTTTCCTTGTTCTGGGAACTCTGAGAATTATATTGAAATGTCACATCAAAAATCCATTTTCACATCTCCTGTTTCTTATGGTATCCCACAGGTATTTAGAAGGAGAATACAGGAAACAGTGAAAAAAACTACTCTTGTAGTTGTTTTCCAAAAAAAAAAAATATGATAACCTTGTTGTTATCACAACTTTTATTCCTGAGTCTCTGGGACTCTTTTCTCTGTAAATATTCAAGCAGTTTATTAAAATATGATGTATACAGCTCTACAAGATAACAAATTCATGCAGGAAACATATGAATGATAATAAAAGACAAAGGAAAATATCTCCTGTGAGAAGGTAGTTTAAGTAGCTTACTCATTCAGTAGCATTCATGTGAAACAAATTAACCAGCCAGACGCTAAAAATGAAGGGTACTTACAAGTGAGACAATACAAAATACAGTTCCATGGATATTGCTTCATAAGTGTCACCTTTTTTCATGGTTTTTACAGCATGATTGAAACTAAGTTTACATAGACCCATCAATTTGAGAATCTAGATCAAATTTCATTTGCATAAATATGCTCCGAGTAACTAAGAGCTAAATGCAAACAATAGTATTGTCTGTAGTTTATCCTGTGATAAATAGGAGGAAAACAGTTTAATAGCAAAGACCGTAATTATCCACAGCTCTCAGTTTACAATTAGTTTTCTTTGACAGTTAAAGTCATAAATGCCAGCTTTAATCATGTGTTCAGGTTGATTTAGGCGCTGCCAATGCTGCAAGAGATCTAATCCTCTTTCTTTCCTCCTCATAATGAAATAATAATGCAAATTCACCACACTGATGGGATGACCCATGTGAATTTATTATAGGCTTGGAGAAGTCTCTTGAAAGGGATAAATTCTTTCTGGGTACAGACTTGAGGTAATTCAAACCAGACAAGAAAAAAAATGGAGCTGTCATCAGAGGCCAGGATATGGAATGGATTTAATTTGTATGAATAGGCTTTTTAATAAGTATAACAGGGCTAAGATCCAGCTTTACTAAGGGAATATTACTGCTGTCATTTTCCAAATCTGGATGCCCTAACTTTATTTGTGGGATGAAGATGAGTTCCAAGTCTCAATTCTTGTTACGCAGCAGCTTTCAGCGGACAAAAAGATACTGCACAGTGGGCAGACCTAGTGATCAAATCTTCTAATTATTTGAGTTAAGACAAATGGAACAATTAGCTCCTTGTAAAACCATTTGTGGTACTCAGTGACACATACCAACCTTTCCTGTAGAACTAGCTCTACCTTTTAGTTAAAGTTCAGATTTGTATCAGTTAAGGCTTGTTGTCAGTATGTGACAGAATACTTAACTATTTTAACTTCCAAGGGTTATTTTAGCTAGTGAAAATATATAACACTACCTAAAAGGGTAATTGTTATCAGTAAATAAACAGATCAAGAACACAGAGATTGAGACTAAAAAGTACACAACACAGATCATGTGTTACATCACTGCAAGATACAGCCCAATTAGCGGAATAAAAAGATTTCCAAGCAAAAAAGAAGGTCTTAATTTCATTAAGCAACTGTCAGAAGTTTCAAGCTATCTCCATGGGGTTCACAGCCATCATTACCACTACCCTGTTTTATGAAACTACTGTTCTGGCCGCAGCAGGCAGCCCACATTACTAACACTAGGTTTCCACTGAAAAGACAAGGAAAGAGCAATAGTACAGATTGAAAGAGACATGATAAAACACACACCCTTATTTTTACGAATTATCCAATGCACGTTTTCAAGTTTGTCAAACAGAACCAATTTTCCCTGCAAAGATAATGAAAGCAGTCTTTCTCATTTGTCTTGCCTACAAACAAATCCTCAACACAAAAAAAAAATTAGTCGTGGTTTTGCCAAAACTTTTTGTTACCTGGTTTAAGAGCTGTAAAAATGGTCGTTCGATGACGAAAATGAAACCCAAAGCCAAATGCTCTGTTATCATGGTAACCTAAAGAGACCGCTGAGAAAAAGACTCCAGGCCAATTTAGTGTATAAGATAAGACAAAAAGAGCAGGTCATTTAATCAGGCCTCAGGCCCAGGGGAGTACACACAAAGTGCACGCACCCAGATAGTGGTACTATCATTTTATAACAAGGTCCATCCAATCCCAGATTTATCCACCCCCTGATTCTGCCCAGTTCTGCCCACTGACCTGCCCCTTCGGGAACTGGGTCTGGGGTCTTTGGGACCCCTTCTTCCTCATCTTCATCTTCTTCAAAGCATGTAAAGTCCTTGGAGCTCCTCCAAAGTTCTGGGCTTGAAGGTTGTTTTTGTCTGCCATGGTATCTTGTTGTTCAGGCCTAGTGTGCAATGTTCTTAAACAGAGGTGCTTTTCTACAATTCTACCTTGAAAAGAAGACTAAACATGCTAAAGAAATTTAAATGGGATAATAGTGTTGGGTATGTTTAAACTACTATGCTAAAGGGTAAGGGATCATCCAGCTACATTAAAATCTACATTTATTACACAACTATTTCTAAAATCTACAAAAGTTAGAAAAATCCAAAAAGTTTTAGGCATTACCTTTCTGTGCAAAGTAATATAATACTTTCCTTCACCTGTAATTCTCAGTTTCATGTTCTGTTCAGTCTAACACACCTTAGTTTTTTTAGAATAAGAATGTATAGCATTTCTGCTGCATGGTGTTAGAATGTCAAGATGTCGGATATTATAGATGAACAGCAAAACTTTCTTTCCTTTAGTATTTCAAGTCTTCAGCATTTTAAAATTGCAAATCAAATACTTAGTGTAGAAATATTATAATTTAATTAAAACAAGATAAATGGCCATTTAAATCCAAGGATAATGAGGGATACAAAGTAACAGGTATGTTTGGGACAAATAATAACTTTGCACTTAGCTTTACCCCTGCAAACTTTTTGTTATGTGAAGAATTTCATCTGTTGCATATACTTACTTTCATTTTGGCCATAAAGCAGTTTTGATGCATAAGAATTTGCAGGAGCACAAGTCAGTATAATAATGGGAAAGTAAAAAACTCTGTTGAAAGCTGACTGGAGCTGTTTCAAGATCTGTATTTTCAACCTGCACTGCTGTACCTGAATATATGATGCATGCACAATGCCATATTGATAGAATATATGTTTAAAACAGGAAAAAATGGTTATTGGACACAGTTATTCAAAGAAATAATTATATTATTGTCTGAAAATGGCATATTTAATCATAACAGGAGTGGGTAATTTGTAAGATAAATACATGGGTTCTGAGAATTCCACTACTGAACCATCATTTTGTACAGTATCTAGTACCATACATGGCCACTAAGTTAACCAGAACGAACATTTTTGTTATACAAATGTTGTAATTGATTAAACAAGACCTTGAAACTAATAGTAGAGAAAATTATCTGATTGTATGGTCATCTTGTAAATAGCCTACAAAATATAAAGTAAAATTAGTTTATTTGTACTTTACACTAATGTTTACAAGGGTGTCACTCTTTCAAGAGTGTTACAAGGTTTTCTTCCTACAGAAAAGTATACATCATGTGATGGTGAATCAATCCACACTCTTTTGCATCAACTGTACTGCATTTTGTGAAAAATATTTCTTAAAAGGCTTTCTATCATAACATAATTCTACTCTAAAATTTCTTACCCTTAGTCTTTGATATATAATGTTGCTTCACATTATTCATCTGATAACCGACTTGCTTCGATCTGTTAATTTCTTTAAAAATCTCCCTTGAGCTTAATAATTTCACTACTATGAACTCGATTGTTTGTTGATACATCTTAACATCTCAACCTGTTAAGCTTTACCAATGCCATAGTCTGATCCAACAGTGACTAGCTCCACTGGAAGGGACTGTATTCTTTTATGAAATCTGTGGTCCCCTCATCTTTTAAGGAAAAAAGCCATCAGAAATCAGCCGCTGCTGAAATACTTTTTTGTTTTTCAGAATGTTATAATAAAACATTGTACAAATGGACAACTTTTTGTTATTTTAAAAATAATAACTCTTTTTCAGCTACTAAAGGGGAAAAAACTGTAACTGAAGGAAAAATTCCTGATTTCCCCTCAATGCTCCCCTCTGCTTTGCTCTTGATCTCACCCTTCTACTAAATGTGTCACTGTATTTAATTTTAATTGTAAACAAAAAATGTCCTGAAGCAATTTTTCTTTTAAAGCTAAGTTAAAAATCTTTAAAAAGTAAGTGCTAACACAAGTTTAACTACATGTGAAAATGCTACTACCAAAACATCTGTATTTTTCCCCAGGTAAATGAAACTGCAATACCAAAAGGTGCTTCTATTAGGAGAGAGATCAATTGACTTCATATTCCTTTCTACAGCCATTCAGAGACCATCAAAATGTGAGGTCCTACCAGAGTGATCATAGAATCCTAGGATCATCAAGGTTGGAAGAGACCTTTAAGATCATCCAGTACAACCATCAAACAAGGAAACAAGACAAAACCTGTTGATACACTTGGTTTGGATTTTTTTCCCCATATATGAGGGGAAATGAGGTTTTGAACACAAGCAAGAAAACGGCACAAAAAGTGAGGTTTCATTTATATCTGAAAAAGTTACTGTACAAGAATAATCAGTGGAACTTTTCCAACTATGGAGAGGAAAAGTAGGTAATATTTTAATATTGTGAGGATAGGCATGTTTCTGGTGTCTTTTGTCAGAAAGTAAGCTAGAACTTTTGAAATATTAAAATGGCATGCTGACAGGTTTTTAAAAGTTGTGCGTTTTATACTTACAGAGTATTTCAAAGACCAAAAGGGCTTCATGCATGCTTTTATTCATGCATTCCTCCTATTTGTGAAAAGAAACCCCTTAAAGAACAAAGGTTTCTGTTACAATGTGAAGCTGGACTGTATATGAAACTCATACAGCAAAATAATGCAGGATGTAGCTCTTTGAAGAAAATATTTGAGGTGCCAAGCTAGATTCCACTCCGTTTTTCTGTGTTTTCATAGGATCACAGCAGATTCAGTACAGTCCTACTCACACTCATTTACTAGAGCTCATTAGATCTCTATCTCCTATCACCACTAGTGTGCAAAGAGGAGTTGACCACCTTGATAAGGGAAAAATGCACTATGCAGAGAAAAGTTTGTACCACAATACATCCCTGAGCAGGAAAATATTTTCCCTGCTTAAGCATATTGCTGGAATCTTCAAGCACATCAATATATATATGGCATATGGGTCAAGTAGGAGAAAGATTGTACATGGATCACATGGCATATAAAATAACAGGAGCAGCAAGATCCATAAATAAACTCCTTGCTTGTATTCTATCCTACTATGATCCCCCAATCTCACACAATAGAGTTCCTTTGTGCTACTACAAAGAAGCTCACCATGGTGATCAAAGGAGAGGCTTAATTTGTGCTTACAAAAGAGAAGGCATGTAGAGCTCTTACAATTACACACTGCAAATGCACAGCAGTCATTACAGGAATATTTATGTGAGGGGGAAAAAAACACATCTTTTTTTTCTAGTATAAAGAGACATTAGCTACTTTGACTTCTGTGTAAATCACATTTACCCTTTAAAGGTAATCTGTCACTTTTCATGTGATACTGTTGCTGAAAAAGCAGCTGTGTTCATTTCAATGCTGAATGATTTGTTTTTCCTCTACAAAGGAGCAAAATTGTTTGACTGTTCTGTATGATGCTTTTCTCCTTTCAGGTAAAATGTCAGAGGTGAATCATGACTCCCTTAGTGCAGAGCATTTCTCTCAAAATGAAATTTATAATCAACAGTTAAAACAATTGAGCTGTTTTCCTAATGTCTCGTTTCATAGACCTAGATTAACTCCACAAGCCATCTTTCGTTATAAATCAGATAATCAGCACTGCTGTATTGTTTCTCAGATGACAGCTGTATAGAGTTGAATATCCATCAGATTTCTTTAGAATTGCTACCTTTTTATACTAACATCTTGTTGAATTTTCAAATAATTACACAATAAGGGATTAACCCAACCAAATCTCATACTGCTGAGTAATAATCAAATGCTTAATTGTTAATAATCAACACATATATCAAGCATCTTTCCAAGTATGACCCTTATTTATTACAATGGCCTAATTTAGATGAGGATGATGAAAAATAGAAATGCAATGCATATGCAAGTCACACATAAAATGAAGAAAACCCAACAAACAATAAAGAGTTATCAAGGATAGAATTTTTGATCATTACAGTCTGTGCTCATGAACATGTCTGATAGCCAAAAGATAAAAATTCCCACTGTTTTCACACTGAATGAGATTTGAAGGAAGAAACCATCTGCTCTCTGACAGTCTACATCCCCTTCCGTGTGGAAGAAGTTCCCTATCTGCCTGGAATGCTTTCAAAGACTGGGTTTAGCATCATTCTAGCTAGGAATATCAGCATTTCCTGTTTAACAATTTGGTTGAAAGTTGTGAGAGACTTGTTAATGTCTAGTCTGGATCAACCAATAGGAAAAGGCAGTGGTATTCATTTACTACTTTTTCAAGGGAAGGACAGACTTTAGAAAGCATTTACCAGATATTCTGTGAGTGGAAACACTACCATGGGGTCACTATAAACTACATTCATATTGCCTTCTATGCATCCTATAAAGAGTTATTAAACTGGGGGGAGGGGGCAATAGGGGATGAAGGGAGAGGTAGAAATGAAGAATGAATAATTTTGCAGACACATTTGATTTTGTTTTGCAGCAGAATATTGCAATACAATCTTCTTTTGATAATGGTACAGAAAGTAATAGCATTGTTGGCATAATTAAAATCCTTGGATCCTCCACTGACTTGCTGCCTGAAGTCTCCAGGAATAAAAAATTCCCTGAAAAGGTTTCCTACAGCTAAATGTTTGCTTCTATGCCCAGAGTGTTGGAATCATCTCAGTGTTGAATAAGCTGGTGTGTAGCTCATGACCAAATATATTACATTATATGTACTAAGAATTTCTCCATCAGCATCTTCAACTTCATCAACAGCAGGACTTTCCCTGAGAGCATTCAGGAAACTGGAGCGAATTCAAAACACAGCAGAGGAAAAATCACTGATAGCAAGGGTGTGTTATGTAGTTGGGTAATTGCTACACCACTCACACTGAATATGCAAGACCCACTCTTTTACCAGAAGGTATTTCTACCCATAATTATTTAAATATTTTGTATAAAATGTAATATTTGTGAGTGCAGGGACGGAAAAGCTAATTACCCTCCTCTTCCTCCCTAAAACAAAGACAACCATATTCAGTTTCAGGAAGACCTTGCAAAATCATTATAACAGAATTATGTGAGCATTTATTTGACAGAGAGGCAACAGTCTGATCTAAGACCCATTTTGCTGCACTAGTGAAGGAATCCAGCATGCCCTATAAAGATGCTGCATCATTCTTTAAGTATGATCAGTCTTCTTTGACATGAGTAGGAGCCTTGCCAAATTCAAAAGCAAATTTTCACACTTCTGCTCTTGAATACTGACTTTTCCTAAATTTCATTTATTACTTGTGTGGATTTTGAAAGTGGGAGATTAACATGAATTTCAGGGTCTTTCTGCTCATAGTGAGAGTATCATTCTCTTACTTTTATACTGTCTTAGAAAAACAGTTTTTGCTTTTTTCTTATTTCTCAAATATCACTCCTTGGAGCACTGGAGTCATTCCTGATGTCAGACTTTATAGACACCACGGCAAAAGAAAAATGTGATGTGCTTTCTTGGTTTATTTTTAGTAACTCTCTTAACACCATAATCTATTTCTACATGTGGTGCTGTGACACTAGAAGTCATAGCTTTTAAAAAGTTACATTGAATTATTTTTTTTTTTGTAAATGAAAACCAAATATGTTTTTAAAACCTACCAAGTTGGATGGAATTCTGAGTGAGCTGATCAAGTGAAAGGTGTCCCTGCTCATGACAAATGGGTTGAAGCTCAGTAATCCATAAGGTCCCATTCCAACCCAACCATTCTATGATTCTATCATCACCTCTTGACTTTGTAATTCCTCTTCTGATTATTACAAACTATGTACAGAACAAATACGATTGCTGAAACTTTTAAGACAATAATACCTAACTATAAATCAATTCACAAGTGTGTAAGGTCTCTAAAAACAATATAGAAAACAGGGAGGGACCCTAGCTTTGTTAAATAGATTAAATATCTCAAAATAAACACATCTGTTATCTAGTTATTATTAACATAGTAGATGCAATGTGATTCATTCTCTGATCTGTATTTCCAGTCTTCCTACTTCTAAACTGAAATGGCCTCATAAAAGAACACAAATGTATGTTTTGTTTAATAGTCTTTTTGTCATGTAGAAAATGTGTTTGGCTATATTGTGTAACAAACATGTTGTTCCAATTCATTTGACAGTGGTAAAAACATGAAACAGGTATTTCCCATTCATGTTTCATGTTTTCCTCAAAAGCATGGACTCTTTTCCCGTGAGCCATTTCTTTCACCACATCTGGAGGAAGTAATATTTTACATTCCTGAAGAAGTATCACTTTTGTGTCTTACAACATGTATACTGCAGAAAATACATTTTCCTGGAAGAGTAAGTATAAGAATTAGCAACCTGACTGAAGAATAAAGGACATTCAGCAGAATAATCTATACAAAATAGTCTTGCAAGAAAGGATTCTGATAAGTACTTTCCTAATTTCCATGGTTTTAGCTTGTTATTTGTGCTAATCAGAATTATAAATCACTGTTCTTAGGAAACTACTCTATACAGTTTATAATATCCTCTGAATATTAACTGATATTTTTAAACTCAGGGGGTTTTATACCTGTTTTTATACTAGGTTGGTCACAGTGAGCCCAAATCCTGACTAAGGTAAATCCTCATAAGATTAATTGGTAATAACAGCAAAAAGACAGACAAATTCTTCCCATCCTAAATCATTTATTTAAAAAGAAGGTAAGCAATCCAATAGAAGATACTTCTTTTTTTTTTTAATGAAAACTGTTAGGGTGTATTCTAATCAAGTGAGACCTATTCTCTCATTTTTCTAAGGTTTCAAGCTCATCAGAGTTCTTCTAATGACCATTCTAGTTCTGATGTACTATGTCCTCCATTTCTGCTCAAGAAACAAGCATCCCAAAATTTCCGTTGTCTCAGGAGAATTGCTGGAAATCAAACCTTTTTTTAGATTAGGGACCCTCAAGGCAAAGTATAAATTAAAAAATCTCAAATTTAGAAAGTATCAAGTAAATACATTAATGCCTTAGGAACTAGATACCTATATTTAGAGTTAAGAATTTTACCTATAACTAAAGTTAAAAATTTTTTCATACACACATGTATTGTACAGGATTAGAATTCCTTAACATCAAGCCTTCTCTGAACACTCTTGCAGCTGTCTCTCTTGCCACAGCAGAATCCCAACCTTAACTTCATTTTTCACACTATAAAGCATGATATTAATCCCTTTGGTCTCAGGGGGTATGAGTAATACAAATAGCTTAGATATAATGCCATATTTATTTCTTTAGAGTGCAGTAGAAAAATCTGATTTATTTTTCAGGTTTTCATTAAAATTATTTTTTCTGAGAGTAAATTCCAGTAAGCACAGATTTTTTGCACACTGCGCCCCTGAAAAAATCAGAGAGCATCTACACAAAAACTGAAACAAAAGATTCTGTGCACAGCTGGTAGAAATCAAAGGCCCAATATTACCCCACCACAGGAGGGACCACTTGTCAGGGCTGCCCAATGAAAAACAGCAGAGAGGGAAAAAAAATATTTTTTTCCTTAGGAATTAGACCATAGAGAAAATAACTTGACACAAAATATATAAACAATAAAGCAAGTAGTTTAATTATTTTCAAATATATATGCATTTTCTGCCCAGTGTTTCAGTCGCTGTTCAGTATAATGTTTTCTGGGTAATGTAACAGGCTCTTCGTCAATAAATAGTGGTAAGATAGTTAAAATATTAAGATGAGTAAATTGAGAACAGTCTGGGTTAATAGCTCTGAAAATTGTTAGAATGAGTATTTACATGTAATGTCTGAATTAACAAAGCGCAAAACCATGAGAAAATGCATTTAAAAATATGACACAAAAGCATAGACTAAATAATCATGCCTTTTGGAAGTATGAGTGCATAGGAAAATGAAGCATATTGGCTACAGTAACCACTAGGCCTACAATTTCTTAAGGTGCATTAAGCTAAAAATGAGAGGGCTAGAAAACTTGGTAGTGAAATAAGTACAGAAAACCGAGTTCTTTCCCATTCCAGCAAGAGATTTACAACTAAATTCACAGTCTTACCTAGGTGCTGAGACAAACACTGAGATGCCACTGAGATTCTTTACATATTGTTCAAGTGACATCTAAATCCACAGATGCAGGAAGTCCTGTTGCATGTGAACTTTCGTATCAGTTCAGTTTTCAAAGGAGACCACTGATAAAACCCTCCTAAAACCTAATGCTCTGCAGTCCTGACTTCCATTTCTGTCACTGGGGGATGTTTAAATCAGGTATCACTTAAATTTCACAGGTCTGCTCTAGCAAACAGTGCCACAGAAAATCTGCTTGAACTATTATTGCTTACACCCTCTCCTGTATATGATTGACAAACCTGGTTTTCTCTTCTGAATGTTCTGTGGTGGTGATTCACTCTGGGCTGAAAGAGACATCCTTTAGACTTGGACCAAGAGATGGAACTAGTTTCTCACCTACCAGGAAAACAGTCAAATTGTGTTTCATAACAGAGCAGATGAGAACTTGTCACTTAGAGCCAATCTAATTGCACACCTGGGTAACACAGATGATGCATCTTCTTTTCTACTGTATTTTACTGGGAATCTGTCAGGACATGAGGTATGGAGTCAGCTGAAAATTCTATTGCTCAGCAGTGGTTTGACCTTGTATATGTCAGCTGCAGAAATTTTATTTCTGGTATTGAAACATAAGCGTTCTGCTTAAACAAAAGCTTGGAATATCTTTGCTGGTTCCTCAAGAGGGGTTAAGTGCCTCCCTTTCAGCTCTTCCAGAAACTGGGCCCTCTGAATCTCATCTGTCTGTCTGTATAATGTGTAATAGTTCTTCCCTACACACAAAGCATTCCCTGAACATAAAAAATTGAATTATGAAGACCTCAGTTTAGTTTCATCTAACTGATGTTAGTTTTAATTATCTATCTACAAAAGCCAGAAAGGTTGCTCAGTTTGAGTCTGCAATTTCAATTTAAATTACAAAAGAACCCAAAAACCAGTAGTGGATGATTTCCCATATTTCTGTTTGTATCTACTTTATTTTGAGTAAACAAGGAACTATATTGGGGCTTTACAAAATCTGAAGTGCTCAAACAGAAAAGTTTCATAAATATGACGGTTCATAATGATACCAGTTTGACTGGGCTAGACTTTGACATCACTGGAATACAACCCTATATTAAAGCAACCATAAAGCAGCAGTGACAAGCTCTGAGCTTGCTGACAATAGGTATAACAAATGGGTGCTGCTCCAGCACTTTAAGAATCATCTTATGCAAGGAATAAAATATAAACTAAGGAAACTTCCTCAGAAATAAAACACAAGTATCCTCAGAAAGGGAGCTATGAAGCAGCAATATTGTGTCCAGCTGTTCTACTAGTTAATTAAGTTCAATAAGACCAGCAATAATGTGTCTGAGAACAGAACCATCTTTAAAAACATGTAAATCCTCTCTTTTCCCACACTGATATATAAAAATAGAAACAATACAGGCAATTTAATGTAAACTCTATGTAATGAAATAAACCCTCAGTGTTGTTGCCGTGGTCATCAATTTTTTAACAACAAAAATTTAGGAATAAAATAAACTCACATTTAAATGCAAAGAATGATGTCTAAGACTTCTCCTAGCAGTGACCATACCTGCACATTAGTTCTCTAGGGAAGTGAGTGACTTGCGAGAACATCATTACCCATTATATTCTGCTGTCATTGACATATGTTGGAGTTAGCAGGAACTGAAATTGAACTCTGTTACTATGTAGTTTTGTGTATTTAACATCAAACCTGATCTAAATCTGATTACAGATAACAGAACATATTCTGAACAAGGGATTTTTTTTATCAGTCTGGAGACTAGACTAATTCAATATTCTTATTCACTGAAAAATGAAAAAAAAAAAAAAAGAAAAAGGAAATCCATCATGTCTGAAGACTTTTCAGCAGCAGGAAAAGCAAGAACTGACATTTTTTTACAATATCGCAGAGACTCAAAAAGAAAGGTAGAGTAAAACTATATCACAAAAGAAGAACAATATAAAATTAGAAATCTGCAATATTTAGCTCTGTTTTAAAAAGGATAAAAAATAATAAATTTTTGGTTTTTGTTAGAATTAGTGAACATCAGGTCTCCCAATGAAACTGGTTCATGTTCTGTCAAGGATACAGTCTGTTGAAACATGCACATGCACAAATTTCTAGCATCCTTTAAAACATATACTGTAATGAAAAAGTAATTATTAAAATAGAGTCAAGTACATTTATTTATGTAGTTTACAGCCTAAATAGGACATGAGAGAATATTTGTATCAGTCAAAAATATTTCAGTGTTTTTAAAACTAAAATTGAAAGTGGAGAGCATAGGCATATCTAAGCTGCTGCTGTTAGGTTGTTTAGCAAACCGTAGACTTTGGAAGAGATTCCTCTCTATTGACCCACTTACACCCACTGGAAAGGCTTTTTCCCAATCAGTGTCTTCACAGTAAAATTATTGTACTGAATTATTCTAGTCCAAAGTCTCCCTTATACAATAATTTAAAGAAACTCACTCCAATTATCAAAGCAAAAAAACATGCCACAGTCAGGGTTAGAGTCTTCACTGTATAACTGGGTCTGAGATAGAAGCTTCCAGAGATATAAGAAAGCAAAAATAGCAGCTGTGAAATACCTCTTGCTTGCTAATCAATATTTGGTAACTCAAATTCCAAAGCAAGACTATAACTACTTTTCTGATGACCAGCCACAATGAAAAAAAAAAAAGAAAAAAAAAAATCTGTTTAGAGATATTGCATGAGAAAACACAAGACAATGCTGCAGCTTTATTTAATTTTATATGGCAAATCTTGGTCAGGAAAAAGAACCAGACATATATTTTATAGATGGTAAAATATTTATAAATCAGATATTAAAATAATATATGATCAAAAAAAAGGAAAATATGTTGTAGTATTATCCCTCTGAAGACTAATCTACCATAATACCACCATGTAACCTGCACTTAGAAATATGTATGTATTCATTTGATCCACATCTTCCATTTTCCTTTCAAGAGTCTTCACTTTGAATGGTAATATTAATAATACACATTCTTTTCACATATGGTGTTTGCAAACAATAAGATTGGAGGGTATAAAGGATTCTTGTTGTTTTCACATAAAGGCTACTTAGAGAGGGAGTGGGTCTAATGGTAAAGTATTTTGAGTATTTGCTCAACAGAAAGGCAGATGAGATCAGATTACTCCTTCAAATGCACAAAGCTAAACTGAAAGGCCAGCTTGTCAGCAAATGTTTAACTACAATGAGATTCATGCCTGCCTACAATACACTAATTGGATATTTCATCATAATTTTAGTACGGAAAATTCCACATGGTAATCCTATAGCAGGTTTACACTAAATGCTGGTCTGAATACAATTAATAATCTCCGGATATTTAGTGTCAGGCTTCTAGGAAGAATCTCCTGTGGCTGAGGCAAAAGAAACTTGAATTTTGGAAGCAGTTCAGAAAATGTGATGCTGGTAAACAAATACTTGTAAGGCCTGTAAAAAAAAGCAAGGGAGGGGGAACTATTACCACAAAGCAGAATGCAACATGAAATGAATTACCTTCATGAAAATTTAATGCAAATGACATTGAAGCAAAGCTAAGTTTTATGCGGTGTTGTTCAAAGGAAGCTGGTAAAATGACAATTTATAGAGCATTTTCTTTTTCTTGCTTGCCACAGGATATAGCAGTAAAATGAAGGAAAGGCTTTTTTGCATTATGACTTTTGCAGAATATTTATATGTTTACAACATGAGTATTGCTTTTCAGAGTAGAGTTTTCTCGTTGTTAAGACCATACCTGGTTTTTTCCTTACATCCCTATTTCCTTCTTTCCTTTCTTCGATGTGCACACATCGATATTCTAAATCGTGCTCTGTTACACACAAATACCTGTAACTCTTCCTAGAGTCGAATTTGCATTGATTAAATATGATCGGTTATTTATTCTCTCAGTCAAAGCTCTTCTGTAAGGTGAGCAATTATACCTAACATCCCACTTGGTAATAAAACTGTTGTGTGGTTCTCTAAAGGGATAGGATACAAGCAAGTACCTACTCTAAAACATAGTGTGAAACACAAAGTTTATGCCATAATGAGAAATCGCCTTGGAAAGCCTCAAAGCTATGTTTAGCATGATGACCCAGCTGTCTCATCCACTCCACTTGGAGAAATTAATTTATTGCCAATCAAAAGTCAGAGTATGATAATGAGAAATAAAAAATAAATCTTAAAACAACTTCTTCCCTGTCCTTCTCTTCTTCCTGGGCTCAGCTTAAGTCCCATCTCTTCTACATCTCTCTCCCAAGTGGCACAGGGTAATGGGGAATGGGAATTGCCACCAGTTGATTTTGTGTTCCTTCCTCCTCACAATTTTCACGTTCTCCCGTGTGGGATCCCTTTGTCTAAATACAGTCCTTCACAAACTGCTCCACTGTGAGTACCTCCCATGGGGTGCAGTGCCTCAGGTACAAACAGCTCCAGTGCTGGCTCCTCTCTCCTTGGGACCACAGGTCCTGCCAGGGTCCTTTTCCAGCACAGGTTGTCCATAGGCTCACAGCCACCTTTGGTCTTCCATCTGCTCCAGCATGGAGTATGGAGCTCCAGCATGCTTGGTTTTCTTATTCTCAATATACCAAGATATTGTTCTGCTACTTTACTATTTAACACTGCTACTCCTCTGCTGCCCAGACTTTCATCTCTTTAATACAGCCTCCAAAGACAGTATTTGAAGTATCATTCTGCTTATAATGAACTGTGTTGAAAAGAGTTGTCAAGACTTTTAACACAGAAAGAAATCAATCTAGTGATGGTAAATACTCTGTGGTCTCACAGGGATGGATAGTCTCATTTGTTAAAAATTTCAAGCTATAGAAATGAAATATCTTTTCCCTTTGCATAGAACTTTATGCAGAACTGATGTATATGACACATAGAATCCGGTGTGCCAAGTGTGAACAAGTAAAATTAAAGGAAGCTATTTAATTTAAGTGTTCGGTTGTTTTTTTCTATTGTGGGAATTAACACAATTCCCACAGCTCCCCTCGTTGCCTAAAACTTCACAATATTGTTTTTCTAGGGTCTTGCTTTCTTAGGTTTTCTATGTCTTTTTTGAGCCATCAGGCAATGTTTGTTCATAACATATCGTTCACATTCTAAACTAAGAATTTACAGTCTGGGCTGCTAATTAGATTTTCATATCCAGTAGCAAGCTTTGAACATTATAAAGTAAAGGTGAAATTAGAAAAGGGAAAAAAATTAAAAAAGCAACTAACAAAAGATCTAATATAGTAAATCTTCTATGAAATAACCACAAAATTTTCTAACTCAGCCTACTCATTTTTGCATAATGTCAACCTTGTAAAAAAATCCTCTCTGCAACTTAATCCTTTTTTGCACATATTCTGATTTATAGTCTATTAATTTTCCAAACAAATAAGGGAAAATTTGTACTTTTTTTGTTTTCTTTTGGGGTGTTGTTGAACCCTGGATGGGAAGGTGAGATGAGGCTTATTCTACTTTCAAGAGGGTGGATAATTAACCTTCAGCTGCAGTTGTCCTCAGTTTAATTTACTTAACTTTTACAAAGTTTTAGTGCATGTCTAGCTATGCAAGGTTTTGTAGTTCAGAGAGTTGCAAGGGTTATCTGAGCAAGTTTGGTTATAAGAAGGAGTGTAGGCATTTGGCACTGAACTTCCCCAGGAGTGATTTGCCCCACTCGATGATATTGGATCATTGGATTTAAGTAGTTCATTATTTTATAAAACATTAGAGCACACCATAAAACTGATTTCATGGTAGTCAGCAACAGGTTACCAGTGACCATGATCAAAGACACCACGTTCAGTGGTTACCACAAAAGGTCAAATATTTCTTTGCTTCCTTCTTTTCTTCAGTCATGTGTAAGGAAGCAATGCCAAAGCAACAGGATTCAGTTTGCCTAAACACAGGTATTTACTAACATTTGAGATGGTCTGTTATCAACACATCTGCACAGGGTGAGCCATAACTCTAAAACCATGGACTAAATTCATGTCAGTGAAAGCTGAATTCAGGAATTTTTTCAGTATGAAGTCACACTCAGGTCTGACAGAATCCTGTGGGCTGATGAATACCAAAGCATGTATTTTATTGTTAATTAGCGGAATGACTCTCTAAAAGTGATTAAGAAGTAATTTTCTTGTGATTCATTAATGAAAGTGGATCGTTAAATAAATTACCACTTTTTGCTAAGTTACTTTTGAGGCAAGAACTCTGCTTCAATCATGCATACCATAAATAGGCACAGAACCAGTACCTTAGGTGGCATCCCAATATGGAACAAAAATATTGAGTTATTTCATTAGTTAAATGACAAAGCCAACATATTCTCAAATATCCTGTATAAGAAACTCATATAAATACTGAGATGAGGAAGTACAATCCTGGTTTCTTTGTTCAGGCATAGTTCTCTTCTAATTTTAGTATCAAGGTTTAGATCTGAAATGAGTATACGAAAAATACTCTTATTATCCAATAAGATGAAAGCAAAATAGACAAAATGCTGGTACAGCCTATGATTTGATTCTAAATTAGGAATTTCATTTAGCCAAGATCTCTGCTGGGGATCCTGAGAACAAACTCTCCAACGATTATTCCCCTTATTCCTTCCTACTTCTTGTCTGTCACAGTCCTCTAAGGAAATCTGGCCTCAGAATCAGAGAGCTTCGGGCATCAAACAAGCTTTGTTTATTTGATGTCTCAGCTTAGAGGTTTGAGCTATATTGTGAAAATAAGCCTTAATCTTCCACACTGAATAATAAAAACTCTTTTTTAAGTCCTCAAAGTCACTAAAATCATGGGGGTGTTAGAAGAAAAATTAAGGATTTTTCTGAATTTAAAGATTTGGACATTAATTTGGGTGTAATGATTTACCAACTAAGCATCTACCAAGAAGAGAGAACGTGGGTAACCTAGGAGTCTCAAATTTCCCAAAATATCAGCACATGATAATGTCACTTTCTTAGTTTATCTCATGACAGAAAATGGAAAATCTGCACCACTAAGTCATGCAATGGTTTCAAGTAGAATTTTTTTCATGAACAATGTCTTCATTGTGCAGACAGAAAACTATCAATAAAATTAGAAACAGGACATAAAAACAAAAGAAAAGAAAAACCATTTAAAATGTTTAAACTAGAGGTTATTTTCCTTGTCAATTATATCCAACTTAGTATGGTTTTCATTATCTAGGCAGTAAAAGGGAGCAGTTGTCCTGAATTGAAATAATCAGAATTCATGGCATCCAGGACTGTGACTATTTTATGATAACCACATATCCTAGAATAACCTTTTTTGCCATTGCAATGAAATAACGATTCTTTATAGTATGAGCCAAGTATGTATTTTCCTTTTTTGTAAAATTTAAACTGGCAGTTTAGAATGTTTAACAGCAGTTTCAGCTGAGGTTTGAGGTTCATGTGGATTAAACTGCCCACTTACTATAGCAATGAAGCAACCAATCCAAACTATGCCTTGATCTATGTAGGTTTTTTAGTCTATGTAATGAACCCCACACTGAAATTTGTATGCAGCTCTACAAACTCAAAATTATACTTGTTCATTACTCTTTTTGATAAGTATATGTATTTATATATGCTTGCCTAGATACATTTGCTTAACAGGTCACCAAGCATGGAAGAATGATGGACTCATTCCTTCCTTTCTGTTAAGATTTCTGAATACTTCACTTCCAAAAAATAATAATAGCATAAAATTACACTGGAAGAATTCAGATGTTGCTCTATAAACCTCTTAAGCTCCCAAGCCATACAAATGAAAACTGAATCTCAACTCCAAAAACTAAAATAACTTTTCTGCTTTAAGAGCAAACATTTCCCAAAGGTGGTTTTTTGCTAAACCAATGTAATTAAAAAGCTCAACTTTTGAGCTCTAAAAAATCTTACTCTCTGTAATTGTGGTAGGTTATGGGTTAACAGTTCTAAATTATTAGTTATGAAAAATCCTTTCTAAAGGTACACAAAAGTCATCATTTTTAAGGGAAAAAATAAATATAATTTTAAGGAGACCAAGTAGCAAGAAATATGACATTCAAGAGTTAGAGATATTGAGAAAACATAGATAATTCAAGGTTTAAAATGTTGATTTAATATTTTTCTGGGAGAAAGAGGTTTCACTAAATTTCTTAGCAACCTATCCCTTAATCTCCACCATTTCCTGAGACTATGATTTATCCCCAAAACCCAAGTTTCCAAGAGTCATGGCAAAAGGAACACAAGAATGATTATTTTTTCTTTTGGTTCCTAGTCTGAGATTTGACTAATTGGACTAATTTTTCTGATTTGTCCCCAGAAGTGGAAAGATTTGATACACTCAATTTTTCAAATTTTTAGTTAGGGCATGGCATACTTTAAATACAAGAATAGATTTTAAAAAATATGCAACTTTCCAGTAGATGAAGCAGAATTTTAAACTAGGATAACAGAAATCTGAATTTGAGCATTATTAAATTTGCTTGATCAGGTAATTCTCAAGACTATTAATGGATCTTTCCAGAGAGACTGAGAAGACCAGAAACATTTAAAAAAATAGCATTAATTAGGGTTAAGTCTCCTTGTTAAAAGCTGGTTATTTGAGTAACTTTTAATTATTTCTGATGTGGAATGTTGTTATTTTTCATTTGTATATATATGTTAATTCCATTGGTGAGCACTTGGAAACTCAGTCAAGGGATGCAAAAGCCAAACAAAATAAAAAATTTATGATGAATTTTCATAATTTATGAATATTGGTATCTTAGGAAAACTTTAACACACAAACAGCAAAATAAAAAAAGTTTCAGAAATGTGTTTAACATCAACTATTAAGCTAGTAGGGTAAAAAAACTCTTTGTTTTCTTCCCACATTACTGCTAAAAAATCCACTGGTATTTAAGAGTTAGCAACGGGATTGTGCATTCCTTCTATAATACTTTAAATTGCTGTCAAGGCCATAGTTAAATGCACTTAATTAATATTTCAGGCAACAAGATGTACAATACACACAGAAATCCTTTATTTGGTAATCAATGTGGAGATAACAGATTGTTGAAAACTTTGCTGTTTTGAAAGATTCTTCTTATATTTGCTATAACAGAAACTCTTTTTTAAATTCAAGGCACATTTTTTCTATCCATCAAACCTTTTTGTCCCAGTAATTGAGAACATGGACATATCATCAATCCAGTATTTCATTTATAGTCTATACCAGCTCATTTAGACATCCTCATGTTTTTGTGTATGCCCCATATTTCTGACATCTGGGATGATGGATATTCTTGTAAACAACATAATTAGTGGTTAGAACTTGAAGAACCTCCCATTTTCTGCAAAGTGGTGCAGATCTCTGCTAAATACCGGGAATGCACATGAAGTTCCATAGAAATCAGCTTGCAAATAAATTAAATTGGAAAAAAAAAAAAAGAAATAGCCTTTTTGGTCTGATTCTGAGAGTGGCCAACTAAGGAAATACAAGAGTTCAAAGAGTACTATGTTAATGTTCACCAGAAGTGTAACGGGGAAAGAATCTGAAGGAAGTGTAACAGGAAGGAATTTGAGCAAGCTCGCAGCAATAGCACCTAAAACCACAATAATCACAGAGAAAGTTCACCAGGCCTACTTACTTATTATGTGTGTACAACGTTACCACAAGAAAAGAAATTTGTGTTGAAAGACACTCCCAAACTTTGTCTTTATTTCAACAGTATTGCATAGTTATGAATGAAAACTTTCTGCAAAAGTACAGTGAAGGATGATACTTCGCGTTTTTTCAATGTAATAATAGAGGCACCATGTGACATACTCATTACCACAAAGATGCCACAGATACCTTGTATTCAATTGTGAGAGAAAACTGAAATAATCTGACTTGGTATTGTGTGGCTGTTGTTGGCAAATATGAACTGTTGCTAGTAAGACATAGAGTCATTATTTTAAACATGAAAACAAATGCACTGGAGAAAGCAGGTAAAATATACTATTGTGGATTTGCTTTCTATTACAGATCAGCTCATAATTTGTTACAGAAATAAAAAATTTTCAGCCAGAGATAGTTTCATTGCTGTGTTCTGAGATTTTTCTTTTTATGTTTTCTTTACCTTCTTTATTCTTTCTTTTTTCCTTTTATTCAGTAAGAGAGAATTCCAGAAGGAGCCTGTGAAAAGCTCATAATGGCAGATAATGTTTGAAGGGAATTGCCTTCTCTGTTTAAGAGATCAGATTGTCCATTTGAAGGTAGAATAACCGGAGATTCATGAAAAGTTCTGCAGATAGAAAATGGACTGTAGAAGCTGAAAACATTAATTACTATGGAAACAAACTCATTTATAATTACAAAATAGTTCACATGCGGTATACTATACTTCTTTAATATCAGCTATATTCTCATGCAAAGTGATTTTTATTCAATTGAGTTTTGTTGAGTCAAATATTTTTGGTTACATTTTTATTTCTACAGTAGGGAAAAAGAAACACAAGCTATTAAATATGTCATACAGTTTGAAAAATAATCCTGTTTATGAAGCTTCAAATATGTTAATTATTATATGTGTTTGAACACAGTTTTTGTCTGCAATTTCTTGAAACTGTTCAATTCTCCTTTATTCATTAAAAAAGTAGTGCTAATTTAAAAGGAAAGTGTTGGTGATAGGCTCTCATAAGTTACTGTATCCTCTGCAATAAAATGTACTGTAAGCCTGCTCCAATTTAAGAGAATAATTCAGTAGCATTTTGTAATGGTTTGGACTGTGTCTAACAGCTTTTTTCAATGAGCTTTTCAATAATAAAATAAGCTGCTTTGTGTTGGCTTGTACCAGTATTTCACTAAGTGTATATGGTGGAAAGCAAACTTACAGCAATGTACTGAAGCAGGAAAAGGGTGAATTTACAGGGTTTGCTTTATTAGTAACAATTTTCATCTAGGTTCACTAGCCACATGGGGACCCATCTGCTGAAATTAGTCTTTGAAGGGTAAAGCTACAGCCCAGCATGTCTAGCTGTATTAAGGTAACAGACTACAAAAAGGGCTGGAGCAAGAAATTTCCACTTCAGGGCTGGTGAACAGTAAAAGAATGTGTCTGCTGTTGACAGTATCAATCCTTCATTTCTTGACATGTCATATGAAGTCTGTACAGCAAAATGAATGTGTCACTGTAGCACAGCACTGCTGGTTTAGCACAGTGAAGTTCTGTGGTGTGTTTCCACATGTATTGGTATTCAGGAAACTAATTTCTCCAGGACACCTGGCTGAATTCTCTGCTTGCAGGTGCATAGTGACACCTTGCTGATTCTTCTTCAGTTTAGTTGGTGTTCCTGCTAGGTAGAGAAAGCCAGTACAAATGTCCTGCTTGCACCTTCCTATTGCTAGCAAGGAAGTTCCCTTGAAGATTTGGCCAAGGCCTTAGAGACTTTGCACAAAGATAGATTTAATCCTAGTCACAGCTTTTTCTGAGGCCTCCAAAGAGGGAAGGCCTTAAATCTGTGCCTTAGATTATTAAGGATGTATAACTTAAAAAACATTAAGATTTTAAATTCCAATGAATCATTATTTGCACAGTGCCCTGGTTTTGTTTCAAAACATAGAGAAGGGGTCTCACTTCTCCACTTTCATAAATAATAGTAAGCATTTGTACCTGTAAATATAGCTGTAAATATACCCTGTAAATATAGCTCCTTAAAATTCTGTAAGTCTTTATTTAGTGTCACTACATTTATTATGGACTTAAAAATTACCCTAATTCTACAGGAAATACTGGTGAGATTGCTTACAGGTCGTCTAGTGTGGCAGCAGTATTCTCTGCAGAGCTCCAGTCCAATACAAAGGAAAGAGAAATACCACTAAAATAAGCAAAACCCAAAGCAAGAGTTAAACAAACAAACAAACAAAAATAAAATAAAATAAAATTTAAAAAAAAAAGAGAGAGAGAAAACAGCAGCTACATAAAAGCCTATGTTCAGAAAATGTATTTTAAGGTCTGCACATCCTAGCAGAGATAGAAAATGCAGACAGGAAGTATGAGCAACTGCATCACTCTGTAAAGAGCCCTCAAGTAAGAAAAATTAAATATATATATAGATGGAGGAACTCATCCATCCCCATATGAATTCATCCTTAATAATCCACTGAAACTCATAAAACATAAACCACATCAATCCCCCTCAGTACAAAACTAGTTATTAAATGCAAACCCCAATATACCATAAAGCTCAAAAGAAAATGGGAAAATGACACTAGCAATGTACTGTGAATGTGAATGTTATAACATATGGAGGACAAGTTTATAAAACAGCAAGACATGCAGATCTAAAATTAACACACTTCAAGCTCCTGTGGAGATTGTACTGGACTTCAGAAAAGGGATACTAATTATGTTTAAGAGACTCTTATGAATCTTGGGGACATAAAAAAATAAGCAACATGTTCCTGCAGTGCACTTAAAGGTCCAGATTTTGGTGACACTGCAGTTTAAATTCAGTGCAAAATGTCTGCTTTCTCTTTGCTGTTTCTGCTGCTTTGGAAGAAGCTCTCTATCCTATACTGAGTAGATGACTCCTTGGGGACATGTTCCCCAGAACAAGAGAACTATTCCTGTAATAATCTGCTCCTCTGCAGCAACTTAACTTATTGTGAAAACACTAAGATTAATATGTTTGTTTATAGAGGTTTTCAGTCCTTCTTGGTAGGCAGATGCTGCTGCTTCCTTGCAGTGGTAAATGAAAAGAAGACTTTGTACCATAGCATCATAGCATCTGATTTATATTAGAGCTCATATTCATTTAAAATTTTAACTGGCTGTTCAAAAAAAAAAAAAAGGAGAGAGAAAAAAAAAGAAATAGCAGAGTCCATCCTGACCGATACCTGTCCAGGGAATCTACAACTATATTTGAAATTTTGAATGGCCTTTTGTCACAGTGGCAGCAAGGCCCATTCTAACCAGTACGAAGCTCAGACAGTTTTTGCACTGCTTCTGAAGTCTGAACTGAACTGTCCAGAGATGTTCTTTGGCTGTTCTCATGTTGGCCTACTCCTTCCATAAATTGTGTTCCTCATGAGTTTTTAAAAAAAGACAACTCCTAACAAATTGTTAGGAATTTAATGAAGCAGCAACTTTCATAAGTATTCATGGCTAAGCTTCGCGAATGAAGATTTGGGAAGGGCTCTACCCACGCTTGCTACAGGCACGCTGATGGCTGAAAAGGCCAATGCGAGATAGACAGG
>JAWWLV010000100.1:14906863-14925681 GCA_035041135.1 Platyrinchus mystaceus | reverse complement strand
CCCCTCCGGCCCCTGACAGCCTCTGAGGAGAGGAATTCGGCCCGCGGCTTGAAAAGTTTGAGGACCCTTGCTCTAGACTAATCAAAGTGCATTCATGCTAATATTAACCTTATCAAATTACAAGGTAAGTAATTTTCCTTCTACTCCTGACATTACAAAAGCCAGCCTTTCTGCATTTACAAAAAGCTGTGTGGCATACTGACACTTTATATATGCAGCAGAAAGACAGCCAGACCATGACTTCTAGGTTGTCCTTCACATGAAGAGGGTGAATGAACAGTTTTGTCTTTGCTCAGCCAACACAGCAATTTCATTTCTCTGGTAACAGTTATACCTTCATGTCTCCAGTTCCTTCAGGTGACAGTCCAAGTGCAAATGACATAGGAGAGCACCAATAAACTTCTAATGAGAAGATTAGCTCATTCCAAATAGGAATGATTTACCCCACATATCAGTGTAGCATAGATTTGTCCTTCACAAAGTCTCTGATAAAGAAGAAAGAAAAAACTGTTCAAATTATTAGTTGTTATTTTGTTTCTAGTAGACCTTCTAGTGAGCTCAGTGTTTTTTAAGTATATACAAAACTGAGAAAAAAAAAGATTCTCAAGTTTGATTTAATAAGCTACAGTGATTTTATTTTCAGGTGTACAATTTAAGAAACTTTAAATTACCCCTTTATTGCAGATCAAACACTGAACACCAATTTTCTTCTGCCTTCATGATGTGTTAAATTGTGTTCCCAAGAATAGTAAGGCACTCAGAATCACTGATTGATTTTCAAAGTCCATGTCATCATTACACCAGAAAACTGATATACCAAGAAACAAAAGTGATCTGACATAAAAGTTGAAAAACAAAACAAATGACCTGGACAAATAGTAAATATAGCTGTTTCACTATTGCTGAATTTTAATACAGATCTTACATCAGTAGTCATATTCAAATGAATTTACCTACACAAGTGTTGTAGTATGTAATTCCCTAAATAGGTTTAACTTGTGTAAGCAAAATCTAAGACAAGCTCTAAAACTCTTAAATTTTACACTGAATTGCAATATTTAAAACCTGGATTGACAACTTTGACATTGAATGTCTCAATTACATTTTTCTTTTACAGTTTTTCTTACATTATGAATACTTTTGCAATAATAATTATCTTGACTAGCAAATTGTCATATAGGCAAATTTTTCACTATCTGTTCTTTAGAGAAATACATTTCTCCATTGTATCACTATTTTTAAATTATTCTCCATGGAACAAAGTCACAAGAATCTGAGCCATACATTTTTAAAAGAAATGTTGCTTGTTTTACTGCCTAGAAAGGCTGAAGGAGAAAAGAAACCACAGTCAGGGTCATTAGAAAAATAAAATAGCCCAGGATTGCTGCTGCTGCTGCTACTGTGTAAACTGCCTTGCTAACTAGAGGTCTTCATCTTGAATGTTAAGAAAATCATAAATGATGGCCATTTTGAGCATGTGTCTTTTTCTGGAGCAAGTATATGTCTATAAACCTTAATGTAAGCAATGAATAAAAACAGGTTCTTAATGAACAGCAGGAATTAAAGAGCAAATAAACACACAAAAGCCCTGAAAGGCCATCTGAAAGCTTCTTACCTTCCAGTAGCACTTTTCTTTTTTGCCTAGAATTCAAGTGTTTTCCCCTGTATCAGACTAGAACCTCATAAATGGTGTTTTCTCCTTGTCTTACAAAAAGAAAGGAACTAGATTTAGGAAGAAAGTCTTTCCCATACAGTTTCACCAGGCTCAGTTTGACTTATGTTGTTCTACATCTTCAGTGCTTCATAATCACACTGAAGTTCAGGCAAGTTCAAAAGTCTTGCAGACGTCCTGACTGAAGGAGTAAGAAATTTCTACAGAAGTATACTTTATTGTAACTTCCATTTGGAATTTAATGTTTTTTATTTGGGATACGTTGGTTCATCCTTTTAACTACTGTAGCTTTAGGCAACACTTGCATGTTTTATAGACAGTGCTAAACATCTGCTTGTACACTCTTCCTTTCACAAAATGATTGCACATTACATTTCTATTAGAATCAGCTCTTCTGCTTGAGGAGATTATTACCTCTTGGCATCCTGTTTTGTGAGGGGTTTTTAATCTTTCTCTTCTTCACTTTTGCCTGCAGCTAGATATAATAAGGGCACACTGGATGCTAAAGTCCCCTCCTTCTTTTTCATGCTTACAAACTCAGGAACACAGAATTGTAACATTGTGCAATAAATACTTTTTTGGTAAAATGTGGATTAGAGACCAAAAACATAGCAACCTGGAAAATACACTTTTTCAGGCAGTTATGTGTCTCTAGCTCTTAAACCATTAGATACTGAGCATGTCATACAGATGGCACATTCAGTCCCTGAGGAGTGATGTTGCTGTCAGAAACACCGTACCAGATGTACAACTAAGGAACACCAGCACTCATGGCTGGAATGAAAATTCTGGGAGGCAGAGAGAAGTGGGAACACACACAAATGTATCAAACTTAATGGTTATTGTGACAGTCCTTCCATAACTATGGTAAACAAATTTAATGAAAATGAGTCTCTGCCATCTAAAATCATAAAAATAAATTTATCAAATGTATGAAGGACAAATGTATGAAAGATAAGAAGCAAAGAGGGCTTACCAGTTTGGGGGTTTTGTCTGAGTCAATCAATCTGATCTTTGCTAAATTAAGCAACAGAAGTTTAATGCTACTATCTTTGGGAAATTTAATGTTTAGATGATTTTCTTGAACTTTCAATAGTATGTCTACAAATATAATTTCAGTTCACCATAGCAAAATCAAAATTATGCTTTTCCCTACTGTGAACAACCAACTAGTTCTCCATCAGTATAATTTAAAATTCTTGCTAAAAAATTTAGTAGCAATCAGGATCTAAAAATTCTGTTACTTACCAATCTAGTGAGTTTGTTTTACAACTCTCACAGAAGATTTTGCGAACTTCATATATCTATCCATTTTCTACCACTGCTAGCCTGCAGGGACTACTTCAGAGTTTATTTATTTCTGGTAAATCTTTCTTTATTTATTTTCTTCCTCCTGACTTTAAACAAACTGAGAATAATATCTGAATATTAATTCACAGACTGCTTCATTTGACATTTTCAAACAGGTTAAATTCTGTTTCAATACAGAAACAGGACAGTATTTTTATTTGCTAATGTTCCAGTTTTTCTCCTTTTTTTTCTTGCCTTCCAAGTTACAATTGGTGGAAATCTCCATTGTAAAAGGTTTTTATTTATTTATGAAATCACTGCACTGAGGGGTATTTATGACTTCTCTGACATGAACCCTTAGTCTGACAATTCTCCTGGGGGATTTTTCTATAATTTGAAAGCCACAGTCTATATCAAATCAAGATATACTGATCACAACAGTGTTCACTGGAAATGGATGACATAGGCAAAATAAATCATATCATCTAAATTAATTACATAAGGACAGAAAAGTAGGGGAAATAATATGCTAATATTAACACTGTATACAATGTTAAGTTTATTTTATTTCAGGAACATTATTTCAGTGTTTCTATACATTTTGATGTAGTATGGGAATACACTTCACTGCACTGTGGAAATACTAGACCTTACTATCAAGCCTAATTAATAGAACATTTTTGTAAGGCAAAAGTGGCTTTCTTCCACCTATAGGACCTGGTTCAAAAGGCTAATGGTTCAAAACCATTAGCAATAGTTTCAAATATAAGATATGCAGTCACATTTGCAGAATAGAATTAGAGCACATTCAGCTCTCTTTGTTTGTACTGTACAATCTCTAATGATACTGCATTGTAGAAAAATTGTAGAAAAATTCCTTGAAAACTTGTTATCATTGAAATAAGAAATCCCTGCATTTTAAAAACATAGCACTGAAAGATTATTTTTAATTAATCAACAAGCTGTTCTTATCTGAGCTGGAACTGAGCAGTTTCTGAAATTATTTTTCTATTGTAAAGTTCTGAGCTGTGCCTCGGTTTTCGTTTTTAAAAGTCTGAATTTTTGTTTTCCTTAGTGTTTTTTTCTCCTTTTCTTTTTCCCTTCTGAATCCAAATTTTGGAACTTGGAGAAGAAGACAGTTGTCCAGTCAAGATAACAAAGTTTCTCTTTAATATTCTGAGAGTAGGCATAATTTTGAGTATTCTTCTTGAACTTCCAGAGCAGAAATTTAATTCCCAGTATATCATTAATATTTACTTTCTTCCTGCTTATGTTTGGATTGGGAGTCATAAAAGTCTACACTTCCTTACACCTGCATCAGCCACTGGACTGAAAGAGTTTGCAAAGAATTTAAAAAAAAAAAAAAAAAAAAAAGGCAGATAATTATGGAGCTTTTAAATTTCAGAAAGAATTTAAGAGAAGTGTTGGATCCAGCTTTATAAGAACATGTTTTATATGTCTATTTTATACGGGATTTTTCTTGCCTAAATCCCCCTAATAAATATTTTTATTTGTTCAACAAAACAGTTTTATTTCAGGTGCTCTGGAGGTTTCCCAATTTACAAACCATAACACTTAAATCAAATATAAATATATTAGTCAACTTATACATATATATACCTCAGAGACTGGAAAGAATTATATCTGTAGTAGTCCATATCATAGGTAGGAATTGCCCAACCAGAATTCCAATCAAACATTTTTTTGATACCTTGTCAGTAGTTTTCTACTTCAAAATCTCAGAAATCACAATTCAGTTATTTTCATAATTCTTGTAAGAAGAGATCTCTTCAAAGGATGTAAGGTGTGACCTGCATATAGTGAGATATACTTGACATCATGCATTGTGTCCTTCCCTGTTGTCTTTCTTTTTGGTCTTACTGTCAAAAGAGAACTTCAAAGTTTGAGTTTTTTCAACACTTATCCACTGCTGCTGTCCTTTCTTGAAAGAAAATTCAACTAACATAAGAAAACTGAAAAAAACCCACAACATTTATTTCTAAATTTCCTATATATTTTGTAAGGGCAGGGGAGACGGTTTCTAATGAGCTGGTTGGCTTCAATTTATAAATAGTTCATTTTACCCATTTAACAAAAAACTGACAAAGCACCAACTTGCCCTTAAAGCCAGGAAAATAATTTGCTTCTTTCTTTTAATGCTGTAATTAAATGGAAACAACCATAAGAAATTCTACTAGCTTAACAAAGAAGTTGGATATGGATACTAGAGACTCAACAAAATTTGATTCAGAATTGTTTGACATTTAACAACTGTCTCCCTGAAAATAAGATGTATCTGCAAGCTACAGCTGAACAGATTTTCCTAATTGAATCTCTTAATTAGCAAAACAGTTTTTAGTTCCTATAATCTAGCATAACTAATATTCTACCAGCTAATCAAGATGAGTTGTTTAAACTGGAATGCAACAGCAGAATCCAAATAATCTTTCTTTGCACATGGATTTCTGTGCAGATCCTTCATTTCCTCACTTTTCTTTCAATAACAAATTGGATTTGTATGTTCTTTGGGAGCAAGAAATGCAAATTTTAGGATAGATCTTAAATGATCTGTGCAAATAATGATCACTATCATAATAGACACTCCAAGTCAACAGACGTCTCCTTGCTGTAGCATTTGCACTACAGATGGTAAGAAAGGTTTATTACTTGTGTGCTGGAGACATTTCTTCTGGTTTGGAAAGAGTTCTGATCAGCATGATTACTGCATTTTGCTATTAATTTCAAGAACTTTCAGATAATTTAAAAGTGTAATAGATAAACAGATACTGCAAGAGAAATGTTGACAGATGTAAAATAGATTTATGTTATAGTACATCATACAGTATCTCCATGTATTAAAAACATGGGAAAATTATTGACATGTAACACACGTGCCCAATATAAAATTTACATATTTTATGAAACTTTAATGTTATAGTGGAAATATAATGAGTCTTTGAGGGTATAATTGTTTGATCACTCATGCAGTTCAAATCCCACTCTTCAAATTGACCCTTACCATCCATTCTAGAAGACAGTATCAAACAATAATTTTACTGACAATGAAAGTGCCAGCCAGAAAAAAGGACATTCATGAATGTGCTTGACATCTTAATCCTAGAGATCATAGGCCTGCTTTAAAAATATATTAACAACTGGAGATACAGTTGGCAAGAAACGTAACCTACTTAGAAAAGAAAATATAACAGATTTGTTGGGACATGTGTGTATGGACACACTGATGAGTTATTGGCCTGTGGCTGACCCTTGGCAGCCAAGGTGCAGGCTGTGGAAACAGGAACTTTGCAAGATAGAGAGGAACAAAACTAGTTACAATAGAGATAGAGGGCCAGACATATCGCCAATTGCCCAGTCAAGGAGAGATAGGAGGAAGTAACCCTCAGAGAGGTTAGAGACCTGCAGAGTGCTCCTGGCACAATCCAGACCATCAGCACTTTTGAAAAGTGCAGATGTGACAGTTCGGAAACCCCTCCTTTTGTTGCATGATGGCCACACGTTTCAGAATGAGACGGCAAATTTCCCAGATAAAATGCCTGAGCCTGTGCCCCTGGGTGAGGCACTCGGAACACTGAGGATCACATTGCCTCTGCAGGGACACCCTCTAAATATTTTGCCTGCTGAACCTCAGCATGACGGGACTCGGAGCTGGACTACTTGCCTTCCAAACGCTTCCGCTTCTTCTGGGGTCAGTAGGCACCTTCTGAGCTTTGCACTGCTTTAGCTGGACATATTTGAACTTAATATTTTAGCTAGGTATATTTGTAAATAATAGTAGCAGCTGCTTAATAAACTAATATTTTATTTGAACTGCTTTTCTATATCATGGAATCCCTGAACCCTAGAACAACATGTCAAGATTTTAACCAATAAGAAGTCAAAGAAAGAAATTATGGTCTTCAGTGAAAATTCTTATAAATAAAAATAAATGCTCTCCTCTTCACAAAGAACACTCTTACTAGATTTTCTTTTATAGGTACAGACCACTCTAATTCCACTATATTTCTGTGCATTTACTATACCATCTGACTCCAGCAACCTCCCAAACCATGTGACTTCATTCAGTTTTTATGTTGGGAATTGTCCCTGCCTTTTGCTCTTTCCTGAATTATGCTTGAAAGTTGTTTGGAAAAGTGCTTTTTTGTAAACCATGTCAATGGCTGGGCTAAAAGTGTCCCAGTACCCAGGAACATGCTATAGCACTGTTTAATTTAACAATAGCTAAAGACATAACAGTAATGGACTTATTTGTTATAATAATCTCAAAATTAAAGCAACCAGAAGAAAAAAGATAGAATACAAGGTTCAAATATTTATAGTCAAAAGTAATTAATGGTAAAAATCTGTAAAATTAATATGTGTAGAATAAAGGTGGTCTGGAACTTTCCCAGCTTTATTGCACAGGTGAAGGAGAAAACTCTGTGACTATTATGAGCCACAGACTCAAAGCCTCCTAGTCTCCAGATGGAGTAACTCTGCAACAGTTAACGAAGTTTTAGTCATCTCCAGCATTCAAACAGGTCTGAGATATGCTACAAAAATAAGCCTGAAGACTATTCTATATTGCATCAGCCAGCTTACTGTCTCCAATATTCATTTATAATTGAGTACTTTTAGTTAGATTCTCTCCTTTTTTAACCAGTCACAACTCTCTTTACAGTGAAGAAAGAAACAGAAAAAAAATTAATTTTATGATCAGCTAGGAATTTCTCAATAAATGCACATTTGGTAACTGTCAAAACTAGTGATGATGGTCATTTACATCAGTGGCAACTAGTTGCAACAGTTTACCCATTGACAAGTCCAGGAAATTTTTAAAGCATGAACACTCAAAGTTAAATAAAAAAAGAAATCTTCAATACTATTAAGGAAACAAATGCACCTAAATACTTCCTTTTCTAAATTTCCATCCTCTGGTGACCTTCCAAATGAGGGACAAGTCTGAAGTCTGTTTAATTCAGCACCATTTGACATGCCCCATCCTTGTTTACTGCCAGGAATTCTTCAGCCATCTACTTACAAGATACAGAGAATTTAAATAATTATAGAAGCTAATCTTGTCATAGGCATACAAATAGATAAAGAGTAAAGACACACGTTAAGCTCTCAGAAACAGGTACAATATCAGTTGCCAAGAGAGAAGGATCTCCTGCCGTTCCATACGTTAAGTATTACCTGGACTTGTGGTACTTCTTGTAAAGTTATGCTATAAACATAAGTAGGCTACATGTATACACCACAATAAGGATTTATTGGGGAAATATTGTAAATACTGAAGGAACAATTATTTCATCTTTACTTAGACAAAACTCCTAATTACATTAGCAGGAAAGAACATACTGGTTTATTTAAGGATTGAGGATAAAGATTATCAGTCCAGATGGTTGGGAAATTTTCAGCAGAGTTCATGTTAAAAGGGAAAGCAGTCAAGAAGAATAGATCTGATTAGAAGAGAAACCTTCATCAAGACACAACAAAAAGTTGCTTTGGAAAAGCAAGAGATCTGGTTAAAATGCCATCCAAACCCAAAAAAAAAAAAAAAAAAAAAAAAAAAAAAAAAAAAAAACACCAAGGGTGTGAAAGTGACAGATCTTCAAGCCAAACAGAATCATCTCAGTTAGTTGCTGGAATACTGTGGTGCCATACTAACTTCAACTTCAGACAACAAAGATAACATAGACTGTCCCATGTTAAGTTCTTCTCTATATTGATTTTACTTGGAAGTGAATATTCAGGAGAAAACCTAAAGGAAAACAAAGATGTTGAATGACATATGAGCAGACAGTATATAGCTTGGTTGGATACCAATAACAGTTAACAAGATTCTGACAGGACAAAACTTCATTTCATGGCTTACACCAAGTGTACTTAAATAATTCACATTGTCCTTCAGTATTCTGGGAAATATTTACTAAAAGTACAAACTGAGAAATATAGAACTTGTTGCATTAGGTTATAGCTTGGAGAATCTAAAAATCAAACTATCCAGAACTGGGGATGCTTGTTATCAGAGATATAATTCACAAAGCCTATTTAAAATAGATGGAAAGAAAATACTAGTTGTCAGTTGTCTATTTAATTCACAACCCTTAGTCTAATACACCTAACTCCTCCATACTACAGTGCTTCATACAATTCTGTCCTGGAATGTTCAAAGAATGGCAAAGCCATCATTTTTGTCAGAACTTTATTTAAAAATCTTATTTTAACGCATTTATGTTTCATTTTTCTTCATTGGATTGTAATGGCTCACTTACTTAGGAAAGAAAACTAACCTATTTATTCAAAAAGACTCAAAGAATGTTTCATTAATTGAGAGATTGAATTGATTGGTCGTTCTTTGCGGTTGAACAATTAGATAAAATGATTACTTAACACTGTAGGGAACAATCCTTTACTGACCCCCTGAGGGATAGACTAGGTGACCTAATTGGTCTTTTGCATTTCTTTTTTTTCTGTTTTAATGTAACTCTGCAAGACTACAAAACCTAATGAAATATATTTGAAATAAACAGAGATTAAAATTTGTCCTGTAGCCTTTCAGTAGATCACATCTCTTTATTAAAGGCGTATTTCTGTCTTTGATATGTTTGAAAGTATGTGGGTTTTACTAATCAAGATGTAAAAATTAAGACAGCGTCTAACTGTTTGAACAGTCCAGAAACTCAGTGTACTGCAGGATCTCCTCCCTTTACTATACAAAAGAGAAATCACAGCAGTGTTTGTCAGAATTTGTTGATGATGTTTATGCATGCTTTATCCCCTCAGCTGAATGTGGAGTAGTTCAGGTAATGAGATAAAAAGTGGTTAAAGATTTAAATTTTTTAAAAAATTAAAAACAGCACAGACTCTTTCAATAACAGCCCTACTCATTTGTGGTCAGCTTCTCCAACCATCAGCCCATAGAAGGTAATTTCAAAACTTCAATGACACAACAGTTCTCAAGAAAGGGCAAACTAAAAATAGAAAAATAAGAGGTAGAAGAGAAGGCTGAGGACAAATTTTCATGATAGTACAAGGAAGTGCAAGGTAAAAACTACCTCAGCTTAGAACTTTTCTAAACTTCCTCTGAAAAAGTCTAATTCTAATTGTTATTTATTAAACATTTCCAAGTTTCAGTAAAAATAGTTTGGTATGAAAAGAGACATTAACATCTTACAGTTACAGAATGAAGACATCCCATTATTTTTTAAAAGTATAAAATGTCTCTTAAAATATATAAAGTAATACTATTTTTCTTAATGTGAAAAAAAATGTCTTCTCAGAATTTTTTTCTCAATCTATATTCATTAACAACAAATGGATTCTCAGGTTTTCCCTACCACAGAAATAGTGGCAAAAAAGATTCTTTTCTTGTTATCTCTGTATTGGCATTCATTGCTTGTCTCACCCTAAGCACATTAACTGATTAGCTATGTTTATTAACATAATAGTTGCAGATCAGGATACATGTTGAGAAACATTATATGTCTTATTAATAGGAATTATTATTTGTGCACTGCCATAAAGAGTCATAAAGTTAAAGCTTCACAACTTCCATTATTTCAGCAGCATGAGAAATGTCTCATTTGTAAATTGCTATCTGCTTTCCTGAAAGGTTTTAAAATATTTTAACAGTATTAATAACATCTGATTCCCCACATTCCCAGCCACCCCATTTTAGTAAACAACTGAATAAAAAAATACATCTGCTATAAAAAAATCCTATTTCAAAATAAGCTTTGAGTATAATGAAGAAAGGGCAGGTGTTTGGGTTTAGCTCTGATTAATACAATAAATAGGGATGAAGATGAGCAAATACCTAACTAAAGAAACTTTATACTATTCACTCTTCCTATAAGCTCTTGATGAAACCAAGCTAATTAATTTTTCATAAATAATGTAATTACATAAAATTAAACAGCTTTTCCATAGACATAAACTTCATTCAGTAAAATCATTCTTATCAGTAAGACAAGAGCGTATGGTCTTAAGCTCTGCCAGGGGAGGTTTAGGTTGGATATTAGGAAGAAATTCTTTACAGAGAAGGTACTCAGGCATTGAAATGGGCTGCCCAGGGACGTGGTGAATTCTCCATCTCCGGAGGTTTTTAAGATGAGACTGGTTACAGCACTTAATGCCATAGTCTAGTAACTGTGGTGGTAGTGGATCAAGGGTTGGACTTGATGTTCTCAGAGGTCTTTTCCAACCCGGCTGATTCTATGATTCTATGAATGGTCAGGCTTTCCTGTCTTGTGATGGAAACCTGAGAATTAAGATTTGTTCATCGTCAAGAAGAAAATTCTGACACAAATAAGAAAGAAACAAGCTTGTTCTCTTGGTCATGGATGTATTCATAATTTCACAATGAAATTTAGGCTGGCCATTACCAAAAACTTTATGTCAGCAAGAGCTGCAAATTACTTTTGCATACTGCCTAAAAGACAGAAGCCTTCACACTTGTATCTCTTTATAAAAAAAAGTTAAAGATAACATGTTTCATTTATCTCTCTGGCAATATCCATCTTGCATCAGAAAAGGACAGATTAGGCAGCTCTTGAGAACCCTGACAGTCTACTTCTATGTATCTTCATCATCCCTGGTAGTATGATCAGTAGATGGCCAGGGAGCTATACAGAGAGCTCCAAAACAGATTATTATCTTTGTCCCCCTAGATTTTTAAAAAATCACCTCAAAGAAAGTTCACTGTAATTTCTATTATTTTGAAAAAAGTGTCATGACTCACTTTCCATTATATAGTGTGTGCATGTGCAGTCATTGGTCAGGGTAATGGCTAAAGGAAGACAGTAAGTTGATCAAAAAAGGCATCAACCTTTTTCTTCCTTGGATCTGAGGAGATTATGGTGGCCTCTGTGAATTTCTGTCAAGCTAGCAATGCTCTTTCCCCTACCCCTTTTGCCAGACACTAGTCAGGCACAGACAGAGAACAGGATGAAGGCAAAAACACAGCAACATAGCTGCTGTTTCGCCATGTCAGCCTGAAAGCATGCTGAACTCGGACTGTGATGGGGAGGGCACAGTACTCTGCCTTCTCCCAGCCTGGATCCTGCTTTTTCCTAGAAAGCAGCCTGCTCAGCAGGAAAGCTCTGGCCCTGCAGACACTAAATACACTGGATGCAGTTTAGAATGTAGTACAGGGTAACTAGTTCTATGGCATTAACAACATGAGGCCACAGCCAAAGCTGGTGTAGCTCAGTAGACTCATTGTTTTAAACAGATCAGTCCTGATTTATGTCAGCTGAATGTCTGATTCTCACAGTTCTGAAGCAAACCTGAAATTTTGAAGCTGTTATTTTCATTTCTTTAACCAAAAGCTTTTCCAGCTCAGAATGTGTGTATAAATATGCCACATCCACAGATCTAAACTTACAACCTACTGTACATGTTATTAGTCTTTTTTGACTTATTTAAACCTTTCTTCATTTAAAGTTTAACTTCTCTTTGTTCTTGTACATACAGGATACCAACAGGTATCTAAAAGCATTAATTCCATCTTTGCGTAGAACTATTACTTGAGATACGAAGGAAGGAGAAAATGTAAATTGTAAGCCAAATTACTGTGACTACAAAAAGTTGCAAAAAAGTATAATCTCTTCAGTCATTTAATTTTGACTGATATAAAGGTGAAGATAAAAGAAAATTTCTGACTTCTGCTCACATAAAAATTGCAAGTAATATACATTAGCAGGATTGGCTTTAGACACAGTGAACTGGAAACTAAATGGCAACGGTACCTGTGAACAATAGGACTGTGACAAACAAAAATGTATTAAAAATACTTATAAATACTAAATACAGAAAGACTTTTCTAGATCATAAATATTCCTAGGTGAATACCAGCTGATATAAACTAAACAAAGAATGGGAGTGTTGTGAAAATGACCAGAGGAGCTAAAATGAGTAAAAACAACTTTACATTAACTCATTCCCAGTCATGTGGACTACACAGAAGGAGCAACAACATGGTTCTCTAAAGAGTTCCTGAATCTCAATGCACTCTTCTTGTTATAACAACGTCCTAATTTAGAATCTCTTGCCAGCTGTCTCTTTGATATTATCTATTTTCAACTTATTATTAGTAGTACTTTTACAGTCATCCCAGGGACAAAACTAATGTTTATATCAGTGTTATGGCATGAAGTTTTCAGAGACTTTCAGAAATGCATCCTCATTCTCAAACAGTGGACAAGAACACAATGAAAGTTGTTATAAAGCAATTTTCAAGAAGAAATCTTGAGTATTCACAATGTTAAACCCTTTCCAAATGCTGTGTGATCTCAGTGGTGAGTGGCAGTACCTCAGGAAACAAGAGTGTCAGTTGTATGCCAGTGACAGCAGAATACATGCAGACAGGCTGGTGGGTGAAACATGGCATCAGGAGCAACAGACCATTTTCTTGAGACCAGAAGACAAGTGTCCTCCTGGATTGTAAAGAAGATTCCAAAAATACAGCATTGTTTCCTCTCATTATTTAGTTTAAAATAGAAAAAGGCTTGGCTAGAGTTACAAACAAAAATGTAATGTGTTGGTAAAGTAACTTCACTAGAATAGTTCCCCTAGAATAGTTCCCCCTCTATTAGTAACTGTTATTTGTGCAATCTTGTACCTCAAAACCTGTCAATACATTGCATTGATTCTGAAATCTTAGATGGTTCCCATTTTTCCATGCACTTGATGCTTTAAGAAAAAGAATACAAATTCACACAGCTGTTAGATAAATGAAGAGGTAAAGAGTACTGGATGAGAAGAAACTTTTCAGGTTTCTTCCTGAAGATGACAGAAAACTATGAAGTTTCTTGGTGAATTTTCCACTGTCATTTAGGGCATCAAAGAGAGTTAGTTTATTTTGGAATGGAGGCCTTTTTTTTCTTTTTGCTCTCTATTAAAAAGAATTCCCAAGTATTTAAGCATCATGGGCACCATCTACTTACATTCAGTAATGTATTTGGGCAGTTCCTATAGCAGTAATAATTATTCCAGTTAGCTTAAAATGATAATAAAGGTATATATGATTCTTATCTAAAATGCTGTGGTTTCAGAAAAGATTGCATGTATTTGATACATCTATCTTCTGAACAATATTTGACATTCCCAAGAGGCATGTGGATTTTCCTGCAAATGATGGGGTTTTTTTCTTTTCTGCCAGCAGCATAGTTATTTTTGAAACATTTGTTGTGTTATGCCCTAGCCAACAGATATGACTCTTTTAATATTGTGCATTCTTTTATAGCCATGTGCAAAACATATGCCCAGCGTGACTTCAACAATGATGACTCATGTACCTGCATTTCCTGTTCCATAAGGATAGATATTAGGAATACACTTTACACATTTGTTTACTTCTCTGACCCATCTGAAATATTATTGGATATTTACTGGATATTTATTACTGGATATTTAGCTCTTGCAACACACAGAGAATCTGTTTCAGTAACTGCTGAGGATGTTGAGTTTTTAAGAAGAACAAGAATACACACAATGTAATCTTTTATAGTGGTCAAAGATAATTTAGCTGCAAAGAAACCTGGAACTTTTCAATTTTTTTAAAATATCTGGTATGCAAATGTTTCTTCAATAGTTTTAAAACTCCACTGCACTATGGATATATTGAAAGAGAAATCAGCAAGGAAAAGTGATTAATATTGCAGAAAAATTGATAGGTTATGCTACTGAATTATTTAGAGGAATATTCAGATGGGTATCCCAATGGGACAAATCCAAATGAATATTACAAGGTGTGCATGAATTAAAGGACAGATTGTGCACATAGACTCACCCCTGGGCTCACGTCCTGAGCAAATTTGGTATATAGACATTGACTATTCTTATGTGCCTGCTATCCCCTTGTGAAGTGGGGAAGTGCACAAAACAAATCCTGAACCACTTTCTTCTCAAGCCATTTTTGCAGTCTTGAGCGCTTTCTGGAAGGATAAGGAATATGATCATTTTTGTGGAGTGGAAGAAGAAAACGAGGTGCCCTAAAGTAACCTGAGCACTTGAAAGAAATCACATAGGTGTGTTGGGATAGCTGAGATGTTTTGGTCCAGCAGGAGTCCTATATAACACTTACAAAGTTTATTTAAATTTTCACAGTTAAACTTATACAGAAAAGAAACAGTAGAGTAAGAAAGTTTATTAGGCTGCTTTCACATGAAGGTCTTGATTCTGCAAACAGACAATCTCATGGCTAATTTAAATCCCACTGATTTCTGCAAGATGAGCTGATTTAGGCAGCTGAATGTCCTCTATGTATTTTATCATCTAGCCCCTTGCAGCTAGGAGGGAAGGGGAGGGGAGAGGAGGGGAGGGAAGGGGAGAGGAGGGGAGAAGGGGAGGGGAGGGGAGACCTTAGATGAATATGAACATAAGTATTCTCACTTCAGCTCCCTTAACACAGGACAATATGCAGATATCTGAGGTACCATGAGCAAAGAAGTTGGGGAATGTTTTGTGTTTTTTGTTTTGTCAAAGATTTCTAACATTTTATTCACAATGTGAAAAGAATCTAAAAGACTGACAGATTTTTATTTTTCTTGAAAGAACTAGAATCAAAGGAGACTCATCTGTAACGCATATTTTGCTATAATGCTTACCCCCAGGGAAGGGAACATAACCCTTCATCCAGCATCAGTCAAACCAAAATGCACCAGATGTTGTATTCCTGTCTCTGTTATGATTATAACAAAAAGAGTAAAGACTGTACACAGGTACAGCCTTTGAACTGCATTAAAAAGAGATACACTGTGCACACGAGCAGAAAAGTAATGCTTGTTAAACACTTGTAGAAGAAATAAAAAACATTTGATGTTTTCTAGTTTAGAGCCTAAAGCATCAAATTGGAAAAATACAAGAACAGGTGAGAGAAATCCTAAATTAGTGGGATGGTGAGTGACCTGGAGTTTGAATATGTAGGAGTGATGAGAGAGTAAGACAGTGTTAAACACTTACCTGCATCTTATTCCCTACCAGCTTAGAGCTCAGTGAAATTTACTGCTTGAATGTCCCTATCTTTTTCTTTCACTGCTTTTTGGTTTTTCTTCCTTACATTTTAAATGGTATTGACTCCTCTACACAGACTACTTCCTTCCCATAGCTACAATGTCAGACTTGTGTTTTCTTCCTGTTGGACTCTTTGTTTAAGAAGATATAATACTTTTTTTTCCCATTATTCCAAACTGTCAAGGTCTCACAGTCATTGTCCACTTTATCTGCAGTTTCAGGAAGTTTTCATGTGTGGTGAAAGCCGTAGTCATGTTCAGTGAACGTCTGAGGCCACCTCTGAGTATTTCCACAGTTTTGTGAAGCCAAACTCCTGCAGTAATCTCACTTTCCATAAAGAAACAAGTGAAAAAGAGTATGTATAATATGCCAAGTATAAACATCTGCACAGACCTGTCAGCTGTATAGTAGCATGCCTTAGCATACTTTGAAGCCTGTGAAACAATTAGCAATAGAAAAATAAAGGTGGATATGGAAGTGTGTTCTCTATTTTTTATTTATAAGATTACTTTTTACTACTTAAAACATCCTATATGTCTTCATATTTAACGACATGTCCTGAACAATGAAACTTACAAACAATGGGCTGTAAAGACAAAAGGGGGTGGAGGGAAGAGGGGAGGGAACTAAAACTTGGAGCTATTTTATCTATTTATATCTATTTTACTTATATGGAATGTGTCTTGCCAAGTATGAATATGACAAAATATATATTTTAACTGGAAATAAAATATAGGAAATATATGCATGGTGTTTCAGAGTACCTCTGCTTGGTTAACATCGCCATTAAGAACAATTTGCTAAAGATAAGAGCCCCCAGATATACTTTTTCTTCTAGAATTATTCTAGAGAACAACCTTCTTTTTCAATAAAGTAACAGAATGATATTGCAATCTGGTTGGATAAGAAAAAAGGGAATTGCACTAAGTGACAGCTGGTCTGTTGCTCTAGATTAACATTCTCAAAGGGAATGGGAAGATGATTCCATCTTATTAAAGAAAACCAAATTACATCATACTGACCAATTGTGCTGCACAGCAAAGCAGCTTCTGATTGGCCAGGGAATATTCTGTCACTCGGCCATAGCAAAAAGCCTGTCATTTAGAATATACTCAAAGCACTCATTACACTCATTTGTGTAAATAGACAAAGAGATGCATTTCTAATGCATTTTGCTTTGAAGACAGGTGTGATGATAGGAAATCTGATTAGGCAAGTGGTATGGCTTTAGAGGACAGTTTCTGAAAGGAGAGGAAAGCATTAAGATAAGCAAAAGGGTAATTTAAAAGGCAATTCAATTTTGTGAACTCTATATGACTTGTGAGGCTCCATGTGAAATGTTGATGACTGAAGGGATGAGAGTAGAGCCTCCTGCCTGTTTCTGTCTTTGTGTTTTATTCTTGTAAATTCAAAATACATTCAGTCAGGGAGTGTCACGAGTACATTGAAATGTAATTTAATGCCTAAAATAATGTTCTACTGCTGTCTTTGTGTTAACATTGTCAGCCTTAATATTTCATTCCCTTGCTTGCAGTAGTCCAAGCAAATCCTGTAGTTAGAATCAAGTTTCCTTATTCTTTCTTGAATATCGTAGAATTTTCATGAAGTTGAAGATCATTTTGAAAAAAGAGGTTCATGGGATAATGCAGAGAGATTACAGTTGGGGGAGTGGGGGGCAGATAGAGAAGAGAAGAAAAAAACATTTCAGTACATTTTATGGTAGTACTGTGAATATATTCCATCAGGAGCATGGGATGGCAATGGAGAACATGATAAGGAAAGCAGAAAAGGACAACACATCACTGGCAAGGAAAACAAATTCCTGTAATTTAACAGTTAACAGAAGTAATAAGTGAGAAAATTTATCCGCCTTTCCACTTTCAACACTGTCAAGTTAACATAGTATCTCTTACTCTTCTGTGAGTTACATCTTTGCAACATTAGCTATATCGTTTTATTGTAATTAATTGACTAAAAATTGCTATCTAATCAGTAATAATAGCCTTAAAATGCAGCAAGAAAAAGCCTTTAATCCTTTAGCGTATCAACTATTAAAGTGAATAATCTGTATCTGCTACAAACCTAGCAAGGAAAGTGAATCTCAAATACTTCTCATGTGTTACTACAGATGTTCAGTTAAGGATACATCTGCACATGAAATTAGTTGTTGCTTCAGTTACATCCCATATTAAACAGTTTTGATTTTTCAGATTCTATGAGCATCAATCTGCCAAACCAACCAGGTCCTGCTGCTGTCAACCTGATCACAAGGTAATCTTCAGTTTAAACATGGGGGTGATTCTCAGGTGCTGTACCTCCTCATTGTCTCGACTGCAGTGTCCAGTGGGCCCAGCTCAACCCCCAAGCCTCTTCTCTATGGTTAGTACTCCTTCTTTTTTTATCTTCAGGAATATAAGATAAACACTTGTAGAAGAAAACCTCTCTATTTTCAGAGGCCAAACTTTCCATGTGTATTGCACAATTCAGTGTTAAAGGATACACTGTGGGGACTATGCACCGATAGCCAAAGTCCATCTATGACTTACCACTTCACTTAATACCTGTACATTTTCCTATCAAGCCCTACAGAAAAAAAGTCACACAGTTAGTGTACTGTAGAGTTTCCATACTTCTTAGGATTGGGCTAATTCAAATTCTATGCCTGCATACAAGACCGATTTCATTTGATGCATTTCTTAGTAGAATCATAGAACCATGTAACTTGGAAATGACCTCCAAAAGTTATCTAGTTTGATTTTAGTTCAAAACAGGTACCCAGAGTACATTGCTTGGGGTCATGTTCAGTCAAGTTTTGACAATCTGTAAGGATGGATCTCCT
>JAWWLV010000100.1:14890718-14902802 GCA_035041135.1 Platyrinchus mystaceus | reverse complement strand
AGGGAATATTGGGTAAATCTGGGCACTTTCTTGGCTACAAACTGGTCACCAAGGAAGGCCCAGACCAAACTACCACATCTAAACACTTAGAGGCTCTACCTTTTAATTTATTGTATAAATTCATTCTACTCTGTCTCACCACACGTAATGAGCATATTTGGTTTTTTGTCTATAAAATCTAAAGATTAAGTGAAGAAAGTCAATCAGATTGAAATAAAGATAAGAGATATTTCTTTTATACTAGACTGGAATACACTATTGTCACTGCCTTTATCTGTGGAAGAAAAATTAGATCCAGTCTCTTGTTTCTTGTCTGACGCCAACACGTAAGGCCTTCAGGCAAGTGTTACTTCAAAGGCAGTGCAATGGTATTCACAGATGTACTATTCAATTTGTGACTCAAGACAATGGTTCTACTTTGTGTACAAATGCTCATTATACAAAAAGGAAAGCAATCACATCCTGTCCCTCTTTCTGCAAATGATAACTATTTTTAGTGTTGAAAGTCCTTGAGAAATACACTGCAACAGAACAGAGGAAGCTTTACCCACTTTAACAGGGCTTTAATGTATATCTTCAAAAATGTATGGAAACATTAATTACTTTGGAATGTGAACTGAACACAGAGACTTTAGTTATTTTCACCAGGGAATGAGCAAGCAAAACTAAAGAAGTGCAGCTATGGAAATTATTACTCCTTTTTTCCCCTTTTTGTAATTGACAAATTTTTATAGTAGATACTAACACAATTCCATATTGAATCCCACTGAAGTCTGCAATTACACTATGGCTCATAATTTTTTGTATGAAGTGAACTCCTCTGTGATCTAATCTATCTTAACTGAAAACAAAAAAAAATGTGATTCAAATTGCATTAGCACAAAACAATCATAAAAAAATGGAGCATGTACATACATTAGATAAAGAGAGATGTTTTTACTGTTTTATTTATAAAGATTATACTCTGCTCTGTTCTCAATATAAACTATTTAAGTAGGGTAAGAGGTATATATTCATTGTAAATGATGTGGATAAAATTTATAGAAGTAAATCTCTATTTTATTCCCTCTTATTTCAGAGCTAAGTGACTGTTGTACCCTTACTCTTAAGCACAATGAAAGTTTGTTGAATTATTAGTAGTTTGGATTGCTTATTGATTCAGCAGAAAATGTTAATTACACAGTAAAGTCAAAAGTATGTGAAAGAACATCATGTAGAAGAAGGAATTCAATCCCAGAGACAGCCGAACTCTTAAGACAGAAGTTGCAAAATGTGCTTGTACTGCTTTTCAATGAATTTCAAGTGGTAATTTTTTCAAAGATTCAGTCTAGTTTGGTGGTTTAAAACAAAACAACGAACAAACAAACAAACATAGTGTGCAGACAAAATGTGCACCTCCTCTGCTGATCTCCACTTACACCCTGGGCTGTGTCTAAGTCTGCAGTGACACAACTGGAATATAAGTCTCAAAATTATCTTGGCAATGCCTTCAGGTTGGAAATAACTATCACTTTGTGGATCCATTTGCTCTGTACCTAGTCCTTTAAATTGACCTGACTCATAGCTAGCCTTCATGTATTCCAATATCACAAAATAAAATGCATATCTCTTCTTGACTAGCTAGTAATGTGCCACTGCCTACCTTCACCAGAATCGTATTCTCAGAATACAAAAAATGAGAAATTTTCAGCCTAGATGTACAGCTTAATTTTTTTTTTTTTTCAGAGGGAATGCTGAAACTACTACTATGATTTATGAACCATTCCTGCAAGTCATAACCGTGTTGCCAGCTACCTTATCTTTTCCCCACTGACTATTGTCTCCGCTGGTAGGCCAGATAGGGATATCCACAATAATAAATAATGCGTTTGTATCTTAAACTTACTAGACCCTTGTCAGCCCTGCTACAGCAAACCACTTTCTTACTGTATTACTTGCACAACCCTCTTGAAAGTGGAAGAGTCACAACAAGTTTGAATGATTTTACCTTCCCTGTGAAAAACAATCACACTTGTGATTAGCCAATTTGGAATTAAACTTGGCTAAGGAAATCAAGGAAAATGAGGGCTTCTTCAAATGTGTCAATAGCAAAAGGAATATTAGGGAAAATATAAGCCCACTACTGAAAGAAACAGGGACCCTTGCAACAAAGGTTGCAAAGACTAAGATACTGAACAACTTCTTTGCTTCAGACTTCACTATAAAGGCTGACCTCAGGATGACCCAGGAGGTGAGGGAAAAGGTCTGGAGAAATACTTCCCCTTGGTTAAGGAGGATTGGGTCAGAAACCATTCAGTCAAGCTTATCATTCTTAAGTCCATGGGCCCTGAAGGGATGCACACACAAGTGCTGAGGGAACTGTTGGACATTATTGCTATTCCACACTCAATCATCTTTGAGAGGTCATGGCAGTCAGAAGAGGTCCCTGAGGACTGGAAGAAGACAAATGTCACCCCAGTCTTGAAATGGGTGAGCGTTAATCAGCATCACCTTAATCCCTGGAAAGGTGAGGAACGGCTCATCCTGAAAGACATCTCTAAACACATGGAAGAAGTTGATCAGGAGTACTCAGCATAGATTCACCAAAGGAAAGTCATGCTTAACCAACCTGATTTCCTGCTTCAGTAGGAAAACTGGCAGAACGGATGAAGGGATAGCAGTAGATGTTGTATACCTGGACTTCAGGAAGGTTTTTGACACTGTGTGCCATGATACTCTCATGTCATATCCCATGATACACATAGGAATTGCAGGATGGACAAGTGGACAATGAGGTGGACTGAGAACTGTCTGAATGGCAGGTCTCAAAGGGTTGTGATCAGTGACACAGGGCCTAGTTGGAGGACTGTCACTCACGTGGTGTCCCCCAAGGGTCAATACTGGGTCTAGTATTGTTTAACTTATTCATCAGTGACTTGAATGAAGAGGTAGAATGCCTCCTCTGCAAGTTTACTCCCAAAGCTGGGAGGAATGGCCAATACCTCAGAGAGCTGTGCAGCCCTTCAGAATGATCTCAACAGGCAGAGAGATGTGCAGAGCAGAACCTTCAGAAATTCAGCAAAGACAAATGCAGGGTCCTGCACTTGAGAAAGAATAACCCCAGGCACCAGGACAGGCTGGGGGCTGACCTGCTGGGAAGCAGATCTGTGCAGAAGGACTTGAGTGGCCTGGTGGACAACAGGCTGTCCTAGAGCTGGCAGTTTGCCCCTGGGGCCAGAAATGTCAAAGGAATTATGGAGTGCCTTAAGAAGAGCATTGCCAGCAGGTCTAGTGGGGTGATCCTGCCCCTCTACTCAGCCCTGGTGAGGCACATCTGTTGTGCTGTGTCCAGTGCTGGGCTTTTCAGTACCAGAGAGACATGGAGCTCCTGGAATGGGTCCGGCAGAGTGCTACAAATATGAAACAGGCAATGGAGCATTTCTCTTGTGAGGAAAGGCTGAGAGTTGGGCCTGCTCAGCCTCAAAAAGAGATGACTGAGAGGGGACCTCATCAATGTCTATAAGGATGTCAAGAGGATGGACCTAGCTCTGCTCAGTTGTGCCAAGCAATAGGACAAGAGGCAATGGGCAGAAACTGATGCACAGGAAATTCCACCTGAATATGAGGAAGAATTCCTTTACTGTATGGGTGACTGAGCACTGGAACAGGTTGCCCAGAGAGGTTGTAGAGTCTCCCTCACTGGAGACACTCCTAAGCTGTCTGGATACAATCCTGAGTAATGTGCTCTGGGGGACACTCCTTGAGCAGGGAGGTTGGACTAGATAACCTCCAGTGGTCCCTTGTAATCTTACTCACTCTCGGATTCTGTGTGTGGTTGCGGAGTGTATGCTCCAAGCTGTATATTTTCACACCCTCTTTTCCCATCAGATAAAATACAGCAACAGTATACTTTCTCATTTCATTGTTAACTCTGATCGTCCTAGGATGGAAATCTTAACCTTACCTGAGATGCAATACCCAAAAAGTCCTATACCTCATCTCTCTGTGAGGAACCAAAGGCATGCGATATACCAGAAGAGTATGGAAAACAACAGTGCGCCCTACAGTTTCCAAAGGGTCCACAAATTTTCTTGAGGGCATTTCACTTCTTTCAGCTGCCAACTAAATTTTCAACCATATCTGGAGTGAAACTATAACAGAAACTTGTTCAGTTTCAATACCTGACTAGCAAAACAGCAGTTTTAAGTAGCTACCTCCCAAAGGGCCATATCTTGGAAAAGAATTAATTTTGTCTTTGTTCTAATAAAAAAATCAGATTTAAGTAATTTAATTAATCTATTTGTTTTCCATATTTACATAAAGTTTCCCAGTATTCTTTTATTATTAGTTTATGGGCACTCAAAATGAAGGGTAGCATCTATTTCTGTCCTTCTTTAGATTTCCTTCTTTATTTCGTTTTCTACATGAATTTCTACTCATAGCTTGGACAGGTGTACTCCTTTCTGGGTAAAAATCTGGCTGGATTGCCAAATTTTTGGTGGTCCCAGAAAGTGGTGGTGAATGGAGTTACATCCAGCTGGTCACCAATGAAGTTCCCCAGGAGTCAGTGCTGGGGCCAGTCCTGCTTTATGTCTTTATTGACTATCTGGACAAGGGGATCGAGTGCACCCTCAGACAGTTTGCAGACAACACCAAGTTGAAAGGTGATGTTGATCTGTCTGAGGGTAGGAGGACTCTGCAAACAGATCTGGACAGGTTGGATTGATGGACCAAGGACAGTGGTATGAGGTTTATCAAAATTAATTGCCAGGTCCTGCCCTCAGGTCACAACTATCCCCTGAAGCGCTACAGGCTGGAGGAAGAGTGGCTGGAAAGCTGCCACTGGTCGACAGTGGCTGAACATGAGTCAAAATGTGCCCAGATGGCCACGAAGCCTAAGGGCATCCCAGCTTGGATAAGAAATAGTGTTGCCACCGGAATGAGGGAAGTGATTGTACCCCTTGTACTCAGCACTGGTGAAGCTGCATCTCAAATCTTGTGTCCAGTTTTGGCCCCTTACTAAAGGAAAGCCATTGAGGTGCTGGAACAAATGCAGTGAAGGGCAACAGAGCTGGGGAAGGGCCTGGAGCACAACTCTGATGAGGACTGGCTGAAGGAGCTGGGCATGTTTAGCCTGGAGAAAAAGAAACTTAGTGGGGACTTTATCACTCCCCACAACTACTTGAAGGAGATTTTAGCTGGGTAGGGATCAGTCTCTTCTCCCAGGCAACAAATGACAGGACAACAGGAAACGGCCTCAAGCTGTGCCAGGGAGGTTTAGACTGGATATGGGGAAAAATTTCTTCACCAAAAGGGTGATCAAGCACTGGAACAGACTGCCCAAAGAAGTGGTTGAGTCATCATCCCTGGAGTATTTAAAAGACATATAGGTGTGATGTTTAGGGACACAGTTTATTGGTGGACTTCACAGTGCTCAGTGATTTGTACTCAGTGATCTTAAGGAATTTTCCAACCTAAATGGCTCTATGATTATGTCATTCTGATACACATTATCAAACATATGTTATCCTCTGGGTTAAAATTCAGGTCTTTTTAAGATCTTCATTAACTGACGTGACTCAAGTGTGACAGAATGACAGTTACCTATAAGTTCTTTTACATTCTCTAATGTAAGACAAGGAAAGGAAAGCTACAGAGTTTCCTAAATGTCTCTCACTGGATAAAAACAGTTTTCTTCTATATCAGAAATGAGGACATATGAAATATGTTAAGTATGAAGCCTCCAAAAGTTTGTGTAAGACTGTTATCACTTACAAAATAATTTAGAAAACTATAAGCATACGTTTGATGTATTTGCACCACATATTTGATGTTTTAAATATATGAATAAAATATACACATGTATTGATCATATGGTTTCACTAGGGCCAACATACACAAACTGTACAAGTAAAAATTTAATTCTTAGACCTGTCCTTCGCAGAACAGATAAAAAATGCCTAAGGGCTAAGGGGCACTGCAGGCATATGGTGGTCTATCTGCAGGGGTATACAGGGTTATACCAGCTGTAAAACCAATGACCTAAGCGGTGTAACAGCAAGTAAGGATTTGTCCTACATGCTCATACACTCTTATAATATCATGGCACACATAATCCAAAAAAAGTAAATTATTGCTCATCCATGACTAAATATCAGTCTGGAACCAAGACAGCAGAGACAGCACAAAATAATCCCAAAATACAACTACAGACAGAGTCCAACTTGGTATGACTGGCAAATCTATGAAATAATGCATGATTTCAGCAAATCCCACCATCCAAAATAAACATTTAAATATGGCATCAATTTGTGACAACAGATCAGGCTTTTTGCAATACAGCCAATCCAATCTTCCAATCCATCAAAAAAATAAAAAGACTCACAAGACTGGCAAGAGTTAGTGAGAAATGGTCAGTGAGATAAGAAAAGAATCAATCAAGGCAAATATCTCTGACCAGCAGAAGTCCTATGAGTCATAGACATATTATTAGATAAGAGAATTCTTCTCAGTTTCTAATATTATTTCCTGCATTTGGAGACTTAGTAACATACATTGCTTTATGACTTTTTTTTTTAAATAAAAATAAACCCCTGCAAGTCCTGTACAACAATCAGTATGACAAACTATATTTTATAGTGGAAGGTGCAGAGAGGATAAAAAAAGGTGTGAGTTCACAAAGGTCAATGCTTTAGGTAACTTTTATTGGTCAACATCTTACTTTTTAAAAAATATTTTTCTTATTTCTTTGATTTTTTTTCCCACATTTTTTACTATATAGTGATAACAACCAAATAGTTTTGTCCTATTTATCAGCCAGGTAACCTGTGCAATTACTCTGGCATCATGTTTAAATAACCTCACCTTTGATGGCCAAAGCAAAGCTTCTGCTGACATATGAGAGACAGAAAATGAACATTGATTTTTGTAAATAAGTCTTTTAATAGGCAGGTTATTTTTATTGCATAACATATACAGCCTTTTCATTTAACCAGTGTTTAACATATGTATCTTAGTCCTTGTTTAGTAAATCACAGAGGCAACTGCTGAATTTTGAAAATTAATATAAACCATCATTATTTCCAAATCATATGTTTATGTCTTGTTTCATTAAGGGAACAGAATTAAGAAGGAGTTAATGCTATCTGTTGAAAATGACCAACACTGTATGTTGATCAGGTCTGTGTGTGCAAATGTGGATATACATCCACAGCTGTAAACACAGGCAAAAAAATGAGCTGATCAACTTGATCATCTCTGGATTAAGTACCTTTTTGTTAGAATAACCTATTTCAAGAACAATTTCTTTGGGGAATAAAACACGCTTTAAGAGTTTTTACTTGATCCTCTAGTTCCTAATAAAATCAGAGTACTTACACTTCCAAGCATGGGTTTCCACTTCAACTGAACAAACCCTGTAATCTTGAGGAATTAACAAAAGTCACAGTATTTGCAATGGGACCAAGGGAAAAAGCAAAAGCTCCCATTGAACTTTTGAAATTAGAGAAACTGTCAGACGATCACTGGAAGTAGAATTAACATTAGCAAACAGCTGCTTTTAGTTGACCTTTCTACCACTGATGACACTAAAACATTAATTAAGTTTAGCAGCTGACTGACGTGTTGTGTACAAGATGATGGGGATACACTAGAATTGTTGATGAAGATCCAGTCTAAGTTCCTGAAAAAATATTCTAACCTTTACAGCTTTTCTCCACAGATGACAAGAACAATAATAACTGTCCTCTGTGGAGAGTCATAATAACAATAATGTCCTGCCAAAGCCTTGCAACAATGAAGATGAGAAAGCTTTGGAAAATATTTTCATCTGTTACAGCATTTCTCCTGCAAAATCTGTCTGATTGGTCAAGGACAGGTGAGACACAAAATCATGAAGAAGCTGAGCTGGTGCTATGAGCAAAACTTCCTCAGAATAATAAAAAAAACAAGGAATCTGTTTCAGCCAGGCTCTGGAAATCCAAGCAAATAGGGCATGAGATATGATACTTCAGGTTTTAAAACTGCTAAATAATTTTTATACTTGCCCTAAAAATCACAAAATCATCTCTTGTTGGATGTTAAAGCAACCAGTACAGCCATCACATTGCATAGCAGGCTCCATTGGCTGTAAGGTAGTACCTGGAATTCACAAAGTGTTTTAGAAATAAAATCAGTCCTGATGCAAATTATTGCTATTTCTTTACTCCAATATTGACATTTGTTAAATGCAATTTACCAATAACTTTCAAAGCATTTTATAAATGTGAACTAGTTAATCTTCACAGTATTGTTATTAATAATTCAAATAATTATTTGTGTTCTTCAGTTCAAAAACCACCAGGCACATGCCATTGCCTGTTCTTGTGTCTGCTCTTTTAGCAAATGCAAATGTCAGAAAATGAATAGATGTTTCTGCTAAGAGAATCACTTGTTTCTTATTCTATATATTTAAATTGGTTTTAATCATCAACACTTCATATATAACACATCCTTTATCCCTCCCCACTGCACACATGCTCTAAATTTAATTAAAATAACTGAAATGGAACTACAGATAATTTGGGGTTTTTTTAAATAGACTGCCACATGCTCCATTTACATAAAACCCATTAGTTTGCATTAAATACAAATTAGCTGCTGATATGAATTAAATCACATATAAATAGTTCAGAATAGCCTCAAAACCATGCATTTTAATTAATATAACAGTTAATCAGATTTATCTGTAAGGTAATCAAGACTCTCACTTATTCATTCTTCAGTACAACAGGCCAGAGAACAAAGGGCTGTCCTTTAACACTTATTTTACCAGTCACATAAAGGCGTAGAGAATGTAGGAGAAGTTGCTTGGATTCAGGCATTTATAACAAATTATACTGTTTTAAAATTATTCTGCAAATGCCAAACTAAAGGCAACATGAACAAGATCTACATTGTAAGAAGTAAATGAAGATGCTGAGAAACTTTTAAATCTTGAATGTCTGGTTGTTGCAGAAAATTAGAGATGTCATAAAGGAATTGTGAAGCTGCTCGTTTGCCCTAGCCTTTCTGAATATGAAAGTAAAATACAATATCACAAAAGGAGGTTTTCATACACTTCTTCATTAATTGTCCCATGCTGAAAGTAGTCATTCAAAGTCAAGGCTTCCAACATTTCTCTGCAAAGGTAGAAATACTAGCAAAATAGTCTCATTCCTAGGTTATCATATTCTCATATTCAAAAATGGGTACAATACATAATTTAGCCGTGCGTTCAGCACTTAGCATACTGAAACAGAGCAAAAAACTGCCAAAAGCACATCTTAATGACACCTTGCTAGTAAATGTTTTCTTAAGCTTGTACCTCCATGGGTCTATAAACAACATTTTTGGCATACATTTTGGGAACTTCAACATGGAGGTTCCCTCCAAATTGCGACATATTTTGAGAAACTATGTATCTAAAGGCAACAGAAGCAGCATCCCTGTGCTCTTCTTGGCAACTGATATTTCATAAGATCAGAGGGATCTTTTAACAGTAATGTTTAACAAACCAAAGAAACAGTACCCTGTGGAAAGCAACACATGACAAATTCAGTTCTGCTGTAACTAAAGGAAAAAGTGGGCACCACAAAAAGTGGTAGTAAAGTAGTCAGACTATATAAATTTTTTGACAGAAATGGCTATGGGATGTAGTAGAACCAGAATTGGTTACACAATGGCAGAGACAATACCGAAAAACTGGAGATCCAGTGTAACATCAACTATAAGAAGCCACCTCATCCCCATATGAATAAGCCAGATCTGAGTGACTCATCAACTTGCAAGATCTGGCCCTTATCTGTGCAAAAGTTAGGTTGGTGTTTGCTTCCCATACAGAAAATGGAAAAGGTACTCCTGAATGAATGTGATAGCATTAAACTGCTCTTTGTGTTGCTTAATGTTTGCAGAATATGGTCCTTAACTTGCATCTTTTAAAAAAGTAAAAATAATTTTTTTTAATTATTCTTCCAGCCAAAGATGTATCCAATACACTGGAGTTTGAGAAAAACGTCAAAACTAAAATGCCTCAACTGATTGCAGAATTCAAACCAGTATATAAGTATTTATATTTAACAGAAGGAGAGTTTGATCTGATGTCTCTAATTTGGCATGCATATACACTCAAAGTAATTCTATTCTGTTCAGTCAAGAAGAACAGAGCATAATTAACAAAGAATTAGTCATCCTAGATTCACTGATTCATCTTAGCTGTGTTTTACATAAAGTATTAATATACAGTGCATAATATGCTATGTGTCTTAATTTTAAAATGATTTAGGAATATTAAATGAAAGTAAGGTTCTCTAATGCAGTACGATTGACACTAATATCCCAAGGAAATGTACAAAGACTGCAATCAAAAACAATTCTTAGACATTTAAATAAAAATGAGGAAAATATGCTACATGATAGCATCTTTGAAAAGAAAGAGGAACATTCATTACTCATATTAAAACAAAAAATAAATTTAGTGCCACATCTGTTTAACTTGGATGTTCAGGCATATATTTTGCTACCCATAGCAATGGAACACTCCTAATTCCATTTCCATTCCTCCAGATAAGTAGCCATCCATAAAGACTGAGTAATTTTACCCAGTGAACATCAGTGAAATAAATAGTGGCAAAATAGCTATTTTGCTTCTTAAAAGCCAGTTATTGCAGTAAATTATTCATTGTAAGAAACAGCAGAATCAGCTACATTGGTTACATCGGTGTCATATGGTATTATGATTTGTTCCAAGATATAACTGACAGACTAAAACAGATATGAAGTAACACAACAAGCGTTAAAGCAACAACAAAGTAGCCCCCCAAAATCCAAGTATTTTCAAATTAGCCCAGTTACTCCATACAAGAAAGATAAAATAAGAAAAATCTAACTTTTTAAAAAACCTGAAATCACCAACCAAACATCCAAGCCTTGAAACTGTCAAATACAACTAATCAGAAAAGATTTGTGAACACATCATTACTCAGGACTAGTACCATGTTAATTGAAAAACATGCTTTCAACTGTATTGCTCTACTTTGGAAAATCATTTTTTTCTTGAACTCTAAAAGCCCAAGAAATATTATTGGATGAGTGTGCTGTGGCAATATGCTTAGATAGAACTGTTCCAGATCAATTATTTTCTATAATCTAAGGTTGTACCTCCAGGGAAAATCCTTAAAAGCAGGTATTTCCTATAAGGTTGCACTGTCCTGCAATCAAGCAATAACTATTCTGATTTTTTTTTTTAAAGGATTGATTCAGAGTAAGGTCCTAACACTCCAGATTAGCTTCTGAAAGTAGGAGATTTTGACAATACAGATCTTCTAGTAGTTATTACTTTTCCTCTCTCATCTTAAGAATCCTCTTATATTACTTCATTGATTTTCCTAAAATATGGCAAGGCAGAGATTTCTAAAAGACAATGGAAAGAGACATAGGAGTTACTTTAGATTGGCACTAATTCAAAGCCCTACTAGTTACACAGGCCGCTTTGAAGTTACATTTTAGTCAAATCTAGTTTCATTAAATTACCTTGTAGATACACTTTGCTTGGTTTTGAACAGCAGTTGCAGTGTAATTAGTGCCACTTAATGGAATAATGTAACTGAGGGGCATATTGTTATTAATCAAATTCCAATATAAAGCTGGCTGCTGTAATAATGGGAGCAGTTATTGACTGATGGACTGTTCAGCCTGGAAACTAACCCTTACTGAATCCTGTCCTTCCAAAAAGCAGCAGACAGGAAGAGTGCTCAAAATATCTTGTTTCTAGGACTCCCATAACATAGGTCCACATCAGGTACCATAAAATGTAAACCAATACATTTTCAAATGGAGAACAAAAGAATATAAGAATGTCAGGACCTGAAAGTCAATAAAACAGCCTTCTTTCAATGAAAATTGTAAGATTTACCCTCTCCTAGTCACAAAACTTTGTGACAAACACTGAGAACTTATCAAGGAATTATAAGTTTACACAGGTACCTATGGAGAAGTTAACATCAATTAAAAGTTCTTCTGACTCTCACAATACTGAGGTGTTTATCTGCTCAGTATTTGATGGTCTTTGAGCCATGTACACAGTACTGG
>JAWWLV010000100.1:14855933-14882696 GCA_035041135.1 Platyrinchus mystaceus | reverse complement strand
CAGCAGGGAAACCCAAACCTCCAAAGCCACCGGAAGGAAAGAGAGCAAAAGCCTCTCCTCCTATCTTTTTATACCCCAACTTACGTAAAAATGGTAGGGAATATTGGGTAGATCTGGTCACTTCCTTGGCTACAAACTGGTCACCAAGGAAGGCCCAGACCAAACTACCACACTGATGTTCGTTACAACATAAGATACAGAAACAGACCTACTAATTTTGTCATCAAGTCTTAACTTCTTATTATGTTTGAGCATATTTTCATTAATTGGCAGGGACCACTATATTTTCAGATAAGTCATTCCACTAGTTGAATGCCTCTGCTGCTTTTTTTGGCAAGGTGAAATAGTTTTCCATTATCAGATATGTATTCTCTAGTGCCTGTAGGCTAGTAATTTCTCAATTAAGTCAAGTAGATTGATCTTCTTTAGCTTATGAGTGACACCTCTTACAGTGAACCTTCTGGAATCTGGCACCAGGTATGGACACAGAATTTTATTCATATTCTTATAAGTGTCATATTCAGAGGTAGTACTCTTTCTTAAACAATACTCTACTTTTACACTTTCACTTTGTAATAGGACTTCAGTTACTCAGCCTGTCTTTACCTCCATTTCATGGTCACAGTACAGACTACTGCTTCCCACTTTGTAACACAAGTGGTTTTTTTCTCGAAACAAAAAAACTAGATCTTTGTTTGAAAACATGTTTAGGTTTTGTACAATTATTTTTATACAAGAAAACTTGTGTTGTCAAACCATTCTATGCTTCTTATTTACTTTTTGAAATATTAACACTTTTCTCTGGAATTTTCTCAGTGTTGCCTTGATTGCCTTAAACCCATGGCCACAACTCTGCATATTTAATGTTCCTCATCTGAATCTTTTATCATATTTTTGTTCAAATTGCAGTTTTTGCTATCACAGAGTGTTTAGTAAGTCTTTATAATATTTAAATTTGGAAAAAGTCCTTATCACAGACAGGTCACATACTCTGCAAACACAAAGCAGTAACTTTGAAGTGACTCTACATCCAGACAAAAAATTTTACTCAGTATCTGGTCCTATGCTGGTGACAGGATGACAGAGACAGGGAGGAAAGAGGGATTATACAATTTCTGTGGAGCTTGGTGTCATTAGATGGCCCAGAGGATCTTCGCACCACTATCTGTGCTATTCCCAGGCACAAGTCCAATACTCTGTTCCTTTCTATTCTTTTTCAACCCATCCAGCCAATTCCACAGAATTTCCCTATTAGCCATTAAATAGGGCTGGGAATAAGTCAAACTAGGGAAAACAAAACGTCTTGATTCTCCAGTGCCTAAAACACCTCTCTATGGCACTGAGATACATAAAAAGATATATACCATTTAAAAAAGAAACCTATAAAGTGGTAGATAAGATAGGGTTCCTCCAAGTATCTATAAGAAGCAAGGAAGAAGATTTTTTTTTCTGGTACACATAATTTGTAATTTATCCTATAGTTTGACATATACCAGCACCTTACAGTTTATCTTAACTCTGTAAATCCTGTACTTCATTCAAAAGCTTCCATAAAAGCTACTTCATCAAAAGCCTTTGCCAATCTACCTAGAGCCTTAAGGAATAAAAGAGTTACATTTGGTGCAATATTTTACTGATATCAGTTTACCCATGGCGTTTTAAGAGAGCAACAGGATGACCTATATACTTTAATCTCACAGATTGTATCACTGAATAGATCTTCTCAAATCTTCCAATGAGAAAAAGTGTTACTAAGTTTATCTTGAAACTTCTTCCCAGACAATGATCTTGCACTTTTTATCTTGCATACTTTTGTTAACTAGTATTTATAGTTCTAGTATTTACTTGTGAGAACAATCACAAAAGATCATTCACAGGCTTCTTTGTCAGTTTTCCATTATTCCCTTTGTTATTAAAGGAATCCCATTGTACTAAACTGGTTTTTTTCCCAAGACATCAACTTGCTGGTCAAAACAGATGAAGTAGGATTCATGATTATATGGAGTTAGTTATCTATCTATCATGTTGTGTCAGTGAATTACTAATTTCAACAAAATGATGAAAATTCAAAGGGCCTGGGAGTTATAATTTGTATCTACTTAGTAAATTAAAATTCCACTGGAAAACACTATCCGTCTTAAAACATAAGATACACTTTATGAATCTGATACACTTCTTGTAATACAGGATTATTGAAGAAATATCAAGCATTCTATCATATTCTTCAATTTCAGAGAGAGTTAGTTCCAGAGGCAGAAAAAAATTGCTTTTAGCATGAATGCATTTATGTTGCAACAAAGAATGAAACATATATCCCTGATGAGAAGGTTCATGCATAGCAAAGCTAAGTATCAGACAACAGTTAACCTAAATTTACATTTTGAAATCATTCTTTGCTCATTGCATCCATCAGGAACTTTTAAACTTAGAAACTTTTTTCTTCCAGGGTAGAAAGAAGATGGTCAGAAAAAAATAAATTCCCTGGAGCTGTCAAGCGAATGCCTCTGCTAAATTCAAATTTATGTCTCTATGGTGAAGGTCTCTTTTATGACTCAGACTTGCTCTCTTGTTACATCTTGTTACATCAATATCAAATAGATTTGGTATGTGCAAAAATAGATGGCCTCCCTCTGAGGTATTTGCCAATGTAGTGTCACTGCAATGTGTGCTATATTAGAGATTAGCTTGTTAGCAGGAGAGGGAAAGTAAAATTGAGAAAAGTACAATTAGAACAAGGCTATCTGGCTTTGCTGTTTTGTGGAACATGAAATTTTAGTTTTCTCATTTTTGATTTCTCAATGTGAAATGTGCATATCATACACAGAGTCCTTATTGGCTACTAAGATTGCAGTGGAGCATTTTCCAAAAATCAAAATCTTAAAAATCCTTTCAGTGAAAACATGTTATGGAGAACTACTAAGTAAAAATAATGTATAAAGAGATAAGTCTAAATAAATCATACAGATCTGTGAAACTAAATATATAGCATAATGTATATTTCAGCAAATATTTCAGCAAATTCACCAAAAGTGAAGCCTTTATATGTGTTTTGTGCCCTTGAACTTTCAGTATTTTATTTTAAACATGCTGGAGAACACTGGAGCTACCTCAAAGACTAATATTCATTACAGTGGCGGCTTAGTCAGAAAAAATCATAGACAACAGTATGGGATCTAAAAAAGAATCTAAGTTTAATGATGGCTTCACAGAGAGCTCCGGGGAGAAAAGTCTTCTGGATCCACAGAAATCATTACAATATTTCTTTAGATTTACTGTTTACATTATTAAAATACAAGAGGCTATTAATATCACTAAACAAATGGTGAACAGACATGAACCAAAGAACCTTTTAATCCATTTCCTGGGTTGTAAATAAAGACCTTTATGTGCCACTACTGAAGGAAATGTAAAGATGCAACTACTTATAATCTTAATTGGGTTACTCAGAATCTGTAACAGAGCTACCATCACAGGCTGTATAAAACAAAAAATAATAGCTTCTATAGGAAAGTGATCTACATCTAAAGAGGATGTCTTTGTTCTGTAAGGTGGCACAATTACATTTAGATATTTCTGGTAGAACTTTGATGCAGCATCCACTTAAATAATTATTAAAATCTCACATGGAAAACTTCCTGGATAAAAAATTTCTAATGAATTGACTCTATCCTTCTCTTTTAGTGCTTTAGAGAAGTTAGTGCTATTTCCTTCTTTTAGCCTGCATGCACCCTGTTGATAGGTGAAGCCTTTAGCAGTACTAGCTGGATGGTGAATCTTAAGATACCAGGATGAACCATTAATATTTTCGATTTAACTCAAGTAAGTAACTCTGTAAGTAGTTAAAGGACTTTAACTTTAGTTTAATATTTCCATATAGTCTGTCTCTACCCAATACATGCTTTGGTTATTGAGCGTAGCTGCTAAGTTTGTCCTTGGGAGTAAAGAGCTTGGTTATACAGTTGGTTCTAGAGAAAATATTTAAAGAAAATCTACAAATTCTAACTACAGTAAACTTCTTTTGCAATATATTTGTACGTATTTGTTCTCCAGTTTTATAAAGACACTCCATAAGAAACCAATACTAAAATGAGTAATGTACACATGGATTATGCCTTCAGCAATTTTTTATAATGTTAGGTGCTGTTTAACACAAAAAGAAAACATGAAGGCCATTCTATACAATTTGACGTGGTTGTGCGGCAGATTAAAATTCCTCTTATCCTTTATCTTAAGAGTATTGTAAATTTTAATTAAATAAAGCCTAGAAGGTACTCTGAGCTACTCTACTTATGAGTTGAATTTATTCAGTTTTTTTCTATTTTAACATTAAAGACAACAAATCTAGTTATATGTAGCACCATATAGGTAATAGTAGATAGGAGTCTGACTTCTTGTCTGACCCTTATTTGTACAGGTTTTTGAAACACAGAACTAAATCTACTTGAATACTCTTGAATAAAATTCCACAGTAATTTTCTCAAAAATCTTCTCAAGTCATATAAGTTCTGACATAAAATGAAGTTTATTTTTGATTTTAGGGTCTTTGGTTATTATTGTTGAGAATTTACAAAATTATTATAATATAATGGTTTCTAGCGTTCACAAAGATTAAATAACAATTTTAGAATATATTACTAAATTATTACACCTCACATGATGCAGGTAACATGGAAGTTCACTAGATATGTTTTGTTTTGGGGAAGATCTATCATTATCACTTTTTTCACTGAAAATGTGCAAATTAAAACTCTCGGTCTTCACAAAACTGCAAAAGTTTATTACCCCAGGGCTATGGGTGGCTTCTGGTTACCTTCTCTTCCATTATCAACAGCTGCTATGGCTCTTGCATCTGTATCAAGCAGTGTGATCACAGCAGTGCTCCTGCCTAAGGGTTCTTTCATTCAGATCAGAGCTTCATCTACCGTTCTGCTAAAGCCTGTGCTTAGAAACATCAGAATGCCTCATAACAACAGATTCTGTCAGAAAGTGCCTACATAAGGATTAAGTTGTAGCCTGAAATCAGGGTGTAAAAAGCAAGTCTGCATAATGAAAATACAAAGCCACCCTGCCCAAAATTATGCTTTCCCACAGCTTTTCCTTTCTGGCATACTCACCAGCAAAGGTGGAACACCTCCACTACTGCAGGAATAAATAAAAGAAAATTAAGGATGGCCTTCTTGTCATCAGCCAGCTCCAGCTTAGCTGGGAGGTTATCATTCTAAGCGGCGGGACAGGGCAACTTTCAAGGGATGCAAATGATGTGATTATGCACTAGTCTGAGGTGACAAGAGACAAGAGGAGCCTCTTTCACATTGTGGTCATTTACTAGAAACTATTGTGTCATAAAAGAGACCTTCCCCACAGATATATAAACTTGAATTTATCAGAAGCCTTCACTCAACAAACTTCAGGGAATTTATTTTTTGTATCAAAATCTCATTAAAATAGAGGCTGTCTTTATGCCAAGGAAGTTGTTGATTACTATTATTACTAATCCATGTACCATCTTTCTCCTTTGATTTCAGCCATACTATTTGGAGGAAACTGAAATAATAAAATACATATTTGTAAAAATTACTCATTAGCTTTAAAAACTACTGCATATTTAAGAGACAAACACAGAAGCAAAATTCCTTTGTAATCTGAATATTGTAGCTTTCATTATCTCACACTGCCTTTATTCTTTCCTTTCCTTGACTGATTACTAATTCCCTGATTAAAAGTCCAATAATAGATGTTCATTCATAATGACTTCTCTAAAACGTTTATGCCAACATCTTTACACAAAAGAGCAGTCAGATTGGCAGCTCCATAGGGCTGGAATTCTTTTCTGGTCTGGCTAGTGAAACACTTTCCAACAAAGCCTATGGTGTTTGATTAAAAATAATGTTGTTGTGTAAATACAGCAGCAACAAACAGAAGGGATGTTTGTTAGTAGGAGTAGGAATTCAGTCTACCTAAATGCTCTGCAATTTACAAGCAGCACAAACAGAAAGCATAGAGGCTTGTTGAGACAGGATGTGCTGATGTGTCAGACAGACTGTCTTCGCTTGAATGGGTGGACCTCCTTTGGAAATTTGGAAATACTTTCCTATCAGGATTTCTCAACACTATTCTTTGGAGTCTAAACAGAATTCAAAGAGAAACAAGAGTTGTAGAAATCTGTCTCTGATTCTTTGTTATATACTCACACAGCAATCACATACAACTCTTCTAATAAAGCACTTTGGGGTTTTTTCTTGCAGCTGATGTTTGGTGCCTATATGGATATTTTGACAAAAATCAGACTAATGCCCTCTCAAGAACAAGTACCAACAGAATTTTATTTTCATTAAAGCAAGAAAACCTTAAAAAATCCTATGAGGAACAAATACCCTTTATTACTGTAGAAATTCATAGCAGCTTACCTCTTTAAGGAATGTCACCTCATTAGCTATAAGACATTTTCTGAGATACCACAATTTTATTGTCTGGGAAGAAGAAAAAGGCCAGTTTGTAACTTTGCCTCAGAGCCCAGCTTGCAAATCCATTCAGTAAAAAGGAAAAAGAAAGGTTAGTGAATACGTCCAGTACCCACAGATTTGATGACTGATCATGCATTTTCACATAGAGCCAAATGTATGACATAAACAGCTGTCTTGGCAGAACACAGTCTCCCCTCTAGCACATACTGTTGGCATGCATATGCCAATTAAGTGCATATTAGCCTCTCATAAAGCTTCCATCTACTTCAAAGCAAAATAGAACTCCATCAAACAGCTCTAAGGGTACTCAACTTCCCCTAAAAGTACAGCTGCAAAGTGAAGGGTTCAGACTTGGCTTTATTGTAATTTATTCAAAGAACCTCAGTTGTCATTAAATTCAAGGGATTGTTATTGGAAATTTTCTGCACACTTTTTTCACATTCTGTCTCTGAGGCGTTGACCTCAATTTAATTCAGACAATGAAGTACGTCTAGCAAGAAAACAACTGATGATGCCTTTGCTTGGTGTGTTGTTCCTTTACTATCTAATTTACAGAACTGGCATCAATGTGACAGAAATTGCACTGATGACTTCCAAACCCCCACAAAATAGCTAGAGTTGCATAATGCCCTTCATCACAAACACAGTCCCTAGAGAACAAGCCATCCTAGTCTTGCTGTAAAATTCCTGACTTTGTGCTTCCATTCATCTATCATGCCTGCAACTGCACTCATGGGACTATGAGAGATACTGGAAACAATTTCTGCCAGTACACCATGTCTACTGTGACTCCTTCGGTGGGAAAGCTGAGCAAGGGAGCTCAGTGAAAAAAACCAGCAAAAACAGTGCCCTTCTCACTTAAAGGAAGGAAGAGTCAATGCAAAGGCAGAGGGCGATCAAGAAAAGGCTCCTGGAGTCTGTAGGAACAGCTGCAAATGGGAATTAGCAAGGTAAGCACAAGGGGAAGAGAAAATTGCACTGATTGTGTGAATGAAAGTGCAACTACAGCAGAAAACCAACATCAGTAGGTGACAAGAGACTGCTCTGGCTTGCAAAATTGGGCAAGACTGGGAAGCACTTTGATGCTATAATGAAGTTCAAACTTTTGGAGCTGCACTGCATTCTGTACTTGCATAAATTGAAAGACTTCCTGCCATCCCAAAGATCATTTTAACAGTGTCCAGTAAGAGATAGATACCCGTGAAACTGTGTCATTTGGGACAATAAACAACTTCAAAGACCTACATAGATGTTCTCCTTTAAAGATATTCAGTTTTAGATTGTCTTGCTAACAAGAAATATGCACTTAACAGATTGTAAGAATCCAATAAGCATGCAGATTAAGGAATTATCAATCCTGACACTTATAATTCAAAGATTTGGTCATTTTTGGTTTTGTTTGAGCAATACTGTTTACTGATAAAATTAAAGTGCTTTTTAATTATTATCTGCACTGAAAAAAGGTAGGCCTATCTGAACAGCTCTCTCATCTTGCATACAGAGATCCATAAAGAACAGCATTACCATGGCCTCTTTTTCACTGATGTATTTCTTTAAGGAAAAGTTTTAATTGTAGCAGCACCTAAATCCACTTAATGATTGTAAATAATCTTTTAAGTGCCTCTATATATAATTGTCTTATTCACAATGAAGCGCACACCAACATTAGTAGCCCTCTAAAATTCAGTGTACTTCAAAAATATTATCTGCAGTACATTTTAATGTCCAATTTTAAAGTTCTGCTAATCTATTCCACACTTCTTTACCTTAGTTTGCTTAAACACTATGCTTTTTACTGTTGGTTGGGTGCTCTGGAACAGCACATACCTTTCAGACACAGTTATATCACATACCACATAGACGAGCATATCACAAGAAGTGATAAACAACTTTTAGTTGTTGAGTCTAAAATTTAAAGTCAAACAGACTTGTAAGATTCATATGTAAAGCATGACTGTGAAGGGACCCAAAACGACCTAGACTTTAAAAGATATTCAGATCCTGTTAAATAGGTCAGGCAAAACTTGAAGAGGAAAAGAGTGCAAAGAAAGGGGAAAAACAGTTAACAGAGAATCCAGGGAGCACTTCTTAAAAGTGTTCAAATTAAAAAATTCTATGTGTTATTGTGATATGAAACGTCAGTGATTCAATGCAATAACCAGAGTTACAGGAGTCTCTTTTTATTATGAACACTGTTTATGTGAAGAGCAAAACACAAAGAGAAAGAAACAGCTAAAGAATACTTGATGGGCATTTTAATCGTCTATTAATATGCAAATTTTGTTCTTTAGGACTCTAGGAAAAAATATGTTTTTTTCATAGGCTATTTAAAAGTGTCTTACTCTCCCAGAGGTGCTTCTTGTATGAATCCAAGTGAAACACTCTATTTATGGTAATTCCCCAGATATTCCTGTATGCACTATTTTCTTTTTGAAATTATATGGAATTTACTGAACCATATTTGTAAAACATTCTACAGCCGATTTCATTCTAAAGATCTCCTTTAATAGAGACGAATCCCCTGTTGATCTGTGTCATAAGAGGATGATAAGAAAATCATCTTCAACCACAAGAGAAAAAATGAAAAAGTCGGTATGAAAATTTGGATAAGAGTTTCTGATAAAAAAATGGATAATTTTGTCTTCCTAATGAACTGTAGTCACATATGTGTCCCTGAAAACACACGAAAATATTTTCCTTATTATATGCCATTCTTCAGAAGAAAGGCAGCTTTACTCCTGGAATAACATCATTATTGTTATATATTCAAAAGTGTTTTTCCTTATTTCCTTTATACCTACTTATCAGCATTACTGTCATAGTGAAAAATAAAAATAAACCCAGCAAAATCTTGCTTGCTCCCATCAAAAGGGAAACTAGGAAATGTTTTTAATTTTTTTTTGCTGTGAAGTTAAATGTTCTCTCCGTATTTTCATATAGAAATGACAGAGAAAGATTATAAGTTGAAGTCTGCTTCTCTTGCAAGGCTTTCTCACCTTCTATGGTTTTAACTATGACTAAAGAAACCAGATTAATCTCTAAAAAGTACTCATGGAATTCAGAATTATCATGAAGTTCAAAACCCTTTTGTCTCATTACTCAAAAGTCTGTAATGATTTGATCAGACTTTCCACTGTGAATGCTCTTTGTATCTGATCCCACATGAATGTCTTCCTGCTCAGATCCCTCATGAAATGATGGCTTCAGTTATGGATCTCCTTTGACTTTTATGAATCTGGGGATAAGTGCATCTCTGTGAAATGTAGTACCTCTGTGCAGCTATAAAGATGGTAAGGAAGGGAGATTTATGCACTGGAATTCCATCCACACATCCTGCTAAGAGACGTACATTACCTATCTGCAGGCACAATATGGAAAGTAAAACGACTCCAAAGCATGACCAAGAAAAAAGACAGTGTTTCATAGGATTACAGAAAAGTGTTAGAGATAAATTCAATTAATTTTTTTAACATATTCCTCTAATATTTGTTGTTTGTTATTATAGAGAAGACATAAATCATATACCTCTAATTGTGCTGATCATTATTTAATTTAAGGACATTGCATGACAATTCAAATAAAAAAGCAGTATTGATTTTTCCCTCTGGAATACATGTATTAATCAGACAAAGTTATGTTTCAGGTTACACAATGTAAACAATAAGTAACAAGAAATAGATCAAAGTCACAAAAAACCCCACATGAATGTGAATAAAAGTGAATAAATGTATCTCAAGAGCATTCATGTAATGTGATGTGCTGCATCTAGGACCAGGGACTGCAACTTTCATCTGTCTTGAAAGCTTCACAGATTTTCTCCTGCTTCAGCTACCCAAAGAGGAGTTATAGACACTTGACACAGTTATAGACACAATTCTGCCTTTGGAGAAAAAAAGTGGCAGGCTTTTGGCAAAAAGAGGAGGCAGGAAAGGCAGTGTAAATGCATTATTGCATAAGCTAAGAGCCACAGATGGTGGAGAAGGGCCTTAACAGTGACAGTAGCTGTTGCGATTCTATTTGCCTAAAGACACAGTTTTAACTTTAAAAAAAAAAAAAAAAATGTGTCCACAACCAAACAGTTTAGTTGGCACTAATTTTTTGAATCAACTTAATCTGACCAGACTTTAGTAAACACAGTGAATGCCATACCCTGAAGGGGAGGATTTAAATAGAAAGCACATAAGTGGATAATAAGAGGGGATATGGTAAACCAAGTGATTACAGCCAGTAAAAGCACTGACATCACATATTCTACTGTCAACTCCACTCATTCATGAGCCCACTTTGGTTAGCATACAGAGGTCCCATCGAAAAGTCTTGGCATGCTTTGTCCCCTCGCATTGCTGTGGGGCAAATTTTTTCCCAGTTAGTCTTCCCCACTGGCACCCAAACTGGAAAAAATATTCCCATGCTCCAGTATGTTTTTAAACTGTTGCAGTGGGGACAATGGTCCCCAGATGGATGGAGGCTGAAGTGGCCTTACATCTGTGTGAAAGCAATCATGCCTTGGCTAGAAAAAAAGGCTTTTTTATTCTGGTCCCTTATCAGCTTCCTCAATGCGTAATTAATTTATTCACACATACATTTATCTTCAATGGTCACATTCAGCCAGAGTTCCTGTCTTTCCACCCCGGAGCTTCCTGCTTCCAAAGCAGGAGAAGCTAAACTGCACATGGTCCATACCTTGAGCTGTTGCTCTCAGAATTGCAGATTTTACTAACTTGGGCTCAGTTTCTGCCTGAAACTTGTAGGTTAGTATACTGGAGCACTAAGGGATTGCTTAGTAGTGACAAACAGTGGGGAAAGACTGTGAAGTGATGCAATAAAAACTAGTCCACATGGCCACAAAGTAGCATAGACGCAATGGCGGAGTGGGGGAGCTCCAGCAGAGACCTGCCAGGTTAATCCATGACCCACCTGCACAGGACCCATCAGCCCCTTAAAGGTCTCTCTGCACAAGCCCAAGGGAATGCAGAGACACAAAGACAGGCGGGAACCCAAAGTTCCCAGAAGGAAGGACACCCTGGCCAAGTCCCTCCAAGACTGTTCCAGGAGAGGAACTCACTCATGGGTGAACAAGGGGAGTCCTGGTCATCGTGGGGCAAGGCAGTGAGTGACTTAGATGATCTGTGTCAGCAACTGTAATGGGCCTGTTGTCTCAGCCTTGTATGCCTGGATGCCAGCAGCTGGGAAGACTAGGATCCAGGGTCAGCTTGTGGGGGGACCCACTCTGTATCTATATATATTCTCACTAAGGGTCCTTCATCCTGCTCAGCCTGAGAGGGAAGTAGGATGACGGCAATGGTGCTGTTTGAGTTCATGTGAGTGCTGAGTGTATATATCTGTGACGTGTGGCCAGACGTATATCTGTATATGTGTGTTGTACACATAATTCTGTGTGCATGCACCCAGTGTGAAGGCATTTTCAGCCTCATTGCTGCTTTAACCTGGAGGGACAGAGCTGAGGCAGCCTCACCTTCTTTGGGCTGTTGGATCAGGCTCTACATAAATCCACAGATAAAGTGGATTCTGTACCTCAAAAGGCTAAAATGAACCTGTCAGTGCACCACCAGGCAAACCCAGAATAAAGACCACACATTTCTCTGTTAAAGCAGGTTTAGAGATAACAGACAATGAGGTGCTACAAGCAGGCTGTTAGTAAGTCTTATAGAGAACTGCACTAACACAGCCATGCTGTTTCCACAATCCAGATGGCCAGTCCTAAGTGGGCTGTCTCCAGGTGCAGAGAGACCATGACTGATACCTGTTCCTCAGCACCCTCCTGAATGCACGTCATATAAGAAGGGCAAGGCTTGCAGGGCTATAAACGTCAGTACAGGGAAATGTTTGTACTTCCCACAAGCTTTCCAGGCTTGTTACTCACAAGCAAGGAAGGAGGAGAGGTAAGCTAGTCAAAAGTGTTCAAAATTCCTCTATAACTCTGTAACATCTTCTAGCTGTCACTGCTTTATGTTACAATAATAAGAAATTATGATGTTTGTTCACTGAAGCACTCAGAGAAGATGTAGTGTGTATAATCGAAGAAATCAAGGTTCACCAGCTTGGACAAGCTCTTTAGTGCTCCGGTTAAACAATACCCAGAAGTAGCTCATTCATCCTTAAACGGAAATACAATACCACACAGTGATACACACAACATAAAGAGAAATACAATAGCCCACAATGACACACACAACATGATAGTAAATCAAGTTTTGAAAGAGCTGAAAAAAAACTTGAAAAAGAATCAGCAGAATGTCAAGGAAGATTCAAAACCTGAAGATCTTCATGTGAAATAGTTCTTATAAGAAATGTTTTATAGCTAATGGTGTGCAAGACAGTGTGTGTGTGTGTGTGTGTGTATGTTAAAAAGAAAAACAAAATAAATTATCTTCATGGCATAAACTGAGCTCTGGTAAAGATTAAATGACCCTGTAGTTCTCAAAAAGGCAGCCTATACAAAGTCAGTTCTTCAAAATGACAAAAATATTACCCCATAAACAGTTGGCAGAAACAATTAGCAAGAAAATCTAAATTATACAGTCTCAGTCAAGCAGACAGATACTTCTAGATTTTTCTCTCCATTAATGTAAATCAGGTTAGTAATTTCTAACAAATTGAAGGTCGTTGTAACTTGATTAATTCCCACCCCCTTCAACTGTGTGTGTATTTTTTCGAATAAATCAGCATGGAAAAAAGTTTGTTGAAAAAAACACTCTATTTTAGTTTATTAGATATGTACCCACTTAGTTACAATGTATTCATCTTCTGGGTTGTAAGCACTTTTAAAAGTGATCCTTACATCCAACCCTGCTCATTGTCTTCCCTGTCTAACAGTCAGAGTAAAAATATATGGACTAGAAAAAAATCCATATTCCACTTCAGATGTTGTGTATGTGTGTCTAACTCCCAATAGATTTCAGTTAACTGCAAATAAAGGATAAGTAGACTACCATACAATGAAAATACAAAACAGTGACACATAGGATTCCTATCTTAATTCAGTATGCTCAAAAAGAGGGTAACCATAGAGTAAAAATACGTAGGCAGAAGATATGAAGGCTTTTACATAATAAGTGTTTTTATGGTTTTATATTTCTTATGTATATTCTTTCTACTAAAGTAAGTACCCCATTGAGTCAGGAATATAATTTGGTTTTATAATGCAGACTGTGATAAATGTCTTCATCTTCCAATCAAACACAAGTGTGTCATTGCTTCAGCCACAGAGACTTACATATCAGATTAATCTGAGAATTTGTTACTACATATTTTGTTGCTTTGCTTAGAAACCTCCTTACTCCACATCTCTCCACTGTGGAGTTCAATGGCATGAAAGGGTTACATTCTTGTTTGACTAAAAAAGAACTGGATTTGATCTCAAGATGCTGCAGATATATGTGAAGAGTCATAAGGAATAAGGTGGGGCAGTGGGCTTATGTAATCTTTGCAAGATGCACGGAATAAATAAAAACATTATCTAAGTTGCCCCATTATTCCTGACAATTGCAAGTATCATTATAATTGCAAGGTGTTTAAACATGCTTTTCTCTCTTTCCTTAGTTGACAAGACAGCTTGAGACACAAGGAGTTTTGCTCCTTGAAACATTGCATGAGCAGACTCCTATGTTTTACAAGTGCAATGTCCAACACTAGAAATTAAATAACATTACATGAAAGGAATCCTGCTCTCTCAGTTGCTGGCATGAAACAGTTTATTCTTGTTCAAAATTATGCCTCAACAAGAAAATAAAAGTATGTTCTATCGTTTCATAACTCTGACCTCCTTACTGAGGCCAGTACATACAACTAATTCCTCTATATACATGGGAAATTAGCAGTGAAAATAGCTCTTTCAATTTATCTGCGTTTGCCTTCTCTCTGATAACTTTCTAGGGAGTGCAAAGCATGTGATTAATCAATATCAGATTAATCTGCACTATAGCAAGAACATTTTAAGGCATCTAAACCACTTCTCCCTTCCAAGAGTGTTTTTAAGATAATCTATTGTGCCATTGGCTGAACAGGACATTTACTCTTCAAAACAAAATGAGACTCAGCGATGTACTAAATCTTCTGTCAAACTGCCCCTTGGAAAAAGTGTGAGGGGCAATGGGAATGAATTAATCTCTTGGGTCATCAACTCCACTCTCCCATTATCACCTAATCCTTTCATAGGCTTACTAAGCTTCATCTTAGAACTTACCCATTGCCCAGATATTTTTATCCAAAGGCCATTCAAGGAGCTTAATCTTAATTATGGAACCTTTATATCCATTTCCAGCATAAACTTACACAGTGCCAGTGTTACCCTTTCTGTGTCAATACCAATTATTAGCACAGCCAGTGTAGCTTTCATTGCAATTGCTCTCCCATGTTCACTCCTTGCCCTTCTCTTTCCTCTGCCCATTCCAACTCTCCTTTCATCCATGTACACACTGTCACTACACCTGCATCATAATCATCATAATTCATCTGATTTGTTCTTGTAAGGTAGACTTTTCAGATAGCCGTGTAACTAGTGGAAAGCAACACATACTCAACAGCTGCAAACATACCTTTCTATTATTCTGGAATAAGGAGATGCAAGTTCATAGCAGGAACCAAAATAAGTGAATGGGTGTTGGCAAAATAACATCCAGAGGCTGCAAAGAGTAAGCAAATAAAAACAGAATGGTATCAACACCCTCAGCACTAGCATTTCCCCTCATCTCTACCACACTGGTATTGGTTGTACCATTTCATTTCCAAAGATAGTTCTGTAGTGCCTATGAATACACCAAAGAACTACTCCAGCCTAAGCAATGGCTTATGAAAGAAAATACTTGTGGAAGATCATATTCACAAACACATACCTTTATATTTTTAGTGGTACTGCCATCATCAGGATAGATCATCTTGTTCTACTGAAATCTAGCTAAATTTTACCCAATAAGAAGACTACCCAGTCCTTTACCTTTGTTTTTAATAGCACTGCTAGTTCCCTAGAGAGTGCAAAACTGAACAGCAAAAATAATTCCAGAGTATATTCTTTGCAAATATTAGTTGACGGAAAGGGAAAGGGTCAGGGAAAATCAAACTGTAGAAAGTTTTGCAATATTTTTGCTGAGATTTGCAACCTTTATTATAGAGTTTATTATAAAGACCTCCTCTAGACAGTTCCGTGTTGCCTTTCTGAATTTACCCTGTGATGGTGCTTCTTTTAGGATGACCCTGCATTTGGAGAAAGTTATGTAAACTTTTGCCATTTTAGTAATGTCACAGAAAGAAACGTCTTATACCAAGCTTTCTTGACATAAGAAAGTCTCCATTCTCATTGTTTCAGATCTCTAAGTCTGATGTGACTGATAATAGACATGGGCTTTGTTACATTCTGAAGTAACTTCCATTAAAAAATATTGTCAAGTATTGTGACATGCAGTAGAAAAGTCAGCAATCTATTTCTTTGTTCAGCAGTGCCTGAGAAAATGTGTTTTGTGCATGCTCCAAACCTTGGGATACTTTAGCAGACTCATGTAAAACACCAACGCAAACCTTGACATGAATATGCCAGGTTTACACACTTAAAATACCCAACACAGCACTAAAGGGGCTGTTTTTAAGCATGCGCAGCTCCTTGAAACATTCATTTTTGCAATTTTATATTACTATTTTAAAGAAAAATTTCAGTATAACTTTACTGAGCCTTCAGATATCTTTTACATTTTGGTAATGTAAGTCCTTCGGGTTATAACAATATGGTCTTCGAAATTAATAATTTCAGAGTTTTTTGAGAAGGCAGAGTATAGGTCATAGTGTGAGTCTTTTCCCCAGAGCTTATCCATTGCTGCTGATGGGCAAAGGACATTGAAAACAGCTGGTCCTTCTAGCTAGATAATGACTTATACATTTATTTAGGGATTTTCACCTATAATAATACAATGCCTCAGAGAGTCAGATAGTGTCTTGGTCTTTTATAACAAAGTTAATTTGTATAATCTCAAGCTGAAACAATCAAAAGTTTTCAATTTTTACCTCAATTTGGTGATCTAGACCTGAAGAATTAATTCTCAGCTGAATATTCCAAAACCTCCAGTCACAGTATGCATTTATGTACAAGTAAATGTGTACTTAGTGATACTGACCCTCAGAAAATTATCTTCTAATATAGCTAAGTTCAGTTTTGGTGGGAGCACTGTATGTTTTTAGCACAAGAAGATAAAGGATCTGTAGCCAGATATTAATTCTTGTGTAAATTATTTGCAAGACATGGTATCTTGTACCCTGCCCAGTGAAACAGTAATGACACTAGTTCTAAAGGTCTAAAAAAAAGTTCTTACTGAAGATGACCAAATAAATAAATGTGCACGATTATATAGAGAAGAGGGATCTTTCTAATCTCAAAGAGCTCCATTACTTTCCCACTTAACTTTTAAAATCACTTTTTTATTTATATGGTTCTTAATTTACACAAAATCCAAAAAAGAATAAAACATATAAATATGGACTGATATTGTTCTGACAATTCATATTATAAATATGTTCTGTTCTTCTTCTTTTAAACTGTACACACAGTTCATCACACTTTTCTTCAATTCCTGTGGCTGTTACTAACTTTGAGCTTTTATCAAACTGCAGTGCTAAGAATGAGAGACATCAGCAGATAGAAGAGCTAGCAATATAGTTACACATGTAGTTGAAATGTTTTCCCTTTGGCTCCACAGTGCCAAAGGTGAAATTCTCCAGTGTTTATGTCCTAAAAATCGAAGCCTGACTATTTTCTGTTCAAAGAATGGCAGCCTAGACTGATTATCTGCATTCTGACCCTTGTGAACTGGCATTCCAAGATGCAACAACAAAAACACTGTTGTTGTAGAGTATAAAATGTTGTCTGCTGCTTATAGAGCTGCTTAAAACTTTTGCAACAACAAGCAACACATCCTTCAGGGACCTGCTCTGCTGCTCACACAGCACCTGTCTTTCCACCACCTCCACGATGCAGCCCTGGCATGATCACAAGAATCACAGCCAGGTATGCTGCTTCAATCCAGATTTTCAGTCAGGTCAGTCTGTTTATCTGGCAGACCCTAGGAAATCGATGTATCCATCCCAGCCCCTGCTTCCTTGAAGGACCATATAGCTTCTGGTTTTTACATACACAAATAAGTATCATAGGAGTTTCTGCTATTCTCAGCTGTCAGAAGCAGCACCTAAATATCTCTGACTGACACTTGAATCACTCACTCTGCAAAAGTTTAAAAGTGTAGATAAAACAAATACAGTGAGTGCTTGTTTGCTCAGCAGTAATAACACATCATTTCCTCACAAACACTAGAGATGCCTAAAGCAGAAGAATATTTCAATACTGCATCAGGCTTGGGAATTTAAATCCCATTTTTTATTTCCCAGCTTTATCAAAGAGTCAAGCAGTTAGGCCAATTTTCAGTTTAGTCGAACTTTCCCATTTTCTGACTGTAGCACAGGCCTTGTCTCATTGTTTCTGTGTGATACAAGATGAGAAGAATGGAGATATTACTCATCTATTAAAAATAAGTTAATGGAGTGATTAAGGTTGAAAATCACACTGGAAGTATAGCATGATTTCTGATAGCATTCTAGCCTGGAGAAAACATGCCTTTACAAAAATTTAATGATAGTGTTTCTATTTACAACTTTCTTATTATCAAAAATCAAAATAATTTAGAAGAACACATTGGCAGACTTTAATTATGACATTCTCAGTTAACAAATTTTCCCTACACCAGATGGTGAAGTTTTCATGTATATAAACATTTTAACTTGTATAGTATTAATCTATAATACATTTGAATGTATTATACACAGTGTAGAAAAAGAGAAAGAGCATACAAAAAGACCCAGTAATAGACAAGATGAAGTCAAGATTCAAAACAAGTTCCAGAAGGCATCCACAGAATGGACTCGGCGAAATGTAATGTGACTAGTGTGAAAAACACAATTTATTTAATTAATTAGGTGCAACGGAGCGGTAGAGGGACTGGACCACAATAGAAATAACCCACCATCTAAGTTGTTTGTAGAGTACAATAATACCAATACAAATTCTTGTTATAAAGGTAACAGGGTGTGTTCTCTTTGCTACACATGGTAAAAAAAAGCTAACAGGAGAGAAAAGATACAACAAAAACTTTTAAATATTCAGCAAATAACATAAATCTGGGAAAGTTCAATTGCATGTTTTTGTTTATATTAGTCACCTGTTTCATGTATTAATTTCTATAAGTTCCCTTGGATAAATTAACAGCCATTTGCAAAGACCTAGCATAGCTCTAATATACAGTGAAACTCCTGATACACTCACAGGTGCCTTAGGTAGCAGTTTCTTCTCTTGTATGCCTCCAAGGATTGACACATATGCAATAATGGAAGGTTTATATCCATCCAGCTGAGAGGGAATTCAGAGGTACTTAATTAAAGCAGTTACCCTGACAACATCAAGCAACACTAAACACTACAGTACAATACAATAACTAGCTGCTTACAGTTATCTGTCTAGACATGCTCTATTTCTGTGAACTCATGCTCATTTTCAAAAATACAATTATAAACCTTTCTCACACGCAGTCCCAGATCCTTGCATAACTCCTTTGATTTCAGTGGAATTAACACCAGGTGGAGATCTGGGCCAAAGATTCAAAACTTCTCAAAGCTTCCTGGCACTAAATAGACGTTTCGCACAGCTTTTTCCTTTGGGTTTCTCAGCCTGGGCCACTACCGCCTTAAGGTGTTCTGGAGTTTCCTGAAAATCTATACAAGAGAAATAATGTTGCTCTCATTAGATGCAGGGTCACTCCTTCCTTTGCTGTCCTTGGCCCATGTCTGCAAACACTTAATTTCATGCTGGCTTTTTTGGACTCTTCCACCAACATCAACCTTCCCTTCAAAGAGGACATAACACTTGGCCTAACTCTAAAAAAACTGGCAAATAAAAACATTCTATGTCCAACTGCTGAAGTAGATGACAGAGTTAAAGTAGTTTTTAGAGTCATCCAAATATTTAATTCATCTTACCTCTTCACACGTGCACAAATACCCAAAATATCTTTCCAAGGACAGAAACCTTCTCTATGCAGATAAAGAAATCTTACCCTTCCAGATCACCAGCCTAGTAAATTGATGGATATACAAGGTTAGAAATGCTCGTGCAAGTACAGCTTCAACTATTGACAAGCAAGCCAGTGCTCATAACAAAGATTCCTGGTGTTTTCAAAGCAATCAATGATATTATTCTCCAGGCCAGCTCAGCTGTCTGCTTCAGAATTGTTACAGGAGCAGAATTAATTATGATAGAGTTTCATATTCAGGAAATATTTCAAGGAGGTCATTGTGAGGACTAAACTTGTAAAGGTATTAAAAGTAATTCTGGTATAACAAATAAGATTTGTAAAATTTCCAAACATGAAACAGGTTTGACTTTTGGAGTGTTGAAATCTTTACAGTGGTTTTTTGGGTACCTTTTCAAGCTCGCATCTCATAATTTTATACATCTCCATAACTTTCTCTGAGTAACAAGACCCAGTTATTTGCCATGAATTTTATAGTAGTTTCTTTCTCTACAGTTGGACTTTGGATGTCTGTACTATTGCTACATGGCACAAAGGAACTGCATTTTTTAGTTAAAGCAAGCAGGATGCTTGTTTAACTACACTATAGTCAATATGCTGCTATTATAAAAAAAATGTTTTAAATCCTCTTGCCCTACAAAGGAAATATTAACTCACTACTACTTTTCCCACGTTTTTTAATCAGTTATGCAGTGACAAATACAAATTCTCAGCTGGAAGGATATACCATTTTATAGCAAAGTTGTGGTTTTTAACATACTGGTTTTGCTGAAGTTTCTTTGAATCTTTGTTTTTCATCATATAGCTTCAGATGCCAGATTCTAAAATATTTATCATGTAGATATTTAGACAATTATTTCAAAAACAACTAAAAAAAAAGTATTATTTTTTCCTGGGTCCTTCTGACTGCATCTTCCATAATGAGAGTTCATGGTTAGCCCAGAGGAGTCAATAAGATGCAAATTTCCATACAGCTGTTTAATAAATCTATGGGGCAAAGGAATTCAGGAGTTCTGAGTTCCAGCTGTGTCCCCCTGTTATATAAAGCTACAATTAATATTGCTTCTTGCTTACAGCTAGAAAATACTGCACACACAATTACTGCAATAGAATAAGAAAAATTTTAAGGATATTAATGCTCAAATAATTCAATCGTTTTCAGAAGAAATACATGGTGCAGCTACAAGTGTACAAGTGTCTTAGTCTTTATATTAGCAAGAATAAATCCCACTAGCACTTCCAGAGTTTGCTTGCATTCACATATGTTCTCCTAACCTTTACCCTACCCATCATGCTGCAATTACTTTGATCCTCCAGCCAAGAGGAATCCAATCCTTTTGGATGAAAAGGGCATTAAAAAAACAACAATTTTGCCTTCGACAGTAGATTCAATGATTTCTTACGTCTTTTTGCTTAAAAACAGTTTGCACTACATGAAACTACATTGAATTCAAGCTGCACTAGTAAAAACAAATTAAACCCACACTATTTTGATATTTTGACTCTTTCTAAAATAAAGTTATTTGCTAATAAAAATGAAAAAAAAAAAAAACAAAAAAAAAAAAAACAAAAAAACAAAATTTAAAAAAAAAAAAAAAAAAAAGAAACAAACAAAAAGCCTAAGAACATTACAAATTCTAAGTTCTGGTCTTCAAAGTGAGGATGATATAGACCAAAGGAACAGAAGGTCAGACTTCAAACGGCTGTGTTCTCCAATGAGACTTAGTCCTCCTTGCTGTAAGCATCAATATATCTTTGTACCATGCTCCTGCCTCCTTTTCAGCCTCTATTTTTTTCCTTTTAGTGCCTGGACTGACTATTTCACTTCGATAAATGGAGGAACAAGTTGGAAGTGGGGAATATATAAAAATTGGTCAGGTGTGTCACTCTATCTCTTTGATACAGTTTGTCTTGCTACTCCTTACTAAACCTATTGCTATTCCTTATTAAACCTACTCTGTACTATTCACTTTCTTATTACAGACACCAAATAGCAACAAATATTAGGCATAAATCCTGAGTCTTATCTATCTGACACTCAACAGCTAAGGTCCTCGTTCCTCAGAGTTGCCTTTTCCAGCTGGTGAACTAGCTTTCAGAAAAATTCTGCTGGGAAGGTGGACTAACACTGCAACAGCTTTTACTTAGTTTCAAACTTCATTCTACCTAAGAATGACTTTTTCAAACTTTTTTTTAATAAAACTGAGAGCTCCAAACTAACCTTATCAAGCAAGTCCCAAGACAATTCAGATATGGAGTTCAGTGGCTACATTATGTCATCATAGATCTTCCAACTTCAGAAAACTTCATCAGGTATCTCTTAGGTACCTGGAAAGGAAGGATTTGACTAGCAAGTTTCAATATACCTCTACTTTTCTACATTCACTTGTGTCTTGTTGAATTTATGTCTTACTGGCTTCTCAAGCTCCTGGCCTTTTTCTCCCAGCAAAGACTTTGTGTACCTTCTTACAATTCAAGAAATTTAAACATATTAAAGGAATATGCTTCCTAAAGTGATTTAATTTCATTTTAAAGATGATTCCTGATAGAATTTTAGCACATCTAGAAACTAGAGTATCTATTTGATCTAGACTTTGAAAAAGCCACAAGAAAAAGCTTTCTTATGTTATACCACAAATCTTGCCACAGGTAATGTAAATCTTACCTCTGTGTTACACTACCAGTTGTGTCATGTCTAGTTTACCTTGTAGGTTCCTCTACACAAAAATCGAATGTTCTCTTTTCCCTTTGGTATATACTTCATATATCCTTCAGCAACATCAACTCTCCTTATACATATTACACTCAAAATGCTGCGTACTGTGCTTCTGGTGACCACTGGTGTGTGTCAAGTTTGGTATCTTGAGTTTAAACAGTTTTGATTCTAAAAAATCTACACAGTCTTATGGCAATTAATAACCACGATTCCCCAGCACAAGCTTCTTCTAATATATTACAAGCAAACAGATACATAGGTCAGATCCTTCATTTTAATTCAAAGCTAGAAGCCCTAGGCCTCATTTAAAATTCATTTAGAGATCATTTAGATAACTCACCTATCAGCTCATTTCTTTCAAACCATTTGCTTTTCTAGGGTCTATTTCAGATGCAATTGATGGCTTCATAACTCTTTCAGTTCATTTTGTTCACCTTTAAAAAGTTTTATTACTGTAAAGATCCTTTAAAAGGCAATCTTTTGACCAAACTTTGAGTTAGTTATTTGTTTCTTCTGAAAACCTGATTAATTTACTGATCCAACATCTTAATTTCTACAAGTTGCCACATGTGTTGAGTAAAACAAAGTTAAAATGCTTCTCTCCATCTAATGGAAATGGGAAAATTTATCACTAGGTTCACCACAATAAAAATAGAGGAACCCTTTCTAGGAAGTATTAAACTACATTAACAAGAAAAAGAACTGTATAAGATCATTTTCTGTTCAAAAGTATCAGGTTGCTATATGCATTAAACCACACTTCAAATAGATTTCAATTTCGTATCACAGTCTCTAGGTCAATATCGGCTTTAGCTTAATATCTTAACAGCTTAACAGCGTAATTTGTGAGAAAGTTCACTACTTGTTTTTTCTAAACAATTTCAAAAATTTCTGTGCCCTGAAAGAGAAAAAAAAAAAATGAGATCGCCACTGTCATAACTTCAGATATCCTTTTGTGCACAGTATCAGGCCTAATTCCTATTACAGAGACATTTTCCTATTTTTATTAAGTTTGTACAATCTCTTCTTGACTTCCTCAAAGTAATATGTTAGTACCCCAACTTTTTCCCAGATAGCTACTATTCTACTTCTTAAAACTCTCACTTTTTGAATGGAAAAAATGGATTAAAATCAAAGTTAATCTGAAACCACTCACATAACATACATTTGGATCAAATGAGAAATAGACAGTGAAACAGAACCTGCTTGCTTTCCTTAAGCATGAAGAATCCTAAGAGCAGAAAGACAAAAGAGATGTACAAGCAAACTCTTCAGGAAAAAGGCAAAATAAAGCTTTGAGGAGAAGGGAATACACAGAGTCAAGAGAATGCATGAGAAATGGTTGACAAGGTCACAGAATACACTAACATGGGAAATTTAACCAATGCAGTGGGACAACTTCTATTTTAAATATATTTCAAACACTTTACTTCCTAGTGGATTGAGTTGCTTTGGAGAAAACAAAGCAGGGGGTGGTGCAGAGGGAATAACAGTTGTACCAAGGCTACTGGTAGGCACTTGGGTGAACTTAACAGCTGACTCCTAACTACATGTAGGAGATGGTACAAGCATCCTTTGTACTGACTGGAAGAGAATTTCTCCCTGAAAATTTGCAAAAAAAAATATAGTTTTATCCCTGAGGAATATAAGAGCAACGAAAAAAGAATGAGAAAGTGAATGAAAATGGAAAGGAACAAAAGGTTACCATAGAGGAGAGTAATATCGTTTTCAAAATATTCTTAGGATCATTAAATTATTCAGGGTTGATGAAGATGAGGAAGTCAGTTAAATGTAGAAAACAGAAAGTGTCCATGCTCCACTAAAATTATCCATCAAAGAAAATTTTCATTCCTTCCATGTGAAGGGAGAACAAGTTGCAACAGAATTTTTCAGGGTCTCCTTCTAGTCACTCCAATATTTTCCTTTGTATCATTTCCTACTTTTATATATGAAATAGAACAAAAGGCAAAATATATGCCTGAACTAACCAAAATTTAACCAAATTTAAGAGAAGAAATAAAGCAAATTATAATTCTTTTTTATGTAACTGAGTTAAACTTAAGGGTCAATTTACCTTCAATGAAAACATATGTCCTGCAGTGTCTGAAAATTGCTGTACCAAGAGGAAAACACAGCATATTTCTTCTTATGCTGCTCAGAGTTCTGGCATAGTTCCTGCTCTCTGGTAATATAAAAATCTGGGAATGTAACAATACATCAGAGGGAAGACGCAAGTCTGATGGGAGTGGAAGGAAGGTAGCTACTGTCATCCTCTTCCTATCTCACACTTTAATAATGGGAGGGGGGAAAGTAATGTCCCATGATAGAGGGTAGCATGTAGCAGAAGGCTGCAGAGATGAAAATATTTGCAGTTCCCAGCTCTCGTTTGTCATACATTCCTTGTTAGGGAGTCAGGGTGGTCCCTCAGAGAGACTGTGATACAATACAGAGAATCTGCAAAATTCCTGTATGGAAACAGAACACACAATCACTGCAAAACAACATGTGGTCTCCTCTGGCCCCAAATAAGTTGGTATGGTAGAACAAGATAATATTTTATTTTTCTGCTGAGTCACTTAGGCACTAAAAAAATATTTTGGACACAACAATATCTTTGTAAATTCATCAACCTGTTCTGAGATAAAAAAATGAGCAGTGAAACAAGCACCCAGAAGAAAAAGCCACAGTGCCTCACTGACAGAGTAATTCAGAGGTTTAGACCTTTGCCTGTGAAGCACTACCAAAATTCATTCCCCTCACTGAGCTGTGGTGACTTAATCCAAGCTTCCTACTGTGCTGGAAAGTGCCTGAGCTGCCAGAGTAACTCTCAGCTCTTCTCTCCTCTTCCTGAAGCACGAGCCCTTCTCAGAAAATAATTTATCACTGGGAGAACATCTCTTTCAGTCACTCTTCTCCTCCTGCTTTTCCAGTGGGGAACATATCATATCACTTCAGAGAGGATTTCTGGTCTCTCACAGGTTTATTGTTTATGCCAAAGAGAAAATCAACAAGAGATGGAGAGCATCCCTGGCATAGACTATGCAATGGCCTGACTGCTAGGGCACTCTGGGGAGTTCAAGTCTGCTCAGGCAGAAGGAACTTGGCTCTCCAGCAACCCGGCCAAGAGCCCTAAACACAGGGCTTCAAGCAGAAATGGTCCTGAATTTTCTAGCAGTATTTTAAAATTACCATTTTTTCTCTTTTTCTTTCCAAATGTCTACAAATTAAATTAACATTTTGATTGGACAAACACAAATAGTTTTGGTTTAATTCTTGTTTGGTTGCCAAAAAGCCAAAACCATTATTTACACAGCCTTATAATTTAAAAAGTACCACTTATAGGGACTTAATACCAACTTGATGCATTTTTTCTTTTGTTGTATGGTTTTGTTACTGGAAGCAAAAGTTTGATGGTCTCACAGAAGGATTGGTGAATATTTTTTCCAGCTTTTGAAATTAGGTATAACAGCAGATTGGAAGATTCAACATGCTTCTTGAACAAACAAGTGATTCTCTGCAGAAGATTATAAGGAGAAACGTGGTAAGTTTCAGCATTTTTTCCAAGCAGACATGTCAGTATATCGAATTTGGTTATTCTACTGTCTTTTACAAACTACAGTGAAATAAAACTTTTCCAACAAGTAGAAAATGATTATTCAGCAAAGTATGACCGATGTCATTCACTGCATAAGTGGATCTCATGACATCTAACTTGGCATAATTACACATTCTGTGTAGTACTCATGCTATCATGCATATTTATGTCATTGGACTCATCTCTCCCTAGAAATTACTAGCCATTATTAATTATCATCACAGATGAGTAAATCCTATGGGAAGACAGACACAGACTTCTCTGTCCAAAGCCAATCAGCTGAAGTCAAGTTAAAACTTAGCAGCTCTACTAGCACAAACCTGCACTGCATAAGTTTTACCTGAGTCATAGCTCCAAATTACACTGTACTGCATAGCTACTTCAAAGCAATCTGAAGCAAAAACAGGTATAAAATTACTAATTACAGCAGGTACCAGTTTCTTTGATGAATGTTCAGAAATGGCTTGTCAAGGGGCATACAGCTGAGGAAAATGTGTATACAGATATAACCTGCAGTTACGTACTTCAAAAAGTCAAACAGGTCTGTCTTCAGACAGCAGCATAAACTGCTGCTGTAATTGAAGAACAGGAACTGATTCAGCTGTCTATAAATTATGAAATGGAAAATATCTGTTATGGTAAGTAAGTTGTTCAGTGTATTTACCGTGTCTGTGAACTCTCTGTATGCTAACTCTCAAGTATCCACAAGGTTTAAAAAAAAAAATCGTGTTTCATGTCAAAGTACTTAATTTCTTTCCCAAATTAGTTCTCTTCTGGAAGATGTCATGGGTTTGGCCATGGTCCAATTTTTTTCACTCCACACACAAATGCTACGAGTCGAGAGAAAGTTTATGCAGACAAAAGAGATGTGGAGGGAAAATAGGCTTTATTACTTAACAAATAAAA
>JAWWLV010000100.1:14829987-14846015 GCA_035041135.1 Platyrinchus mystaceus | reverse complement strand
ATGAGACACAAACTTAGGCATCCAAACTGATCTTCAGCTTGGTTTTAATGTGTTTGTTAAATTTCTCTGAGTTCAGAAAAAGAAAATGAAGTGTCTCTCAGTATCTGCCACCTAACCAGAATTACAAAGTGGAATGGAAATCTCATCTTCATTCTTTTTTCCTCCAAAAAACATTCATAAAAGCAAAAATTAGGCAATTGACAGTCTTTCATCTTACTTTCCTCTTTTCCAAAGTTATATGAAGACACCTACCCAACTGCATGCCCTAATATTAAACCAAAACTGTTTCAGGGCAGGAATGGAGGGCATTAGGAAGTCCTGGGGCACTTACAGAGCTCTGCCTACTACCCCTTTTTAGTTGCACTAGCAGAATTCTGCTTATGGCAAATGTATCAAGAAAGGCAATTTACACATGGGACCTCCCAGCCATCTGGTAGCAGTGCAGGCCCCAAAGCACAGGCATTTTGTGACCTATGTGGATTTCCCCTTTTAGTGGGGGCACAACCACCTCTCATTTCCCAAATCAGTTAAAGGTGCAGGTCATGAAGAGCTGAGAGACAATCTAGCAACTACTGCATTTTTCTGAGATGAGCTAATATCAGCTCACTGTGGAAGACTACGTTTAGAGTTTTGGCTTCAAGGCAATTAAGTTAGACCTCACTGCATTTGAAAGCATTGCTGAACCATACATACCACCTATTTGTATGACTAAAAACTGCTTGGACACACTGAAAATAGGTATGCCTACCTCTAGCAATCATACTAACAACAACAGCATATTTTCTCATTGGATCACACAAAGTTCATAGCCCAGAAAACATTAATGAACAGTGCTACCTGAATGTACTGAATGTATTCCAGTTCAGTGTTGTCACATCCTTAAATTTCAGACCCTTTTTCCCAATCCATCATTTTGCAAACAAGATTTTGTTATCAACTAGCAGCCAATTGCTTATGTCAGATTTAACAATAATAAATATCTTCCTAACTGCGCAACAGAGGGGAGCCCACATTAACAAACCCTGCTCTGCATGGAGCACTGATATTTCATCAAATGAATTAGCAGTTCAACAAAGTTCACAAATAAGACAGATGGTAGTCAATTAAGATTACCTTATCAAATTACAGCTTCACAGACCTATCTGTTGCATTCTGCCATTGGATGGGTAGCTGCAGGATTTTTAATGAAACTCTCTTTCCAGTAAAAAGTTACTTCTAAAAGCTTTCCTAGCTGATTTTCTATCAAATGTGAAAAGATTTAACAGAACCTGCCTTCATTTCTTCCCATATTTTAATCAATTGCCCTTTTCCTGCCTCTTCATTTCTTCGTTTTCAGTTACCATTTCTGCTGCCTGCTTTTTAATCAGAGAAAAATAAGTGAGTGGAGGTAATTCCAAAATGAAGTGGGGAAAAAACTGTGAAAAAGGCAATGACAGTCGAGGTATGTTTCCTTTTTCTATCTGAAGAGCAGAAATTAGTTATTTCTACTCTTCATGAGTGTTTCCCCTCTTTTTTCAACACACTGCAGTCAAGCCATTTCTTGGTTTACCAAACCATTGGTCTGTATGATTCTCTACCTGATGTGTACTCAATGAATTGAATGTGACTATTACTAATCGTGTTAGATCAAGCAGATATTGTCAGTCAGACAACTGTGGAAGCAAATCAGATAATGATTAGAGCTGAATTCAACGTTTTCTAAACTGAATATGTAATTTTAAACTACACTTAAGTTTTGGTGGCTTGAAAAGGGTTATTTAATTTGTTTGTTTGTTTATTTTCTGTGTGGTTGTTTTTTTCTGAAAAGACGGAAGTAAAGAAAAAAATATTTGAGGGGACTAGGTTTTTGGAAGATTTATTATTACTTTCACACTATAAGTTTCTCCCTTTATCCCTTTAAGTAATAAAATCATCAGCAGACAACAGAGTGCAGCTCAAAAGCACCTAAAGAGACATATTGTCAGCAGCTGTGCTGGAGAGCAGATTTACAGGAAGACAGAGAAACAAAAAGAGAAAGAAAAAGAGAAGGAAGAATATGAGTGAGAGATGCCTTTCTCTGTTAGTACAAGGCTAAGAAAGCACTACCCTTTTATGAAGTCTTTATGACAAATGAGTTAGACAGGTTTAAGTGTTAATGTGCTCATTCTATCAAACTTGTTATCTGAGAGTATCTCAACAACAGATTAAACAGGCTGCTTTAAAGCAAAACATACACATTTCACCATCTTCAGGGGTTTTTTAAGGAAGTAAATATCCTTGTCACTTTCCAAAACGAAATTTTCTCATTTACTGTTTCACAGAGCTTTCCTCATACATATGTCCCAGACATTTTAATAGCTTCCCTTTTTTTCTTTTCATGTAAATGGATATCCTTTATATTGCTAAAACTTACAAATTTGCCTATTATAGAGATTAGGCTGTACTTATATAAATATGTAATGTATGGAGGCTATTATTTTATGTGTGTGTAGACACACATGTAGACACACAAAAAACCACAGGGGTACAGAGAGGTATCAATACTGAAAGATCCAAACACATGGACACAACGTACACTGTCATCTTGATTCTTATTTTGATAATACTCAATTACACTGGACTTGAACAACTGAAAATCTCTCTCATGTAACCTCCAGTCTACAGCCAAACTACAGTTTATGGAACTTGCAATACAGAGAGAAAAGACTCATATCTATCCAATAGGAACAGCATGGGTAGCATGATGTTTGCATCAGCTAAACAATTGCAATCTTAAGGAAAAGAAATTCACTCTATTTTAGGCTTTGTTTGTTGTGTGGAGTTTTTATTTGTTAGGGTTTTGATGTGGGTTTTCTTAGTGTTTGGTGGTGTTTGGTTTTGGATTTTTTTTTATTCACAAGGAACAAATGGAAGACATATATAGAGATGTTGTCCAATATTGTCACATCATTTTCTTTGACGGTATAGAAGCAATGGGATAGTAATTTATGACTTCATGAACTGCACATTCTTGTATTACATGCCACATATAATTTATTATTATACTCACATGTGAAATATTTTGTAATGTGTATATATATATATGTGCATGTGGTATATATATACATATATATAGATGTGTGTGTTTTCTATATGTTTCTTTATTTTTATATAAATGTGCATACATCCACACACAAAAACATATCTGAGTTTAAAACCAAAGTGTTGTTATCAATAAAGGTAGTAGAAACCCCTTGTTAATTTAAAAAAAAAATCATACTATAGCTACAACTATACAGTATTTCTCTGATTTATGTATTTCCAAATAAGCTGGCTCTTCAGAGAACCAGAAGGACCTTGCAGAGACATTTTTCTTGTCTTCCCTCACAGATATAAAGTTGCGAGTTTTACAGAAGAACATCTCTGTATTTTTTCACTGAAAACCACACTCTGAATGTATTTATTTGATGCAGACTCTACAAGAATATTTTTCTTTGCACTGTACTGAAAATGTGTGGTACACGGTACGATATAAGTTCCCATTCAAAAAAGAAAACAAAAGCAAAAACAAAACAAAAAAACCCACATTGAGATATTATAATTCCCCTATATCCCAGGGCAACTTTCTGACTTATTTTTTTAGAAGAGAAGCTTCCTTTGTAAATTAATATTTTCGTAGTTTTTCATCCTGTAGTGTAAATAGCTCCCTGGCATACAGCATCTTGTACTCTCCACTAACAAAAAAAAAAAAAAAAGACCATCCAAAAACAGTGAGAACTTAGTCAACATGGTAAGTAGAAAGGCCAGACAGTATTGCACTCAGTCCCAGTGTAAACTTACAAAGGAAGTACATCAGCAGGCTTACCTATTACATATTAATTTTCTAAGAAAAATAGAATTTTCTGAGGTATTCAATCTGGGAAAAAAAATCAGCTAAAATGCAGTAGGCTTGTGAAAATACCGATTTAAAAAAAATGTCCATTTTTGCTGGAAAATTTCATACTGATCAGTTATAAATTTTAAAATGTGTAACTGCACCTAATATGGAGAAATGAGAACTCCCTGATTAGGAATTGTGCCACATTTTTAGTTTTAACTTATCTATCGTAAACAAAAGAACTGTGAGCTTTTATTTCACAAACATGTAAGGTTGTATTTGCAATGTGCTGCTGCCTGCCCTCAGACAATGGTCAGAAAATTCCCACATTTCCCTGTCTAGCACAGACTATAGTTCTCTGGCTCCTGTAGAAACAGAAGGGGGGAAACAAAAAACAGGATTTATAGGTAGGCACTCTCTGGTGAGGCTAATAAATCCACAAAGAGCAAGGATTATCTAGCCATAAAATTCATGACTCCACAATTCCCTCACCTGTCCATGCTTCTGCACCCTCCTCACCCTCATGCACTCACACCCCTGCTATGCCACAGCCTCACAGTTTTCCCAGGATAATAGTGACAATTCCCTTTTCAAGCTGTCTTTTCTAGGTGGACAGGTAGGTGGGTTTCTTGGAGGTGCTTAGTACAACTCCAAGGAGAATGTCAGACAACAACAGTCATCAGGTCTTCAAAGACCTTTTTCCACAATGTCAAATTGTCCACAGAAGGTAGGGCAGTGCTGCTGTACATCTCCTCACCCCTGAGTTTGCAAGTCATGGTGCTGCAGAGCCCGTGCACATGAGCAGAGTACCAAATTAAGAAACTGTTCCAGAGTTAATGAAATGGCAGTGACTGCCAGAAAAAATGAAAGATAACAGAGGCTACAAAACCAGAGGCACTGCCTATATGCTGGAAAAATAAAATGCAACAAGAAAAAAATACAGCATGTATAAATAAGAATCAATTGTCTCTCCATACATCCTCCTTTCAAGATAGCAACACTGCACGTGCAGTCAAATGATGTTCCATCAAAAATCACAATTGTGCTTTGTCATACAGCTGGGTGTACACTCATATGCTGCATTTGCGATTCCCTAGTTTAAAAAAAGAAGATACACCAACAGTGTGATAGATACCCTGAAGCAATTGATAGCAGACAGTAGCAAGTAACACGTGATAGCCAACAAAATACATTTTAAATATTCTAGTACTGAGATTCTGATATTTAATTTCTGCTGCCAAAGGCACATAGTGGGTGTCTGAAGTGGGAAATCGCTTTCTACCTCTGTTCCATTTTCTGGTAACAACAATGCTCAGAACAGCTTTACAGTACTTCTTTAAAATGGACTTAAAAAATAACAATCTTGGTATAATATACTTCTTCAATGATTTTCTTACCCACAACTGTGGTGCCTCCTTCTCAAAACCTAGAGCTAAAGACAAAGGTATGGATGTGCCAGCAATATTTTGTACCAAAATAAGTAATTTTCCATTAACAAAAGAAATTTAAATATAAAGCAATAATAGATCCCTTTTAGATAATTCTGATAATTTTTTGTCTTGTTTCTGGGATAGATTATCTTCTTATTCACATTTCTTTTCGAGCAAAAGAAGCATGTTCTCTTTTCCCAAAAGGGTGGAAGTCATCTTTATGAAGAAACTAACCCTAACCTATGAACCACTTTTTGAAACTATTCTATTTAAATTATAATCAAGGTTAGTTCACAGGAATGTACAGCTGAATTTCAGTTACAAAGATCTTTCAATTATTATGCATGCCATTTACTGAACTAAATTAAATCCTAAACATATTTTGGCTATTTAGCTTCTTTTGAGAACATCGCAAATGGACATATGTGGACATATGACTCCATCTGGAGTAATATTCCTTGCCTGATACACACAGAATAAATTGCAGTACAGCCTGAAGGGAGATAAATTTAAAAATCACAAAAAACAAAACAACACAACAACAAAGTGATGTTTATCACTTCATTTAACATATCTATATGTAACTACTAAAGAATAAAGTATTTTTTCTGTATTAGTTTTGCACACCACTAAAAGGACTACCTCTATTATCAGTAAAGGTTGCTAAAATCAGGGCTGCAGATACTAATGAAGCTTAGGAAACTGTGGTTTATACATTACCTTTGCACACAAACAGAAAAAGTCAACTAAGAAAGAAACCCCTTTTAAGATACTCTAGCACTAAGGATATTTATCTGTTTCAAGGGTTGTCCTAGATGGAATTTTAAAGTGTGTAGGAAAATAATGCTTTGAGCAGTAAGTTCTGTTTCAGTCCTCCCCAAAAAAGGAAAAAAAAAAAAAAAAGAAAAAAAACACTGGGAAATTCTCCATCTTCATGTTACCTTCTGATGAAGAGTCAAGTGCAACATCAGCAGGTCAGAGCTTCCCACAAAGCTGAAATTCACTTCTTTATCGGCTGTGCTTAAAATCTCCACTACAGCTTTAATGGGAAAGGTGAGAAGAGATCATTTTTTTGCCTCCTCTGTTATCAGTAGACTTTCATTATTGTCACATTCCCTGGACATCTTTTACCTTAAGTACAGATAAAGCAAAGTAGAAAATCATGGAGTGAGCACGACAAGAATCTATTTGAAAACATTACAATACAAATGTTGAAAAAAAACAGGCCCTCCTAATCTGTCTTGAACACAGAATCAAAACTACTGTAATGAAATAGGACAGCAAATTTTCACAAAGGAATTTGGAGGTTCAGTAGATCAGTAATACCGATATAAAAGGTCTTTCTAGATAATGCTATATACACAGTGCGAAAATTCTACACTGAACACCATTCCAGATGTTTTCTGGAGAAGAGTATTGAAAATCTTTATTTGTATTAATAAAGTCTACATAACCAGAGCCATATCTGATACTCAAGGCTCTTTTAGAATTTGGAACCATTCTCCCTCAAACTGTGTATTGGTGGGCACTACAAGCTATCATTAGAGATGACTGCAGAAGACAGTTTACTGAACAATCATAAGCAAAATATCTGCCGTCAGGCTTGCCAAATACAGATGGGAAATCAATTTCTACATTGTCAGGAGAGGATTTCAAACAACTCCCCATGAGAAACTCTCCTGCTGGGGTTTTTGCGTTGTTCCTCACAAGTACCAGGGGAATATTGAATGGGTAAACTCACTACAGACTCCAATTCATTTCAGCTACTGGATGGAGTTTCCTAAAATCAGAATAAAAGTAATTTTAAAAAAAAACTGACTTAGATTTTGACTTTTGCCAAGCTTTGTCATCCACTTGAGCAAAACAACTGAAGTTTTCAACACTCAGCAAATATTTTGGAGTCTGATGATTAATCCAGTTTAGAGATGCCTATATGAGACACATCTTTCTATTAAGCCTCTGCATAGAAATAATTTTGCTTTTACTAATATAAGCAAACAAAAAACCTAACAAATATGAGATAAACTGTGGTTTTTTGTTTCATACATTTGAAGTTGCAATCAGCATGAATTCTGAGCATAGATCAGAAGTGCTGGATGCTTACTGTATAAATATTAGGTGCTCAGAGAAATCCTTAAAATTTTGTTATAGTCATATGACTCATATTTCTAACCCTAATAATGAATTTACCTCATTTGTAATGTATCTCCCCACATTCAGATAAATCATTATTGATGTCTAACTTATTGCTGTCTGTCTTTTCCCCTATAGATAGACCATATTTAATGGCAATCTTGTGTAAAATGCTGCCTGATAAAAATTTTTCTAACTTTAGAAAGGCAGTATAATAATGTTCCACCAAATTTGTCTAGACACCAGGCTCATTTTTTAAGATCCCCAAAATTCTTCCAATAACTCCACTGGGGAATTTTCAACTGTGTACTTTATTTTTATAAGAGTCTATAGAAGTAAGTGTTGAATCAAGAATAAAGTTTTAAAGAAAAGCACTTCAACTTAGAACTAGGATTATTCTTTTTAGGTGAGGAAGTTAAAAAGCTAAAGAAGTAGGTGAATACTCATATGTCAAATTTCCAATCTGGATTCTAGGCCCAGCACAAGTCCATTTATACCTGATGTTTTAGCCTATCCAATTTAGCAGAGTACAGCATAAAATCTGGAGTGCTCAGGCAAATACAAAATTTTGCCTAGATTTTGAAAAGCTCTGCTTTGCAGCAACAGATTGTCTTCAAATGAATGAATCATGACATGAGCCTAGGTACTTAGCTATGACATCTGTTATGTAGTACATTGCATTGCATGCCACATGCATAATGAAGGGAAAAGAGGGATTTTAGCTCCTAAAACATGCCTCATTATGTGATGGTGCACGAATACAGACAGTGACACCCAGGACAGATGGAAAGGCTGCAGTGTCATAAAATGTACAAATAATGTTGTTGTTTCTATCACTAGGAAAATGAAGATGTTAATTCTCTGGAGGATTAAAAAAAAAGAAACTCTGTGTTGAATAAAATAGTAAGAGGTGGCAGACACACATAATTAAGGCCTCTCTTAAAAGTTGCTTACATGAATCCACTTGTGAGAAACTTTACTATTCTTCATAAGGAACACATTTTGTCTCTTTAATTCTCTCATTCCTTTCTTGGTGGCTTGCATTTCAAAAGCAGTACATAAACAATCATAAATCATTCAAATATTAAAAACTCCACTGCAGGATGATTTGGAAAACCAAAGAGTGTTTCCATACGTGCAGACATTTTCCTATCATTATACAGTCTGTTAGATTCATTAAACACAAATTAAACTACACAAAAACAAATTTGCAGGTGAAATTTTGAAACTCCAATCCACCTCCACTGCGAAGACAGATATGGTGCATACATAATGATAGCACAGCCCATTTAATTGCTACTGACTTCTGAATGACCTACAAGGACAAGCCCTCAATAGTGTAATTTCTGAACTTAACATTAAAATGCTGCTGCCTATGTTTAGATACTGGGGCTGAGGCTCAATATTTAAACAACTGCTCTTGGGCACATAGACCAATATGCCTAATGTAAGACTCACAATCTTGAAAAATGTGGCCTAAATCATGTGAGGAAAGAGTTATAGCACTCATTGTAAACAGTAAGTGTAAAGTGGGAGAGTCTGTTAAGAAAATATTTGGATAAGGTTAGGAATGTCTAACTAAGCTGTTTTTTATTGCTCAGGGATCAAGATGGATAGAATAGGACTAGGATATTTATGGTATTCCAAGAATGGAAACAAGTGAAAGGAAATTCTTAATTTAACACAGCAATATGGCAATTTCCAGGCTAGGCTCAAGCTGAAAACATAAAACAGGTATAAGAAAGTGATTATAATGCAGATTAATGTAGATAATAAGTACAAAAAATCACGGTATAGAAATTTCTTCTAATAAATCATCAATATTGTGACAATAGAGAATAGGAAAAAATGTCATTCCTTAAAACAGTTTTAAAAATTGTAATTTCAATCATGACAACAGAACAAAAAATTTCCCTCTTTCTTATCCATGAACTGGGTTCCTTTATTGACAGGCATTGTCCATAAATGTTGTAAAACACTATTATTCTGGACAGAAAAAAAAAGTATTTCAATTAAAGCAAGTAATATTATTTAACTGGAAACAATTTAGGAAGCAGTAATTTCCAGAAATGAAAAAATTGAGATAGTAAAATATTTCCGTATTAAAAATTCTATTACATCCAACTTTAATTATTTCCTTTCTTGTTGTAGGAACATTCTAGGAAAAGCTGCAAAGAATGGATAGATTTAAAATTTATTTAACAGATGCTTTTTTTTCTTATTTTATATTTGTAATTTATAAAGTCAAGGAAGCATAGCCTAAACAAGGTATTTAAGAAACTTTACACAGAATGATCTTGCTTTCTGCCTGAGTATTATATTGATAGATACTCGTTGCTGCAAAGTTAATTGCATTTGCAAATCATTGAAGGAAGCCATAAACTAATAGCTTGTTTTCCCTATATTTATGTGGCAAATCAGAAGAAATTTTTGAGATCTTGCATGAAAGATGGTAGATTCAGGCACTGAACAGGTCTATGAACTCGAAGATACTTTCAGCCCACTTTCACAACACTGAGAAGGTTTGGGGATATGTCTGGAGAGAACGGCAAATAAAACTGTGTTATTCACTCTCTTTCTCAATGCCAGCTTGGTTCTTAGAGAGTGAATTTAGGTGAAGTATCCCAGAAGACCAGCATGACATGAAAAAAACTTAAAGCTATCTTTCCTTTACTTTCCCCACACTGATGATTTACTTCAAATACAAGCAGAAGTACAGTGTTACAAGAAGAAAACTACCCCTTTTTCTTTAAGAAGACATTTTCTTTAAAAATATGTCAAATTAGTTGTCCAAACACTTCTCAATATGTTTATTTGAACTTAAAACACTACATACTCTATATGTTTTGTTGGTGCTCTATGAGCACTGGGAGAAAAATATCAGTGGTAGTCATTTTCGTGCCATTTTAATCCACTCACTTTTCCAGGCTTAAATATGTACAGTTACTGCATTTTGGAGATAATTGCATAGAAACTAGCATGGCAGCTGAGAATTGGGAGGACACCAAGATTACAAGTAAAGAGACAGCATAACTGCATTCAAATGGCTTGGACAACAGCTACAGTTATTGGATATTTCTGTAATATGGGCTTTGTTCAAGAGCCCATCAAGAGCCTCACGGCACCAAATGGCAAAGAACATGAGTGTAACAGCAGGCATTTGCTGACCACATTTGTGATCTGAATGTGATTAAGAATAAGATCAAACAACAAACAACACCTAAAAAGAAGGAAACGGGGGATATGAATAGACTTGTACTGCCAGAAGACTGTATTTGCAGATTAAAATTATCCCACGAGTACAGACAGAGCAGGACTACAAAATTATTTTTGCCTATAAGTCTGACAACAGGAAAATAATCCAGAAAGAAAGACATAGACTTCAATAACTCCATGGGAAACTATCATGAGAATACAGTAAGAAATAGCTATAGGGTATAATATTAAAACAGGTGGTAAAAGTGTTTCATAACTCAGAATGAGTCTGCAGGAAAACATCAGCATTCTTTCCTATCTGCTAACAGGAAACATGGCAGTAGTAGCTATTGCAGCAAATACACATATCTGTCTATAAACTGAAAAACCTTTACTAATTATGTATAATTTCTCCTTCTTAAACAGCTGATATTTACATTACAGATGAAGTTGTTGAGGCAAATGCACCTAAACCAAAAGCAGTGTTTCCAAAGGGTAACAGCAGCTGAACTGCTCACAGAAAGTGTAGAATCAGAAGGGAAGAAAAGAGAACGTATTTTCTGAAACTTGTAATTTTCTCATAATGTCTTCTCTTACATCTGCAGGTCTCACAACATCCTTTTGAAACTGCTCTTCATCATTGCCTGAAAACAGGTCGCTGCTTGTGTTTTTATTCTCAGTAACACTTGAGCCTGCGTGACACTCCAGAAATGTCCCCAAAGCCTGCAAACTGACATAACCTGAATGCCAGCCTTGAAGAGCCAGTTAAGTTCTGTGTTATGGACCAGCATGCTGAATGAGCTAATGATATTAGCTCTTCATCAGTATTACAAACTGAAAAATGCAAAATTTCTGTGAGGGAAAAGGAATGAATTTCTTGGGATAGGGGGAAGCCTCTCAGTGAATTTTGGAAATGTCCTGTCAGAACAGAGCTCCCATCCTCTTCTCTGCCACTTACATCTTTAAAGGAGTGGAATATACCAGCAGCAAGAGATTTCAAAATGGAGAACATTTGAGACTGACAACCCGCATTTCATTTTCTTAGGAGTTTTCCATTTTTCTACTGCTCTCCATCTGCTTACTTGTCTCTTTCATTTAAAGCAAAAATAATATAGTCTGAAAGTACGTGTTTTCCTGGTGGTGTACAAAAAGCCTAATGAGAAGTACAGGCTTCGTTGTGTCAATTGACTAATTCCTGGATGAAAAGCCAGACTGTATTAAGCTGTCCTACAATAAATACAGATATTTACACCTTTAAGAAAGCAACATTCTGGAAAACTGTCATTTTAACTAATCAATAGGCACCAAAACTTTGTAAGTTCTTATGGGCTTATTTTAGCACTTTTCTATATATCCTTTGAATTTATTCCTCCTAGAAAAAGAAAAAGAGAAAGAGAGAAAGAGACAGAGAGAGAGAGAAAGAGAAAGAGTTACAGAAAACTTTGTTTTCTGGGTCACAGAAAACAAAGATTGTATCCATTGAATTATCTTATATGTATCTTAGCCTGGGTAACATCAGTTTATTTCCAGACTAAACTGAGGAACAATTAAAAATGTAAAAAGTAGCAAAGTGGAGGGTGACAGAAATGCAACAAAAATTGAGAATCTCTATAAAGTCTTTCTTTGAGAACTAAAAAGAGGGTGAAGAAAACAGTCAAAAACTCTTCAAGAGCATTTCACCCTTGTGAAAATCTGAAGGAAGAAATGTTGCCAAAGGCAGACTCTGCAATCTGTCATATAAGCAGCAGTTAGGAATATACAGCTGCCTAGACGCATCCTCAAGTTGCTCACTTGGCTTTTGCAGGAGAAGAAAGAGTTTCATTCATAAATCTAACCCTTTAGTGTCTCTTGAATTTTCTTATTACCTCTAATACACAGCCCAGGAAGAAGAAGAAAAAAAAAAAAAAAGGAAAATTAGGTAGAATGTTTCTTCCAAATGAACTATTCCATGGACAAAGCTGCTTAAACACAATCTATGACATATTTCATTAATTTTATCTTCAGAGCAGGTGTGCAGCAATAATTTGTATCTAGCCAATGTACACATAAAGCATAAATAGGATCTTTTATTACATAAATTCTTTTTGAATCTCATAGAATCAGAATCTATGTGCCATTTGTCATAATGCAGTATGTAAGAGCAATTAACTTCAGTAAACCACCAGATGCAGTTTTGCATAAAACATCATTATAGATCAAAAAACATTATATATCAAAATCAGTAAAAGTCTGAAGTGATCACATATTTCTCTTTATCTAATTAAAGTGAGATAAACTCTTGTAGAGCAAATCGTTTGTGATATGCTGCATTAGGATCACTTGCTCAATACAATAATCCAATTTGAAGCAATTGATCCAAGAAGATCAGATCAGATTTACTATCAAAGGATTTTAATTTAGATTTAGATTTAGAATTAAAATATTTTTACTGAAGTTTTGTCAGAACTCAATACTAACCTACTAATAATATGTCAGATCTTCAAATAGAAAGCCATATGCTGTAAATGTTGCTGAATTATCTAAAGATTTAAAGAAGTTCTCATGCCACTCTCATTAGCAGGAAGATTAAATTGACATTGTTAAAAATTCTTAATCTGTAAAGATGTAGAAGACTTCCCAGTGACACAAGGCAATCTATCAGAAAAACAGGTCTTGGTTGAAATTACATTCATGAACTGCCTGCCACTCATTCCCATTTCATCCCAAACTAGAATGTGTTTGTTGCCAACTATTAGTGCTTTTGAGATGGCAGTTTCTTTGACCCTTACCTATAAGATCTTTCGATCTTTTTTTTTAACTGCCATAAGGCCTATGTGTACGAGAAGCACTGACTAGACCACCTCTGAAGCGGTCATTCCAAATCTCAGCTAGGTATTTCACTGTCAAAAGTCAGGCTCTTTTAAATCTGCAACTATTTTTAGCTGTCAGAGCTAAAGAATAAAAAAAGTTCTTTCTGCATTGGAATGGAAAGGAATTGAAAATTTGAATCAAATATTGAAAAGTTTCATTGAGAACAGATCTAAAACTTTATGCAGGGATTTGGTCCTTATTTCTCCTATAGGCAAAGTCAGACATTAGGTAAATCTATATCTTGACTACAGGCTACCCAGTAATTGAGTTCTGTGCATATTATGGCATGTATACTATACATATGCTTTAATTTGGATCAAAAAAATTATTCTACTTTGATTGCATCTCTTACAAGTCTGACTATATCCTGCCCACCACTTTCTAGAACTGACTTCATTGAAATCCTAGATGGGAAGCAATGAATATTGCCTAAATGGTTTGAAATACATGCCAGATTAGCTCATTGTTCTTTCAAGCCTTGCATCCCTCCTCCAACAACGATCACATTCGAGGACTAAAAGGAAGACAGAGCACTTCAAAGGAGGTTATCAAGTTTGCCCCAGAAGTGTGAAAGCTGATTAGCTTTCTCATTAAGTTACACAGCTATATCTATTATTAGTGGTCATAAAATTATTCATTCATTTTGTAAATCCAGGCAGTAACTTGTTTGTTTTGTTAAGCTACCGTAAAAAATGAATGCTTGTTTGAATAAACAAAGCATATACAAATAATCTGCTTTATTAGTTCTACTATCGGGAAGAGCAACAAAGTAATGCAGAGCAGTGGGACTCTGGGAGTTGTTTACTAACCTGTAGCACCCTTCTGCTGTTGGCATTTTGTTTAACTTTCACTGTAAAGAAAAATGGAGTTACGTTCAATTCACAGCTAGATGGTGTTGGTTTGAGGATAGGAATCTGCTATTTAAAAGAACCATTACATGGCCATTTAAAAGAAACCAGGATTAAATTAAAAAATATGACACTAATCCTTTCATTTAGCTAGATGGTCTTACAGCCTCGAGGGCTGAGCTGCCCTGGCATCACCTTCTGCAGAGACTTGAGCAGAGCTGGGGCCTGTCCCAGCCCCTGACCCAGCCCCATCACCTGCCCTGGAGCACAGCCTTGTCACAGCACATCTGTTTGAGATGGTCAGCTCTCACCAAGAATGTTAGAAGAGGCACAAGTCCAAAGCTGGGGGATTTCTGGACTGGTCCAACAGAACAGATGCTCAATATTGCTGTTAGTACAGAAGATAACTAAAAATTTCGCTTTGGTCCCTCTGTTATTGGGTACTGTGACTACTGCCCAAGGAATCATTAAAGCTCACAGGCATGAAATATTATGTTCTACTGCAAGTATATTTATTTCAAAGGTTTTGATGCTGAAGCATGTGATATATTTAGAAACATCCTTTATGTCCTCCCAAAAACGAGGCCCTAGACTGCAGAACCATAGAGAATGAAGCAACAGATGATACATTAAAGGCAATTGAGGATGTGCAAAGAAACACTGAAATTAGGTTCAGCCTGAAAAAAAGTGCCGTTTGTGCTCCAGCCAACTTTTACTGGCAAGAAGCAAGTCATTGAACAGTTTTTTTGAAAGAAGGGCATTAAAGGAGGAGAAAAAGGCAAAGTGAATGCTTAAAGACAGATTTTTCTAATCATGGGGGATACTGGGACAAGTAGATGTACAAAATGAAAGCTGGCATCCCAGCCAGGCTGGAATTGAGAGTCAATATTTTGACAACGAACTGATGTGTAGTAAGGATAGGTCAGGAAAGCCTTTGAATGTTAAACAGACAGCTTAGGTTGGGTAGAGTAGATAACAAGGAGCCAGATGGTATGCAAGAAAGTTTGCATAGACAGAGAGTATTATGAAAACAATGATAGACTGAAGTGATGACACAAAAATGGCCATTTCATAAGCATTCAGGGTGGATAAAAGCAGGAGAGAGTTGTGTTTCTTGAGTCTAGGGAAAAGCATTTTGCAGGGATGAGAGCTTGGTTGAGACTTTCAGCTTTATGGGTAGCTAAAGGGCTGCTTCTTGATGCCATTAGGCAGAAAGAATCAGTAAGATGTAGAAATAGCTCAGGGAGGATGTTTCAGACACTGCTCTGAATGTAAAATGTCACTCCAATTAGGTGGCTGATTTAACCATAAAAAATGACAGATTAACAAATTTCTACATTAGATTCAAGACTTCTAAAATAGAAGAGACTATGGCATTAATTTCAAATGGTATGAAAGCTCATGTCAGCAAAACAATATTAATATTAATATTTCTAATAACAAAGAATTTAATAGAAATCTTGATACACTGTTTTACTAATAAAGATGGTTCTACATTTCCAGATAATATTAATCTGGATCTTTACTAATATGTTGATAAAGTGCTATAATCAAGTTTTCATTCACTAGCATATACTTACTATTTGAGACACTCGACTTTTTTTCTGCTATAATAAAAAAGTTATTTTTATGTGTTTATCCAGTCCTTGAGACCTTGGCACTATAGTCTAATTGATTGTGAGAGTTATTTTTGGAATGAGAAAATTTGACAGCATCAGTAGTGGGAGGAGAAGGGGA
>JAWWLV010000100.1:14774499-14817551 GCA_035041135.1 Platyrinchus mystaceus | reverse complement strand
TATATATAATAAGGTTTAATGCAAAGTCTGAAGGACTTCACAAAAATCATGCATTCATTGTGGTAAAAGCTATTAAAGGCAGTGATCTAAGGAAAGAAAAGAAAATAAATTATAAGACCTATCAAACAAAATTAAAGTAGATTGGAAACTACCTAAAACAATCAGAATCTCTATGCAAAAACAGCCATGGAATGCCCTAATTGGAACAAGCTCATTATAGAGCTGATTTATTTTTCTTCTTTTTAGGGGAGGAATGTGGGATGAAGAAGTACTGAAGTAAAAGCCCTGATGTGACAGAACTGCCTTCTGGATCTTTCCACTTGAGCCATTAAAATGTTAAGGATTTTATTCCTGTTTCCTCTAAGTCCCCCAGTGCGAGCAGTCACAGTTTTGCACAGAACATTGAAAGTGCACATTGGCCACTAGTGATTAAAAAAAGGTGCTGACAGGAGAAATGTCATTTATTCTGCTGTGACAAGAAAAGGAAGTCTGATTACCCAGCCAGAAAGACAGTTTGGAGTAATATCATGGCAGCATTCCTTCCTCTATAGTGGAGATGTCAAAATACTTCTAACGGATGGATTTTGACTGTACCCCTTGTGTCTATAGCACAATGGCCAAAGTGGAAGACACTTCAGCCACTTTCTCCACTACACAATAGGAAATTTTATACAAAGATCAATCTGATTTTTATTTTAGCTTCTTCATGATGACACAAAGGGCACATATGTGATACATACCGGTTGTGCAAATTATTCTACACACAGCACCAATATGGGTCACATGGTGTTTCATTAATAAAACTGTAACCAGCTTGTCCCTCTATTTGTCACTGATGAGGCCACATCTGGAGTGCTCTGCATAGTTCTGCATTCCCCCAGCATAAGAAGTACACTGACTTGCTGGAGCAAGGCCATTGGAGGGCAACAAAGCTATTTATGGAGAAGGACTGCCTGCTGTAGGAAGAAAAGCTGAGAGAAGTGGGTTTTTTAGCTTGGAGAGGAGACCTCTAAAGGTGACCTGGAATGACACAGTGGGAGTTTATAGAGAGGAAAAGAGCAAGGAACCTCTTGGAGATATTCATTGAAAGGATGGGAGGCAACAGTCACAGCTGCAAAAAAATGAAATTCTGGTTAGATATTAGAGGTGAGGATAATTAATGGTAATCATAAGGAGGCTGATCAAACACTGAAGCAGGGGCCAAAAGTACCTATGAAATCTTGGTCCTGGGAGATGTCAAATTTGATAGTGCTCAGCCCCGACTTGAACAAGAGGTTGAAGTAGGTGATTTTTGGGCATCCCTTCCAACATAATATAACTGCATAATGACAAACAGCAAACAAAAGAGGTTTTGTCAATCAATGTAATCATACATAGATATTTGCCCATGTGACAATCTTCCACTTTAATCTCACCCTAAATGAGTTTCAATCAAATCAAGACTTGGAATAATTTCAGACTTGCCCCACATTAAGTATATAGTGCTATGTTATCCATGAGACTGCCAAAGCTTGTAAATATTGTCAAGTCCATACATGATTTAAATATGCAAGGAATTATGATATTATCAAACACCATACACAGGACCTAATAATAAAGATATATTAATCAATTTAGAATTCAAGATCTGGTTCACTTGTCTTATGTTTTCTAGACACCATGAGTTCCCACTCTGAATTGTGTGAATCTAAACTTAACAAAGCCATCTTCTTAATAGGCAGAAATAATGACACATGCCTATTCTGGTCTCATGAAAGCAGATCCTTTGGTGTTGAAGCTGAAATACTTAATTAACAATAAGTGTGCTACCACCATAGGCCTTTGAAAGAGAATTTTGTTTCATTTCCCAGTTAGTTGGGTAGGGTTCTTTTTATTTCAATTTGCCTGGCAGTTCAACAAACCATCTTCATCCTAAACTTGTTCTTCACATTTTATATCTACCAATATCCATCCATTCCTATTATAATTATTGCCCAGGCTTTTATGAATGACTCATACAGAAGGAACATCAAGCATATGCATTCATTTGTGCTGTTTTATGAAGAACTACTTTGTTGGATGTCGACACAAAACACTTGTGACAACCTGTTAGAAAATGAAATTTGCCGGACAAAGTTCACACAGAAGAGTCTATGAAAACAGTCATCAACAAAGATGAAAAACAAACCACACCAAAACAAAACCCATATGGAATTCTTTTATATATTTCAAGAAATAAAAATCTCTTTCAAGTCTGTAGGTCAGAGACTACATATAGGGAGCAGCGTGTCAGTCAGGCAGAGGAAATGGTGCAGAGATTCAGAGAAAGTTTCATATTTCCCCTCTCCTCTCTGCTGATCATTGGTTGCCTTTTTTTGACAAAGTAATGTAATGGGAGACAAGTTTAACTGAGCTGTAGGGGGAAGGTACAGCAACAAAGGAAGGATATGAAATAGGACTCTGCCAAACAGAGCAAAACAAAGGAAATATTCCCTATACCTCAGTAACCAAGCTGGGACTATGCTGTAACAGCACTTGGGCTACAACAGGTGGTTTTATGGTTTCACACAACTTTTTGCTCTTTCCCATAAAATCACAGAGGCCAAACCAGTCTTCAGCCTAAAATATAGATATGTACAGTGGCTGAACAGGCCTGAGGATGCTTTGACTACTGTAAGCACAGAACACCTCTCACTGGATTGCAGTATGTAGCATGCAAAAAAAATAGAAAGATGTGGCCCCTCAAACCACATTAATTCTTGTAACAGAATGGTGCTTTAAACATTTGTTAGCTATAATACAGTCTTTTTACAGTTTTCCTCTTTTCACATTATTCAGAATAATGTACAGACTTAGAGGGATGATGAGCACTCAGACCAGTAGAAAATAAACTATTCATCCTGTCAACTGCCAACATTTTTTCTTTGTCTCTCCTCTGTTTTAAGTCATGGTAAAGATGAGTTTTCATGGTCACTTACATTCAATTTCATGTCTACTAAAGGCAAAGGTTTAAAATGGCATTATACTCCAAGACATTTTCTAACTAACAGAGCCCCACCGAAGTCAGTTAATATTAGACATACAAAATCACAATCCTTTCTGTATCAATCCAGAAAAAAAGCTGCATGCTATTTGTAGGATAGTTTACCATATCATCTTAGTATGTTTAATTAAACTTAACATTCATTTGGAGGGCAAATAATTAGGAGATTTTTTTCTTTACATAGCTACATAGAACATGCAGGCATATAAGAACTTGATAAATCACACTTCTTTTGCTCTGATATTTACTTTGACAGCTTATAAAGAGCACAGAATGTATTTATTTGCTCTCACACATTAGTTCAGACAAATATATAACATTCTTTCTGATATAGTACTGATATGTATCTACTGAGCTTCAGAAAATACACAAATCTAATCAGGTTGCATGTCAGTAGTTAAAAAATGCTACAGGCCACTGCTACAGTGTTGCATCAATACTGATATAATAAAGCTATAAAGTCATATCAATACTACTATAGATTTTTTTTCCTGAAACCACATGGATTACACTACACTAAAAACTCAAATAAATTGTATTTCATATTGTCTGAGTTAACTCCAATGCCCAATCCTACCAGTCACATAGCTGGTCTCCAAATTTATTGAAATCAAAGTGGGAAAACTGTTTTTATCACATCATAAAACTGTTGTTCATTAATGTCTGTTTGACAATCTGTTTTTTCAAGAGAAGATCACACAACAAACATTCTCAGGGTTCCTTACAATCGTCCACATAACATGGCCTAGTGTCTGTCATAGGTCATACCTAAGTTAAAAGAATTCTATTAGTTTCCTGAATTGATTGTATGAGCAAACAACTCACAGAGTGAAAGGAAAGGGAAATCTTAAATGCAAGACTTAGATCACCACTTCTGAAATGGCATTATAATGTACACAGTGACACTTTCAAATTTAAACAAATGTGTGTTCATCAAACAACAAAACAATATCAAGCAACAGTACGTAAAAGCAAGGAACAAGTTAACTTTTCCTCTGATTTCTGACATGCATAAAACATCACTGAAAAACCTGTGAAATTCAAAGAAACAATGTAAAATCCCTATGAAGCAATGAATGGCTGTTTTCTTCAGAGAATAACTAATGAGTCTGAACCACATCATAGTAACCAAGCTCTTGATGACTGGCTTTCATTTTTCCTATTTCATGAACAGAAATTTAAATTGGATTACATAGTGATTTAACTTGTGCCCACAAAACCACTCCAGTCTTGCATTATCACAGTATTTTCCCAATGCAGTCCCAAATTCCTAAGATCTACTCTAGTAAATGGAGGCAACTCATAGAAGATACATTGTATTTAAAATATCCAGTAAAGAATGACAAAAAGAATCCCACCATACTCTAAATTCAGTAACCACTATTACATGAAATGTATGGTATATGCCTAATCAATAAGGGAGAGTATTATTTTATCCCAAGAAATCTCTCTTTTAGGACATATGGGTGAGCATAGAAACATGCATCTAGGTATAAAATATATTCCAAAATGTGAAGTTCCTAGAGCTGTTCACACAATATACTTACTTGGACACAATATATATATCACTAAAATAATACAGCTACTTGAGCTCTAACACAGGAGTGAACTGAATGGCTTTATATAGGATTACTAAATGCAAATCACCCAAAATGCAATACTTCCCACATACTTTTAGACACAAAAGAAGTCGATATAAATTATGCACCTCTGTGATTCATAAAGCGTGGGTTTATGTTAATCAAATCAAATATTAGAGCCTCCAAAACTCACAGGGTCAATTTGTAAATTAATGAGCAGTATGCTGCTATTTAGTACAATTAAATCGCACACAAGAAAAAATAAAAAGGTGAAAGTAAAGTTGCTATAAATGTTTTAATGGGTTCAGTATAAATTTCTTTGCAAATCAGTAACGCTAAAATAAAATTTCTAAGCCATTAAATAACATAATGAAAACATTAATATATATCTCCACTTTTCTAAATAATCAACATGTAAGCAACCAAAATAAGATTGCTCTTACTACAAGAATGGAAGGGACTTTAGAAATATGGTTCATTTCTATTATGGTTGTAAGAAGTAAAATAAAATATTATGCATCTGTTGATAAGGTGCCAGACATTTGCAGATAAATGGTGAGAGATGTCTCAGAAATCCAGTGATAAAAAAGATAGCTAAATGATTACCAGCTCCCAAGCACTGAAATGAGCAAGACCAGAAATGTTCTGCTGCCACTGCTTTGCCAGCTAAATATTCCAAGATGTAGAGGCTTCTTCTGACACACCAGAGAAAGACAATGCAAATTGAAAGTATTAACAACATAACTAGTCCTAAGAGCACAGATGGTCTCATTACACTAATGAAAAGAAAAGGTTGTGCTTAAGAGATAATGTAGAATATGAATACAGAACAATAATTTCACATAAAAACACTGTACTGAGAAATTCCCTTCATAAGGCAGGGCTAGAGAACTTCAAATGATTTTGTAGTTCCCATATTTGTTTGTAGTGAGATTAATCTCCAAAATATTTTTGTGAAATAGCAAAAAAAGGCCAGTTTCTGCTGGTTTCTTACATGTTGTGTGGGCAAGGATGTGGGCACAATCTTAATGCATTGGTTTTGCTGTACAACTGAGAGTCATAGTTTAGTGTTCTAGCATGCACTGGTCATCTATCTATTGCTTAATCATGCAGAGGATAACCTTCTTTCTCCAGAGACATGATATTCACTGCATAAACTCCATATGTTTGGACTGCATAAAAGGTATGGATTTACATTAAGACAGAGTGATCTTGGGTATAGTCTGATTTCCATCACCGTCAGTGAAACACCAGGAAATCGTCATCACCATCACTATGATAATGTAGTACAAGAGAATCAGGAGGAGGTGCTGCTCCTGGTTTTGGTTTCAGACAAGGGATTTCACACAAAAAAAAGGAGGACTGGGCTGAAATATATCCAATAGCTGTTAGCCCATTTTAACAGCTAAGGAATTAATTAAAATGCTTTGTTCATCAAATCCTTAAGGGCTTACTAATAAAATACTGCTGGGAACATTACAAAGGTAATTTTGTGCAGTTTTAATTATATATTCACTGCTATGACTAGCAGAAATAATAGGATTTTTTCCCTTCTTAAAGATATACCTGGGCCCTGTCACATTAGAGCAAAAGGTATTGCATCTCTCATTTGTTCTGAGGAACTTTAATGCCTCCATTTTAAAATACTCTTAAGATACCTTATGGGAATTAAAACTGATGGAAAAGGAAGGAGTCTGACAAGGCGACTCATTGTAACATCAACGGAGATGAAATTCAGTCCAAAGCAGAGCAGAATTCCTGTGCATCTATGTATGAAGTAGCAGGTTTATCTAAGCTACAGAAAATATGCAATGCTCTTCCAGCCTTTAAAAAACCAGGCTTTCAGACACCATGAACTCCTGCAGCTCTTAATTTACTAGTTTCATCATTAAGTAAAAAAAAAAAAAATCGGACCAATCCATCTTTCCTAATTTGTGAAAATGTTGGGACCCATCAAGTAATGAAAATGTGGGAGAAGACCAGTATATTGTTGCTGTTTTGCTACTGCAGAATTTGTGGCTAAATTACTTCCTTTGCAAAGTGAATGGGAATGACTAGGTGATGCAGGGACATGGATTGTGTCACTATTTTACTTAAATACAGTTAATACATACTTGTTCATTGAAGTGTTTACTAGAATGATGTCTCAGTTTGGGTTCTTTACTATATCTAGTTTTTTTGGGAAATTCTTTACAGAAAATTGCCTCCATTGTCCAGGGGATGTCCTGAGAAACTACAACAAACTTCAAGGGATTAAAAAATTTTAACTTATTAACTTATTATTAATATTTATTAACTTATTAATAATATTTAACTTATTAATATTTTATTAATAATCAGTAACATTAGAAAGATAGAAAGAATGGAGATCTCAGGTTTGCCCTATCTGGATACTAAGACACAGTTATGTCTGATTTCCAGGTCATGTGGACTCAGGGAAATGATGGAGCAGTGATGGCAATTCTCACATTCCCTTACTCCAAGTACAGATTCACCAGCTGTGACAATTTCTTTGCAGCTTTTTTTTTTTTTAATTTTTTATTTTGGTTTTTTTTTCAGACAGTAAAGCTAAGCAAATGAGATCTATAGCATCCTGTCCCTAGGGTGTGGGATTTTTACAGTAAACTAATATAAACTATAAAAAATAATATGAAGAATTATATAGGATTTTTTTTCTGGAGTACATACAGATCCTGGAATTGAATGAGAAATTTTATTGTCCTATTCTTTGCATAAACACAGAAGTAAACAGATTCTCTACCCCAAACAGCTCACTGAAAAGGGCAAGCAGGCAACATCAAGCAGATGCAGCAGATAACAGAAAACTTCTTCAAAACACATTTTTAATGTTTTAAGACAAGATGTGAGAATTCAGCGACCTTACTGGTTGCAATCACACACAAGAGTGTAAAAAGATAAAACTAGTAGAAATTTTGCCTTTTTTGTTTAAAGCATGTCCAGTTTCTCCTCCACTGTTAATCCTGTTCCCCCTTCAGACTGACCTTACACTTCTCATAAGGTGATTATTTTCATCATCATTCTCTTCATAGATTTTCACTGTTAGTGGAAAATAGTGGATGTTCTCCATAAGTTGCAACTGACAAAACTTGGTTTACATTATATGTTTTCACTTGAAAAGGTATACAAACCTCATATGCCTCTAGTCTAGATTGTGTGGCAGATGCTGAAAATCCAACTACTTCACCTGAAACAATGAAAAGACCATTATAAAGATCTCTGCACAGTTCTACAGGGACTGGAATGAGTGCACTGCAGGAGACAGTGGCTGTCCCAGTGCTTCCAAGTTTGCCAAGAGTTGCCTTTCTCTCTGCCACCTGGGCCTTACAGGATGGACCTTGTAGGAGCAGCCCTGCTTTGGCTAACCAGAAAGACATGTCATTCACGGCTTAGTACTATATGACAGGAACTTCCACACTGTCAGATATCATTTGTGATAATCACTGTCCAGCCCAGTTTCCCATAGGCATGTCTTAAGGCACAGATCTTTCCGTTAGTGTTCTTCTCTGAGTCATAACTTCCTTTGCCAAATGAATGGAAGTTATTTTTTTACATTTAAATATCGTTTGAGATGGTTAGAGTGAAGGTCAGATAGCGTGCTCTCAGAAGACATTTCCATTTATTTCATAGTGATGTATACCAGGTCTGGCACCTTAGTCTATCATGTGTCACTGACTACCATTAGAACCAAGTCACAAGAAAGAACGGATGATTATCGATTACTTTTGTTTCTGGTTACCACAAATACAAAGTTGAAATCTTTCAGTATCTCCTTTTTTCCACAAGCCTCTACAGTACTTTCTCCAAGAACTTCATTGTGTAATCACTTCCATGATACTGCAGTTATCCTGGTGAACAGTAGCTTAGAAATTATACTACAATATGGGAGAGAATCATTTTTTTAATTGCACTGTGCATCATTGTAACTATCAAGCTGCTTTTGTCTTACTATTTTTTTCCTCTCTCTACTTGTTAGCTTCCTTTCCAACTTTTTTAGCAACCACAATTTGAAATGTTCTAAATAAATGCTACAGCTATGTCAGTGAAACAGCAGGATTTTTGAGATCGTGGAATATATTTATAGAATTTAATACTTTGCCTTCCATGTTGCAAGTCTAGTAAGTTGGAATACCAGTGTTGTTAATGTTTAATCTAGAAATTACTCTAAAATGCAAAACTAAAATTGATGTAATTGAGGTGGGGGAGACATAAAAAATTCATGTGTGTTAGCAACTGAGCCTGTTTAATATTTTTATCGATGGTCTACATGGGGATTGAGTCAGTCAGTTTACAGGTGACACCAAGCTGGGCAGGAATGTCGATCTCCTGGAGGGCAGGAAGACTGCAGAGGGATCTAGGTAGGCTGGATCAATGGGCCGAAGACAATGGTATGAGGTTCAACGAGGTCCTGCCCTTGGGTCACAACTCCAGCAGTGCTATAGGCTGGGGACAAAGTGGCTGAAAAGATGCCTGGTGGACAAGGACATGGGTGTGCTGGTTGGCAGCGGCTGAACATGAGACAGAGGTATGCCCAGGTGGCCAAGAAGGTCAATCGCATCCTGGATTGGATTAGCAATAGTGTGGCCAGCAGGACCAGGGAAGTGATTGTACCACTGTACTGGGCACTGGTAAGGCTGCACTTCAAGTACTGTGTGCAGTTCTGGGCCCTTCGCTACAAGAAAGGCATTGAGGTGCTGGAATGAGTCCAGAGAAGAGCAAGAGAGCTGGGGAAGGATCTAGAGAATAAGTCGGGTGAGGAGCAATGAGGAAGCTGGGGATGTTCAGCCTGGAGAAAAGGAGTCTTAGGGGAGACGTCATCACTCTCTACATCTTGTTGTAGAGATTGTAGCCAGGGGGGTGTCGGCCTCTTCTCCCAGACAACCAGCAACAGGACAGGAGGCCTCAAGCTGCACCAGGCTGGACATCAGAAAGGGTGTTTAAGCATTGGAATGGACTGTCCAGGGAGGTGACGGTGTCACCACGGCTGAAAGTGTTCAAGAAACAGCTGGGCGTGGCACTTAGTGATCTGGTCTAGTTGACGAGGTGGCAATCGGTCAAAGGCTGGACTCAATGATCTTGAGAGGTCTTTTCCAACCTAAATGGTTCTATGCTCTCTGCAGCTACCTCTTCTATGGCAGCTAGTGGCAGAGCACCATCCTCCACATACCTCTGCTTTTGCTTTCAGTTAGTTCAACACTAATTGCCTGGCCATCTATCAAGAGAAGGTGCCCTATATAGCATGTTTCAAGCACATTTCTTTAGTAGAAAGAAAGAGAGCCTTAAGTCTTGCTTGTACTTCATTATAACTCATAATAAGTGGAAATATGTCTTCATTTCTCAATATCACATGAGAAACTGTAAAGATGATATAACCTATTGAGCAGCACTCTTCATTTTCTTCCATCTAGATTTTGTATTGCTGCCTGAATACAGTCTTTGGGATGGCCAGAGCCAAAAAGCATACTTACAAATGTTTCTAAAATCACAAAACACAGATACATGACTCATACTAAAAGAAAGAGCAAGTATGATATGTTAGACAAGTTGATTTGATCTTTTGGAAATGGTTTAGTATCTAAAATTTTGTATGCCATATATGAAGAAATAGTGTCAGCAGGATATTGAAAACCACAGAAAGCTCTGTAGGAAACATTAGGAAAGAACAGGGCAACTAAATGAATACCCATGGAAAATAGATACTATAAAATTGGATCCCTGCTGTATCAATCTTTGTGGATGATATTGCCAATTTGGAGAACAGTAGCTTTCAGGTGTTTGGGTAACCAGAAGTTATATGGAATATTGCTTAAGTCTCTATTTTTGCATTGGAAACTACAACACTTTCAAGTATAATAGAAATAACTCTATCTTCCTAGTATCCAACAAAATTGTTGTCTCAAACTGCATTATCTATTTGAATTCACAGTAAAATTGTTGAAAGATGAAACAGTGCAGAAACCATCTGTCAGCTGAGACTGGGGATTAATTGACACAATTTTCTTAACGTGTTTTTATACTTACAGCTCATGTGATAAAACAGTGCATCTGTTGCACTTATTTCCTTAAAGAACAAAAATAAAAGGGGCTAAAAGCCACATAAATATATAAATAAATATAAATATAAATATAAATATAAATATATACATATATAAAAATAGTGAGTTGTAGGGGAAATATAAGTCCTTAGTTTTAGTTCTTCAATTTCTTTATGTTCAACTTATAGTTCTAAATAACATTCTATAATTGTTGAAAACTTAAATTTTACAAGCTTTTCTGGACTATTAAGCTGAAAGTTCAAAATGTAATATGCTGAAATCATGAGAAATCCTTCAAAATTTTAGCTTGTTTACCTTTCCAATGAAAATCTTTTTGCTAAGGAATTTTTGAAAATGGTAACTGGCAAAAGCTTGAAGTTGGAAATGACCCTTTCTACCTGTTAGTTTCAAGTTCCTCTAAAAAAATGAAAATGAGAACTCCTTAAACAGCAGTGTGAGAAGTTCACAATCTCCTGTCAAATGCTGGCTTCAAAGAAAATTACAATTATCTAGAAGGATTTTTTTCTCCCTATCTTATATTTAGTAAGCCTGTTGAGTAAATAATGTCATGTCACCCTCTGTCTCCTAGGGACCTGTAATTCTAGGATAAGCAGTCACTTCATTTTGCAGGTTTCTTCTTGTTTTCAGAAATCTGTTGCAGCACGCTGATTGATTTGCACTCAAATGTAATTGTTCTAAAAAGCTATGAAACCCTGACTCTCCAAAGATACAGACAAAAGCAGTTTCCAAAGCATGCATACTTGACATAAGACAGCCCTGAACTTCAACATGAAGAGTAAAAGGAGTATCATTTGCACAAAATATAAACAGCTCGGATACATTTAGCAGGGTCAGAAAACTTGGGTGCTATTCCATTTGGATTAATGATGTACAAATAATGAGTTGCACTTAAAACAGCTATGTTGTCAAAACATTGCTCTTTTAATCCCTGATAAATTATGGGGTTTATGAAAGCAGATTTTTGCAGATAATTGAAGATTATTTAAACATATGTGGAAAGCAGATTAAGTGCAAACCTACTGCCACTAAAGTAAACTTTGTGTCTGTCATGAGTCTTTGTACTTCACCATTTCATAAATCCAGAGCTGGCTGTGTATATATTTTTACTATAATCTGCTTTTATTTTATGTCTAGACTTCACAGTAAAAATGCCATACACAAACGAAGTTTTAAGACCTTTTCAGTGCACCAAATCACAATGCATTAAGTTTTAAAACAAAACAAGTAACTTCCAGATTGGATGACCTGTTTTCACCCCTCTCCACCTGTCTTAAGTGGGAAATACAGGAAGAGCTTTCCTTAAGGATGTTTATATAGGTCCTCTGTCAGCATGGTCGTGTCTTATTTAAAGGTGAGTGGTATTTCTTCCTAATTTTACAAAAAAAACAATAGTATAAACATCCTGCTGCTTCACTTCAATCTATCTCCAAGCTACAAGAATACATAAATTTCTAATAACTTGCTTAAAAATCCATGTATTATTTCCTTCTTTGTTTTTAATGATGGGTGAATATGTTCTTGTAGTTTATTGATGAAGTTCCATGACTTGAGGCCAACTGCAATGAGCTCCATCTTTAGGCATTTAAAAAAAAAATCTAAATTTTTATGATGTTAAATAAAATTATATTAATAATTAAAAATGTAATTTAATAGTGTTCTTTGGCTAGCTCTCCTTCTTCTGCCTACCCTTCCATGGGCATACACAGCCCTTTTTCTCACAAAGAACACTACAGAACTTGTTGTGATACTGTGTCTTGTACTTGGAGTAACTGCAGCTGACAGGCAGGTGCTTACAAGCTTGAAAAGTTGCCCACCAAGCACACTGAGCAGAGCAGCTCCATTCCTGTTTGACTAGTGTCAGCCAGAGCCATGGGCGGGAGTAAATCAAAAGAAGTGGATGTGGAGTCTGTAGTCAGTAATGCCCATGAAAACCATCAGCACCAATCCTGGCACAGCAAAAGCAATAAAGGGCTGAAGAATGAAAGGATTGTGTATAGGGCCATTTTAAATTCAAGTATAATAATTCATATAACATTTGAGGTTTTTTGCAAACCAACACACTCAGGGCAAGCTCTGCTGCTTGTGTTTCCTTACCACTTCCCAGCTTTGCCTTTGCCAAAAGTAGTGTTAATGATTCTTTGCTGCCTGTAGTTTCCTGATAATATCAACAAAACAGACAAATCAACTTCCTAAATCTAATAAAATAAAATACCCCAAACATCATTCTTCCAGAAGCTCTGAAAGTAAGAGGTTCATCTTAAGCAGTAAAATATTCTCTTCTTGGCATCTCTCCCTATCAACTTTGTGGGCTGCCAACTTCAGAGCTTGGTTTGTTGCCTTCTTTGCCAGATCAGCATCATATGAATCTACTTTATGCCAGTGAATAAAGACAGAATTTATGTGAAGATAAACAACCCTGTGTCTGATTCTGAACAGTGATGATAAAGCTGTGGGCAATATGAAGGGGGCAATTGGCAGACCTGATCATTTTGTAAATCAGAACACAGGATAAAGGATTTATGTAGTTACCACTGTATCTTTGACAGTACAGAATGCAGTCACTGTTCAATGACCTGGCCTAAAGATCTTCTCATTGTGGGTTGCAAACCAGACACAGTAACACACAGATAAGGAAGACAAAATAGTCCATTTCTTTTCTGCTGGTAGTTGGTTTTGTTTTCAAAGTAGGTTCAGGCACTCAGACACATTCTTGCCTTTAGACATACAAAGTGGTCTGTACATTGAATATCCTCTTTTTTACTTTGCAAAACTATTTGGAATCCCTATGTGGAGAAAAAATCTAGATCAGTGTAGCAACCACTACTATCTCAGCTGCTATAATGTTCTCTAGGAATAAAAGGTGGACTGATTCACTAATTGGCAAAACTGCAGTTTCAATCCTTATATTTCCATCATTTTACTGCATTTTGCATCTGCAGCTCTCACCTTTGGGATACTGAGAAAGTAAGGGAAAGACCACAGCTGTGATCCATATTCTCCACAGAATAGTCTAAATAATTTATCATTATGTAGTGATAGAGTTACACCCCATAAACTCTTCAGATCTACAAAAGTCTGCACATAACTTTGTTTATCAGAGAATTCCCCTTGCATTTACATTCATAAATTTACATTACATAAATACAGTCTGCTTTTACCAAAATTGAGGGCATACTTAAAAAAAATATAGAGGTACTCACCTCAGGGAACGTAAGTCAAACATCCTTCATTCTGCTTATACTGCATCTTGATGCTCACTTTCTATTTAAATATTTAAATTAATTGTCTGACAAAGTCTTGCAAATTTTGATGAACAGTTTTGAATAGTCTCCACATCCTGCCTTGTGTGCAAATCATCACCTCCAGATTTTTCCAGTTCTCTAAAACCTGAACAGTACCTAGTTTGATTGTCTATTAGAGCCTCCCAGCATTTGGAACATTTTTTTAGATTTAATTGAATCCCTTGTGCTTAACAACCATTCCTGAGTTCCTCTCAGCAGAACCATCCCAGGGCAGCTGCTTCCTCCAAGGTAGAGGGGAAATGCAAACCTGCAGCAGTAGCAGAGCAGCTGTAGCAGATTCCCTGTGGCAAGAGGAGGCAGAGCAGTAGGAACTGTTGGACTGGACAATGAGGGGCCTGTGGAAAATTTTTTGGGAGATGCTTGAATTTTCTCCTCTCTTAAGCTCTTTTTTCCCCCTTGGGCTCCTACTTTTTTTACCATACTAGTACAGTCCACTTCTTACCTTTCTTCTCAAGGTACAAATGAGAATTTCATAATTTTCCAAATGCTTACCTATTTCTACCACACAAGAAGTAATGCAATTTTAGTGAGATTTCCACTGTGCTTCTTTTAAGTTATAAAATCTTCTTTACCCTGATCCTTCATTTTTGAGACAGACAGGAAGGCCACAAAAACTGAAATTATAAAATACAATTACTGTAATGTGTGAAATTTTGAATATTGTGTCCACAGAAATGTTGTTAGAATGTATTAATATATTCTTTTATGGTTGGGGTGAATTTATTTGTTAAGTGTCTAGATAATCTTCTTACAGTGAATGAAATATGTGATGTAGAGGATCTAAATGTAGAGGATGTATGGGTCAGGTTGCAATGCAAGCAAAGAACATAGAAAACCTGAAACACCTGAATAGTCTGAGACTGCAGGATCACAGATTAGCAGTCTCTCCACAGTGGTGCTGCTCTCAGACCTGACTGAAAGGTAACATCAAAAAGGATCTTCTGCAAGTAAAATAAAACTCACCTTGTTTTCCCTAGATTAAAAATTCACAACAGGCTTGTTTGCTACAACAGTGAAATTATGTCAGTAGGCAAAGGGTGATTGCTCTAAAATAAACCAGAAGTTTCTCTCTAATTCTTCTCTATAGTTAGTTAGATTATCCATTGCAACCAAAGCTTTCTAAGCCTGGAAAAATTTTATATTTTTTAGCAGAACATATTTGTAGTGTGCAGAATTTTTTTTTCCAATATATTTACTGAACTTATTTCTGCAAAATCACATAGTTTAAGTAGACAGCTTATTTGAATGCTCAGGTGTTTACTAGCACGCAATTTTTTCATTTTTTAAATTTATAAATTCTATTTGCATGCTTTTATCCTATGTGGTTTTCAAATAGCCTTTTACTAGATGATGTGAAGTTCTTCTTCGTTGCTTAGATGGTCCCTTGGAATATTCAGAGGTTGGGGAAGAATGGCATCATGACGCCAGTATCTGTTCTTAATGTTTCTTCTAGGCACTTCAAAAACAATTACTTTGTTCCCAACCCATGCATGATCCAATATGACAGGTAGAGAGGAAAGATAAAGCATCTGGGAGCAGGAGGAAAGATGAATAAGGTTATGCTTTCAGTGCCAAGTACCTACATTCTGCCTTTCCTTGCCTAAGGTGCCTCTCCCTATAGCTGCAGCACAGCCTTCCACAGCTTCTCATCTTCTGTGCCTCAATCACCAATGAGCTCTTCACTCCTGTAAAGTTATTAATACTTTTTGAGTCTCAGTATTACATTTAAACATTCACTCAACCATACACATACATTTAATCAATGAGTAGAAACAGCCACTCCACACATCTATAGCAAATCATTCTGTCTTTTGGTGGGGTTGCCACAAATGATTTTTCTTTGATTGATTCATTTCCCACTTCTTATCTCCTGATTCTCCTCCTGCCACACAAAGAAAAGGACAGGGTACAAGTCCCAGACATGCACCCATGCTGTTCTTTCTCCCCTCAGCTCTGTTCCTAATCCAGTCAATATCAGGTGGTCTGTTGACAATTTTTATCAGTGTCCGTAACCATGACACAAGTGCTGTGTGTATAATAAATGGAAATTCTTTTAAAAATTGTGATCCTAATGATAATAAGCTCAAATATCTTCTCTTCCCTTGTTTTCCCCTTTGAGGGGACATATTAGCACAACATTTTTTCTGGTAAAGTCAGCAGCTGTGTCTCTAGTTACTTTTTTTTTTAATAAGCCACATTTCATGCCAACAACATAACGAGAAGGTCAAATTCTTCAATTTTACAAAGCACAGTTATATGGCATAAAACTTAATCATCAATATATCAGTACAGTGAGGAGTTGGTTCTCTACAGTGTTTTGTCTCCTCTTTATTTGAGTTTATAATTTTCAACAGGGTGGAGAGACTTGGCTAACCAGGCTCCCGAGATTTTCTGAAACTAAACACATAAAAAAAGTGAGTAATCAAAGATATAGTTATGTCTAAGGCATTTCCAAAAATGGTACTACATGGAACAAGAAATTTTACTTTCTAATAGAGAGATCACAACTGCATTACAGATTCTTGGTTGGGATGTGTCTGTGTAACAAACTGCAGTGATAGGCCAGGTTCCTCCTGTTAAGCCCTAAGGATGCCAGCTGGAGGCTAGCAGCAGGCTAGTTGCATTAGCTGGGGTTTTTGGGGGCTAACAAGTTGCTCCCAGGGACAGGCTCTACACGCCAAGGCAGGGCACTGCACAAGTGTGAGGCTGTGGTTTCCAGACTCCCAGTGAGATCATTCAGGATGTCATTGTGGGGCACTGCACTGCACTACGTTGACACATCTAAGTGGTTCTACCATTTGGTCTCCTTTGCTTTGGAGGGAAAATAACACATAAAAGGGCAGACACCCAGTAAACAGTGAACTATAACGTGCCAGCCACTCAACTGACCAGTCCTGTTCCACTCTCCACCTGCACTATGTGACAGAGCCACAATTAAAAGAGCACACAGGCACCAGTTACCACAGAGCCACCAGCATTTTAGACTTACAGCACACTGTATTTGGTTACATGTGTTTCTACTAACAGAATAATCCAGTGATTAAAAGTCGTGTTTGAACCTGTATTGTCTTCTCTTCACAGACAAGCAATTTTTTTACAAGCATTAAATAAGAACACATATGTTCAAATATATTGAAATTATTACAATTCTCGGATACTGTATAAAGAAATAAAAAGAGGCCCAATCTTTCTTGCACTTACTCAAGTAGTGTAGATACATTAATTCTTTCATTCAGAGAAGAAGGAACTGGGGAAACTGCAAAATATTTAGGCAGCTATTCAACTAATAGGAAAAAAAACAATAGTAAAGGAGAGACCAAAAGGTAAAACACACTTGATAGAAATCATTCATCAATGTGTGAGCTATGAAACACCTACTCTGTTATAAAAAATTATATTTTTAAGACTTTGAAGAGTCACCAAATTTTGAATACATTAATTTGAAAATTAAAATGGCATGGTTTTACTTCATTTTTGTTCTTTATTAAATCAGTATTTTTTTCCTATGGGAATTACCAACTTTTAATCCATAATTTACAGCTGAAATACATAGAAAATGAAAATTCAAATGTACCTTTATAAGTCACCAGCAGTATACTATGTGGACTTAAGGAGCACTACTCATCTGACTCACATAGATAAGTATCTTCCCGCTGTGACAAATTCAAGTTTAAAAATCTCACATTTGCAGATCATCAATGATGCTATGATGGAAGAAATATGAACAGAAAGAAGAATCATTATACAGATATGCCTGCACCTTGACTATCTCACAGAATCACAGAATATGCTGAGTTGGAAGGGACCCACAAGGGTCATCGAGTCCAGTTCCTGGCCCTGCACAGGACCATCCCCAGGAGTCACACCACATGCCTGAGAGTATCATCCAAACCCTTCTTGAACTCTCTCAGACTTGGTACTGTGACCTGGGGAGCCTATTCCAGCACCCAACCACCTTTTGGGTGAAGAACCTTTTTCTAATATCCAACCTAAACCTCTCCTGACACAACTTCAGGCCATTCCCTGGGGTCATGTCACTGGTCACCACAGAGGAGAGATCAGTGCCTGCCCCTCGTCCTCCCTTCACAAGGAAGTTGTAACTGCAGTGAGGTCTCCCCTCCGTCTTCTCTTCAATGCAGAACCCCAAACCATCAGTTTCACTGGAAGTAGTCATGAACCTATGTTAAGCTTGGTAAAATTCTGGTCTGAATTTGTAATAAAATAAAATAATAAGCTAAGTGAGCTTGTATTTCTTTTTATGAACATTTCAGAGATCTGGAGTTCTTACCTAACTTTTATGCTGGTGTGAGGCTGTGTCATTCAAAAGGAACTAGGATTATGATACAGTCTAGATAAATGTCTTACTGAGGTATGCTTCTGTGGGTTAGTCAATGTAAGTGATCTATAAAAATAAATTTGCACGGGTTCCTTTGACTGTGTAAATACCCACTCCCCCACCCCCCCGGCATCCACGTGGCTTCTACGGGAATCGCCATGTTTTGCCTGCCCACTAAGGCTGCCCCCGCCCCTGTCCTAACCCCATTGGTTGTTTTACCTGTCTGTCCCCGATCCCTGGGTTCCTATTGGGTGTTGGTCTCCTGTTTCCCCCATTGGCTAACTGAACGGCCAAACCCCTCCCTTGGCCGCCGCCGCCCCGCAGCAGCGGCCCATTGGAAGGAGCGCTCTGAGCCGCCCCGCGCCCTGGGGCTGCCCGTGCCGGGCACGGCTCCGCACCGCCGCCTCCCTGCGCCCGGCTGCGGCCCGGGGAACGCACGGCCGACAGCCTTCTCCCTCGGACCGAAACCTGTCAGGCTCTAAGCTGGCATCTTTTGGCTGTGCTAAGAAAGCAGGAAGCACGCCTTTCCATAACTTTATCTTTACCCTTTTATCTGCATTACAGTCGTGTCTATAAATGCTTCCGGGAAGCTGCTGTAGTCTAATTAAAGATCTAGTGTTTCATCTTTATTATTTCTGCTGCTAATGCACCAAATTAAAAATGAAAACAAATAGACCTAAAGGAATTATGTGAGATGTAGAAAACAATGTCATCATTAAGTTACTTCTCCCAAAATTCTGTTTCGTTCTTAAACGGAGGCGGATAAAACCAAAAGCATTACATGAGTACAGTTCAGTGCCAACTGGGGAGAAGGGTGCTGTAAATCACAGCAAAGTGCTTTCTCACATCTGTCTCCAGTTCTGATCTGTCAATGAGGAGAGACCTTCACTGGATTCCAAAGGAATTTTGCCACTTCACTGTGCTTGAGACTTGTTAGGAAGATCCCCACTGATGCTGCAGCCTATGACAACAGGAAATTCTACAAAAGATGTTGATAAATACAGCCCCATGTGTTGGGCTTCCCTGTCATCATATGGAATTATTTTTAAAATGCATGTACATGTACATTACTATATACATTTTACTTTTTGTTCTCAGTGCAAGCTTTATGAAAGATTTACATCAAATCCTGTGAATTATTGTTAATTTATAGATGGGTCTGATTCTTTTTAACAGCGAAGATGAAAAGAAGTATCAAGGACACCATTATTCTCTTTGCAATAGTCATGCAATTTTCAACCATAAGAAAAATTCCATAGCTTAACCTTTCATGTGCAACAGGTTCCATTAGAAGAACAAGCTGATAACACTGATTCTCATTTAAATGAGTCATCCAATTATGCCTCAAGCATCAAGGAGCAGAATGGACTCGAGGATAGTCTTGGCCACGGGATACACTCTAGAAGTATCTAAAATCTTAAGAAATGTAAATAGAAATGAGAGATTTATTATATGTTCAGAAGAGCATAACATCACTCCCTTTATATTCAGCTATGAAATCAGTCTATGCTCCAGTATCTGAATTGGAAATGGCTACATTCATTCCAAATGCAGGCAAAGGATGGAAGGGAATAAACTATGCCTTTTGTGACCTGTATCACACAATATGCTTTTTTATATTTTTACAGTAAACATACACACAAATAAAGCAAAAAGAAGACTGAAAAGCAATGCAATTGAATTAACTACTTGCCCACAGGAAAGCACAAGTCTTTCACAACTAAGGACTTCAGATCTGTGGATCTGCAGTCCACAAAGAAGCTCAGCTCAGATTAAAGCAAATGAGTGCAGTGTGAGAATCAAAGGACTGGAATTTAAAAAGGAAAAACAACCAAAGAAACAAACAAAACTCCACAATTTCATGCCATTTTGAACACATAAAGTAGAATCTTACTACTACTATTTGAGGCTGACAAAGAGCAAAGAGCAAATGCAAGATCCCACAGCTGAGCACAAAACAGACCGAAAGCGTTGCACCGATTGTGCATCAAACACCCATCCAGTTTAGATTTCTGTGCCTCCATCTACTCAGAACATGTGGTGATGGCACCTAGATAATCACTGTGTTCCTAATCTGTCAGCAAAGGAAGGGCAAACTCCCTTTGATTGACTGACACTTATCCATGTCAGATAGCCTAATTTGATCTCTATCCATATGTTCCCCATGAGAAAAAGGAAGAAAACCAAAAATTTTATTCTGGCTGCAAATGACACATAATTCCTGCATTTAGCACTTCAGTTTAGCAATCTTTGCATCTACAATTCTATTAAGAAAGAACAACTGTATTACTTATGGTAATCTTGTTTTACCATTTTAAATGACATGTAGTCTGTGTGGGTGCTTGTAGCTCTGCATACTTGTATGCAAACAAATGGAAGAAAAGACTGAATGCCTGCCAAAATGAAAAGGAAATAAACAGCAGGGAATTAAATGGGGTTTTCAGACTTCTAAGAAAAAAATTACAAGGAAGAAAGAGTAAAACCCAAAAGCACAAGAAACCACTTAGTAACTCATGCTCCTTGAGACCTGGATCATGTTAAAGGATCTGTTCAGGTGTATCCAACCTTACTGTATTATTGTAAATTCATAGATTTTTAAGGCCAGGAGGGATCATTAGTTATGATCATCCATTTTCATCTAACACAGGCTATAAAGAATTTCTGCCAATGAAGCCTGAATAAAACCTGGCACTTAATGAAGCAGGATAACATCTTCTAGGGCACAGCCAATTTCCAACCTTTTGTCCTGTTTCTTCCTGGAAAGACTATGCCAGCTGTGTATATGCTTGTGCACATTGTAACTATATGCATCACAGGACTGTTGGGGAAATTCTCTCCCATGCAGAGTACATGAACAGAAACAGGAAGCAGTGATGAGGATCTCTTCAATGTCATGAATTTTATCCAGTTCCAGTGCATATTCACATTAAAAACAGAAATCCATGGGGGAGTCAGCAATGACTTTTACTAGTCTTTGCAGGGTTTTGTTGACATACAAGGGCAAGAAAACAAAACCAAAAAAAAAATTAACATGAAATAACAGAAAAAACTAATGCTCTAAATTGTGGATAGGAAGAGCCAGCAAATGAAAAACACTGTGTAACAAGCAGCCCAGCTGAGACACAGTTTGGTGCTTCTGTTGCTGGGTCTGATATTCTCTAACCACCGCCCTTTTCCCTTGTATGTCCTTCCTAGGTTCTCTGGTCTAGGTTCTCACCAAATTAGAAACCATTTGCTTGTCCACCAGCCTCCTCTTTCGTCAACAGAAGAGTCAAGAGGGGATTGCCACACTATTGCTGGTCCAGCTTTAGTTGTGCGCATAGGTACAGTAAATGACTTCATTATAATACCACAAATCATTGGTGAACTAACATCCAGAGATGTGGGAAATTTTATTTAACTTGAATAAACAACAAGCCTTAAAATTTTGTTTCTTTGTTTCCACACCAAAGTCCTTCTTTCTTGGCAACAGAGCCTTCCTTAAATGTCCTTTAATTCAGAGAATAACAGTCATGGCTATAATCCTCAAACCTATAATTCAGATGTACTGTATAGCAGCTATAGGATAGCTCAGGGTAGGCTGATTAAATAGCCAATAGACAAGACGAGAAGTTTACTCATAAGCAGGGACAAAATAAAAAAAAAATATCTTGACTACTGAGTCCTGCTTCCTTCCTGACCAAGCAGTAACCAGTATCAGTCAGGGAAAAGGGTACAATAATTCCTCTGAGGGTCTGCATAGCAATTGTTTCAGTAATTTGCATTTTACCTCAAAATCCCACACAGAGGTCTACCTCACAATGACAGTAAGCACTCTGACTTTCTGTTCCAGGAAAAGTACTTCACCTGGGAATACCAACCCCTACATGAATAGGTTTTGTATACATGTAATATAGGCCAAATTTCTGTCTCCTATCTGAGAACAGATGTTATCGTGCTGTGACTAGAGGCAAAAAATGAGAGAACAAAAAGAAAGAAAAGGTGACAAGAAGCCACAATAATTTTCCCCTAAACTATGAAGGTTTCACCTTTGCAAATAGGTTGCATTTTTGTTAGCCTACTGTTACTACTCTGTGCTCTGCATGTATCACATCAGGATTTTAAATATCCAGTACTGTATTTTTGAAATGTTTTGAATTACATGAATATTTTTATTGAAAAGCATGTCTGAAAACTGAGCTAAGTCTGAAACTCAGCATGCGAAGACTTTAGAAAACATTTATTCTGAAAGTAAAATAAAAAATAAAAAGAAAGTAGAGAAAGAAACTGTAAGCATCTAAACCCCGAATGCTTCTGCTCCATTTCATCATGTATTTCATTATTGGTTATTTTCTTTCTGTCAGTGTTGCCTTAAAGTTTTTCTCTGTTATTCCTAGAAAAGACCTATCTTAAATTCCAGACACAAAGGCACATCAGGACTATACTCAGTTCAGAGCTAGTGAAAATTTGAATATAAAAATACAAACTCTCATTTCTCTTAAAGCTCTTAATATTAGACTAAAGGTAAGTTTAATAAAGAGAAATTGCAAACAGGTAAATTACTGCTTGTCTTTCTTTTTAGGGTGCGGTGAAAATTAATTCCTATGCAGAAAGTGCTTTGAGATTTTTGCATGAAAAGCATTACTTTGGTTACCAGCAAACTAGTATTATTAAGTGTTATTAAAATAAATTGGAGGCAGAGAACATCATGAATGTTTCCCTGTAGGTTAAATCTGAGAACTGGTCTCTGTTGCCTTGTAGCTCAAGTTTAACCTTTGGAGCACCGACATCATATGCATCTCATTTACACTGCAGAGATAAGGCTCCCCTGGGCCTTCCAACATCCCAGCCATGGCCTAAACACCTAGTTGACAGCCAAAATACTGTAATTGCCAAGGAACTTTGTAAGGCAATTTTGGACTACAAAAGCAAGCAATCATAATTTCACGTTTAAATTTGTTTTGCTTTAAGAATACACAATTGTGAATACACAGCCATGTGGATCAAACGCAAAATCCTCATAGTCTTAAAAGCCCATAACTTTATATTATGACCTTCAAATCAGTGTCTACCCATACATAAATTAAAATACTTTGAACGTTATGCTTGAAAGGAATGAATAGAAGATAGCAGAATTATCAGTTTTTTCTCTGATTCTTGCTGTTGGTTTTCATGCTTTAAGAGGCTAACTAAGGCTATTAAAGTGCCAGCCCTGGAGACCTTGTGTAACAACGAAATAAACATATCACAAAGCAGTATCAGTGAATACTTGCTAAATCATCAGTAGTGACCACATGCAGAGGTTTGACAGGATTGTACTGTTCATGAATTTGTTGTTTCAAAAATCAGGCTATATCTGGACACAGGTAATCATATCAATTTAATTCACATTCATTCAGTGCCCTGATGTCAATCTGGATTTTGAGATTTTAGGACTTAGGCTTATAAATACAAAGCAATGGTCATAAAACCTGCTTAGAAAGGTTTTAACTGAGAATGGCAGCCGAAACAAGAATGTAACTGACAAGAGCCAAGACACTTCAGCTATTAACTCTGACATTTTCCAGTTATGATTAAGATGTCAAAAATAGAGAGAGAGAAATGTTTAGTTTATAAAATTGTTACTATTGACATATAAAATTTTTAAGGCTTTAAAATATGTAAAGTGGCCAATAAAATAAAATTCATTTTATATTGTTCTCATAAGGGTTATTTAGAAAGGTACCTTGGCATAGGCAAAACTGTGTATCCTCTTGAGAACACCTGTGAACTGTTGAGTTTAATTGGGGAACAGCTGGTGCTGATTGTGGGTTTTCTTGCTGTATCTCATTACTGGTTTCCCCTTTGCTCTTTCCTGATTCAGTGCTGCTGGTGTGCAGTGCTTAAAGAACCCTAGCAGAAATAAAGACAGTCAAAGAAAATGATTGAAATAGTTTCTGTGTTCATCTATGTGCTGCTGAGCTTTCTCAGACTTCTGCAGCCGTGTGATATACGTGAGTGGTGGTCTGAGGATATCACACATTGACTGTGAGTTCTCACAATATCTTTCAATCTCCATCTAGGCATCAAGTTTTTCTGCAGAGGTTAGGAGAAGCTGTAATTTAAAGCTATTTATGGGCTAAAAAGCTCAGGGAAGACAAAAAAAAAAAAAAAAAAACAAACCACCCATAATAACCTTGTCATTTTGCAGTGGAATATATTGCTTGTTCTCACTTCAATAAAATTATCAAGAAGTAATCATGTATGTCCTACTGCATTATCATGGTAAGCAGTCTCAGGGCAAAGTCGCTGATCCTGAGAGCCAAACTGCCATCTTTTGCAATGTTTAGGAGAATTAGGAGTTCAGAGAAAAGACATTTTGAGTGCTGACCTTGACAAAAGTGGAGAAACTCAGGAGTGCACAAAGTACGAAAGTAGATGGCAGGTGACAAATTAGGTTTTCTGGAAAAGAGTAGTAAAAGAAAATAAAAGAAAAAGCCCTTTGCAGTGAAATTATCAGCCAGATCCCTATTTCAAAATAAGAACCTAATTCTGAGAAAGTCTGAAATTGATAATGGAAGAAAAACATTAAAATATTTTTAGAAGTTGTTATGACTTGAGTGAGATCAGAACTAGACTGAGACTATAATCTTTTGAAAACTGAAAATTCCCACATCTTTTCCTGATACATAAATTCTTCCACAGAGAGAAACAGGATTAAAATTAGCCCTTCAGCTTCTGCTGTTAAAAAAGATCCCAAGTCATCAGATACAGTGCTCTGAAACAGCTGTTAAGTGAGCATTCACTTTAGCTTGAGAAGATAGTAAATTTAAACATAGGTCACCGATGACAACTTTAATAACACAGATATTCAATTGACATTTATAAACTAGATTACTTTCAATTTGTGTAACACTACAACATATAATGAATGTAATACTATATGAATTGATATTATCAACATACAATTTACATTAATCTACCACATTACAACCACATGAAACCATTAAATACTTTGTCTTTCTAATAATGTTTTGATTTCCAATGCCTTTAGCATTTAGCTCCTTTCTCATTTTCATATCTTTAAGATGAGGAAAAAAAAAAGACAACAAAGAAGATCATAATGTTGCATACAGCAAGTGAAACAAGGTTTTAATAACATAAATATGACTTTGGGGTATAATTATACTTTACTTACATATATAAAGTCGAAAGTTTATCAATAACTTAAGTAACATGACTTAATCTCTGCACATAATGTCTTCTTAAATGGTATAGGAGAGACGTATATTTTGACTTATCTTTGTATAGGGATCAAACTATTAAATATATAAATATGCTCAGAAATACTTACACCTCTGAGAGACCTGGGCTTTTATGAATATTTATAATCCTAAATTGTGATGAGTTGGAGTTGTGTTAATTTGTGTTACCATTGATAATTTTAGATTTACCTATTAGCATTCTTATAAATCTCATTAATAGTGGTTCCCTTAGCAATGTGCTTTTACTATTTCTGCAGCTGGAGCAACAGAAAAAATTTAGGTGTTTTGAGACACACTACACAGGTAGTGTAGTCTCCCTGCATCTAGGATGACATATTTACTGTGGCATTGTCATTTTTCTCTCTATTAATACAGTTCTAGCATTGTTATTGCCCTCAGAATTTCTACATACACAGAATCCCTAACAATGAAGAAAGAATTTATTTACTGGTCCTGGTTAAGATAAGAAAATTATTTGCCATGTTGACACATATTCTTACTTAAAGACAATAAGACATTCTTTATGTTGAATCAGATAAACATTAATATCAATGTGACCATCACTTTTATGATTCTGGTAACTCCAAAATTTATAGCCAATATAGACTATAATATCTTGTTACTAAAATTTAGTTTGCCTACTGGGCTACTGAAGCAATCACCTCAGCACAAGGTGGCAGCTAGGTTCTGTGTTTGGAAAAAACAGCTCGCTGATCACCTCCCTGCTTGTGAGGTAGTTCCAAAAGGAACTGTGCACATATCCATGCCATCTCTGTCAGACCCACCCATCTTCCTGAGTCTGATGCAACAATAGACCCACAACAACATCTCTCTGCTCTGCTAATGGTTTCCTCACAAGAGAAACCATGACAGGTCGGTTCTCAAGGAGCCATAGGGTTCTGTTTAAGATGAAGACAAATACAACATTTGCCAAGACTTTGAAATTATCTTTTTTTAAACAACAGGTAAGCAATTCTGGGACTGTAGCTTTTAAAAACATCTAGATAAACTTCCTGAAATTCACCACAGTAAAATTAATATCTTTCCTAAGCTTGGTTGCAAATAAGAGACATCGCCCTAAGCAGCTTACAGTAATATCAAACAAAATCAGGTTATGGCAAGACACCTCGGTTTCATCATATATTTACCTGCATCTTACAGTTGCAATTTATATCAGAACCAAAGCCATATTTCCAAAGGCTATAGATTTTTACATCAAAGGCTAGATTCTTGGCAGAAACAACTACCCATTTAGAAGAATCATGCTACAAATGCAGAAATACTAGTTAGTTGTGTTCAGAGAAAGAAAGTAGGTTAATAACAGTACCTTGCTCTTCCAAGGCAAATCATGCCATTTTTAGTCACTCAGACAGTCCTTGAGAGGTTTTCTTTAGGCCACTATGAGCCTGATGACTGACTTCAGTGTGAGATTCCTGTAACATATGTACACACAGAGAATCACAGACTGTTTGAGGTTGGAAGAGTCCTCTGGAGGTCATCTGGTCCAAACCCCTAGTTCAAGCAGGATCAGCTAGAGTCAGTTGTCTGGGATCATGTCCAGATACAACATTTCCAACGATGGCAAATCCACTACCTCCCTGGACAACCTGTGCCAGTGCTCAGTCACTTTCCCAGGGAAAGAGTTTCCTGATAGTCTGAGGGAATCTTCTGTGTTTCAGCACGTGTCCATCACCTCTGGTCCTGTCTCTGTGCACCACTGGAAAAAGCCTAGCTCTGTCCTGTTTGCACCCTCCCTTCAAATGTTTATATACATTGATGAGCTCCCACCTGAGCCTTCTCTTCTCCAGGCTGAACAATCTCTACTCCCTCAGCCTTCCCTCACAGGAGAGATCTTCCAGTACTTTAATCACCTTCCTGATCCTTCACTGGGCTTTATTCAGTATTTCCATGTCTCTCTTGAACTGGAGAGTCCAGAAGTGGACAGAGTTCTGTCCAGTGTAGCCTCACCAGGTCTGAGCAGAGAGGAAGGTTCACCTCCCTTAGCCTGCTGTCAATGTTTTTCTTAATGTAGTCCAGAATACCACTAGCCTTCTTTATTGTAAGCAAATATTCTTGACTCAAGTTCCACTTGGTGTCCACCAGAACCCCCAAGCCCTTTTCTGCAAAGCTGCTTTTCAGATGGAGCAACTCACTGTATTCATAATAATAAAAAAAATACTATAGAAGCCAATAGCTATTACCTATAATCACTGTTCTGTATTCACATACAACAAGGTCTAAAAGCTAAATTTATGAATTCAAGGAAACATACATGTGTATAAAATTAAATCTGGCTCAGCTAGGCACACATTTGTTCCAGAAAAAGTCTGCCCAGAAAGAATGAAAGATTGTCCCTGTGATGATGAAATAGATCAATTTAAAAATTGTGCCATCATTCTGTAGCTATCTTCTTGCCTTAGGAATCTTCAGTCTTTTAGACTAATCCAGGTAAATGGAGTTCACAGATGTCTGAAAGCTGAATCATCTCTTCCTGCCAGAAGGAAATGCTGTGAGAAGTGACCACTGAGCAAGCAAAGATAAGGTCCTGAGACATGAGTGTTTCTTGCGCCCACACACCAACAAGCAGAAAGTTACATGTACATGAGTTCAGGAACCTGTTGAGTTGGATGAGAGGATGCCCATATTTTTGAAGACGTCAGCAGACGTCTGCAGAGGCAGGGCACGTGGCCTAGCAGAGGCATATATTGAGGGCGTGATTCTGTACAAACTACATGATATCATGTCCAAACTCATCAGTCCTGCTGCAGAGCAGGTTTAGTTAACATTAGTGAAATGACACCCTGATGGAGGTCTGCACTGCTTTTGGATGCAGTCCTAGTTCAAGCATGTTATCTTGGACGTGACTGGACCAGGCTACACAGTGAAACACAAATATGTTCCAAGCATCTACAGATGCTTAATAACTAAGTCTAGCAGATTTTGAGTCAGGTATGATCAGCAGCTCAACTAACTTCTGTCTGAGAGATGGCAGCTGAATGATATCTCTAAATAAGCAACCAAAACCAAGATTTTGGACTAATTAAAAAAAGACTACAGTAAGATAGGATGATAATACCAACAGTGCTCAAGAATTCATCTTACAGTTTACAATGCTTATGCCACTGTTACTGTGGCAGTAATAAAGAAATGTGACAGAACAGTGAAAAATTATGAAGTATCCAAAAATGAAAGGTGCCATTGATCAGTCTCCATTGATAAAGATATAAATTGTAGTTTCTCAGGTAGTTAATCTGTTATTGCCAATCACTCCTTTGATTTCCTGGGTGATTAGGGTGTTTAACACTGGAACTGAAAGCAAGAGTAAAATCACTATGGATTTATACTCAATTTCCTACTTAGAGTCTCATAAAATTGTCCATGCCAACTGTTAAAACAGCTCATAACAAATTATCATTAAATTCAGAGTAAACCCTAACAGGTATGTAATTCTCTTTCTAGTCTCCACAGGCAGCTGGGGACACAATCATGTTGTTTTCTCTCCCTTTCTATTCCTTATTTTTGCTTTCTTCTTTTGCCTTTGTCTTTTCCTCCTGGGTATTTTTAGCTGCAGCTTTGAAAAAGCAAAGTTGAAAAAGTGAACCTTAGATATTTTTCTGAAGGTAGTGAGATTTGTGGTCTTTCTTATTTCCTCTGATAATGAGATCCAAACCACTTGCCTTGGTGCCAAGGAAGCCCTATCTCCAGTTCTCACAAGGTTCAACCTTGAGGCTGACAAGCTCATAGATTCTGAAGGAACATGGTTGCCAAAGGATGTCCGTAATGCAGAGAGAGAGGTCCTCTCAGGGAAATCTTGACTCGTGCTCATCAGTTGTCTTGAAGATTAATAATGGGACCTTGAGTTTGATCCAATATATTTATGATTTCATAATAAATTTATTAAATACATTAGTTCATTAATTTTGCACTTTCTTTCAGCCAGAATGTGAAAATGGAGCTACAGAACTGAGAAAGAAGAAACCAAGTGACAGTCACTGAGTATGTTTAACTCATTGGAGCTTTATAATTTAATTTCTACCTTTTCTTCAGACCAGTGACCAGTTGTTCAACAGTTTTTAGTTAATTGATTATTTTTGTACAGACAGACAGGAAAAAGCTAGTTTGTTTTTCTTTTCCTCCCTATTTCCCATCTGAGGGAACTGACAGGCAAGTCTTTCCATGGGAACTGGATTTACATAGTACTCTACTCCAACTGTTTGTCCTGCTCATCTGCTGGAGTTACCACAATCAGATATGAACTAAACTCTCAGCACCTGTGGCTTACAACTCAGCATATCAAGTTAGACTGTAGTTGAAGGTGGTCTAGACTATCACACCAGACTCCAAGAAGTGCCAGCTAAGGCACTTGGCACAGATTCACTCCTGCTGGCAATACCCTGAGTCAGACATGATGAGGCACAACAAACTCACTGCATATAAACCCTGGACTCTGCGTGTTGAAAGAAGGTTAACTTTTAGCTCATAGACGGCTGATCTTTCTATATAGATTGTCTTCTTTCTCTAAAAAGCAGGACATTTTGTGGACCAACTGCATACAACTCCCTAACCTCCAACAACTGTAAAGATTTTCATTACTTAAAATATTGCTAGTATCCATCTTAAAATACTGATATATTGAATATTAGAGGTATTCGTATCTTACTTGATCATGTAAGGTCCAGATTCTGAGCACTCAGTTGCTTCTGCCAAGCAGGCCCTTTGTCTGACATTTACGCCTGTGCACTTCGGTGAGTATCTGTAATTTCAACGTCCTGTTTCATTTTATCTGCTCTAATAAATGTGCATGACATACAGATGGTATTTTATAATACTGATTGATGGTCTTAGCTCTATTTATGGCAACTCTCACAAGATTGGTCAGTAAAGTGACTCATTGTTCAACCACTGCTTCAATTTTTTATCATGTCTGACCGATATGGAAATTAAAAACTGTTGTTCTATCACTTTCTTGTAAAATAAAAGAAGCAATTACACTTGGGATAATGTGTTTCCAACTTATGCTTTCCTTATTTATTTTATCACTCTACTACACATTATTTTCCTCCTGTTGTCTGGGCCCACGACAGAACTGCGCAGCTGCTCTTCTATGTGTTCTTCTTCCACCTGAACTCCTAACACATTGTTTCAAAATAATGCATAAAAATATTTGAAATTTCCTTCCATGTTTCCATTTGAAAACCTATCTTTTCCAGTCCACAGTGGAAAGACCTCTTCACTTTCACTGACAGCTGTACACAGCCCAGCAGCTAGGGACAGTAACAAGGGACCATAACCTGGATGGGAGAAACAGTAATGTGTAGGATCATTAAATTGCCTTATTGCCAGCCTGGCAAGAAGCAGGAAGCTCTCCAGGACAATGCTGAAGCAGGAAACCTGTGAGATACAATGGGTTTTGCTGACTCGCTTGCTGGTACCAGTTCCTTCATGACTTCTTTAATTTGGCCTTTTCCTGTTCCTTTCTGTGGTGCTGTCGGCACTGATGCTCCTTGCCCATTTGTCAGCTTTGATGTTTTTAGGGTGTGCAAAGCCAACGTGTCAGCAACGCCAAAAGCACAGTAATAATAAATTCCATCTGATTATAATTCAACAAGAGCTTGTACCAGCTTGACTGTCCTTTACCTTAAGGCTATCTGACAACACCATAAGGCCAAATTCAGAAAGAACATGTAGAGGAGCTTTAGTTCAAAGGCTTTGAGGTTGGGCTGATTAACCTTCCTGGAATGTCAGGGCAGTCTCATGCTCCACAGCCCAAGCAAGGACAAGATCAAGTAGAACAAGTGACCATATTCTCACTCAACTCCTTCAAAAACATGAGTGGGGGAGGCAAAGACAGATGAAAGTATGTGGATCATAAGAGAGTGTGTGGTGCTAGGCTGGAAGGACAGCAGGGACTCATGAATGTACACTATACTGGCTTTACCAACCTCATGATATCTGGCAACATGAATGCTCTTAGTGCCATATTACTCTTCTTTAAGGCTCATCTGCAGTGGAAGACCCCTTTAAGGTTGGCAGACCATAGTGAGAGTTAAAGCCAGAGAAATCCCAAGAAAGTTTGTTTGCTGAACAAAAGCAGGAATCTAGAGCCTAGATGGATTCTGGGGTGGAACTGTGGATTATTTTGCCTTCCCCGTTAAAGCGTTGCCAGGGTTTATTTATAGATAATTTCTGAGTTCACTCAACCATCCTTTTATTTGGTTTTTATTGCTGTTGTTGTTTTACAAAACATATAATTTTCTTATAAATTCTCCTACTTCTTAAGGTCGGTCATAAAAAATTGCTTACACATAACCCCCGAACTTGAATTTATAGTATCTGTCCTCCAGCTACCCTGTTATGGATTGACAGCCATGCTGCTTATGTCCAATACACCCCACAGAAACAACTAATGGACTCAACAGATCGTTTAATGAAAGGAAAAGGAAGGACTCCCTGCCAGTTTCATGCAGATCAATACAGCAATGTAGGAAGCATTGATTGAAAGTGGACAGATTAGGATAATATTTTATAAGACTGAAACTGAGATTTAGTTTACAGAAAAGCAAAAAGGCATATCAATAGGTTTTAGATTTCCACATTGATGGAGAAAAATATCGACAGTGGTGGAAACTTGGCAAGAGGAAGATGACAACAGAGTCCTCAGGCAAATTCCTCATGCAATACACCTGGCTCCAGCCCAAAGATAATACCAGGTGTTTATTCAGGAATGGTACAACAGCAAGAGAAACAACAGGCATGTCAGAACGGAAGTGTCTTGGAAAAACTGATGTTGGAAACTTCATCCAGAAGTTGAGGAAAAGCCAGGACAGGAGGACAGAGCAGGACTGAGAGGGTACCCACTAAACAAGGTACACAAGCAGCCACAGGGAGGGCAAAGGCTCTCAGTCTTCATGGCGAGGATAGCCTGGATGTAGGATAGCTATCTTGCAAACTGAGGAGCTCAGGAAAGGAGAGTTCCTACAGTAAATCCTGTCCATAAAAAAAAAAAAAAAAAAAAAAAAAAAAAAAAAAAAAAAAAAAAGAGAGAGGAAAAAAAAGTAAGTTTGGAGCTGGGAGCTGTTGCTGCAGAACACTCACAGCAGATTCTGCCACTTCCAAATAAATCTCTAATGAGGATAAAGTGAGAGTTGGTCTGCCCCACTCTACCAGCATCTTCATGTGGCAATCCTCCCTTATCATCCATGCAGTATAAGTGATTCTGCTTTTTCTTGCTCTTCTTCCTAAATTGCACACAAAATAGACTCCACACCACCTACAGTTAATATAAATTGTAATAGTGTTCTTTTAAAAAGGCTCTGGCTCTGCAGAATATTGAAACTGTGACAGATGTGTTATGTTTAGATATAATAGATAAATAATTAGATAAATAGTTATATTATTCAACCAACATTACACAGAAAAAGACAAGGCAGGAAAAAGGATGAAATATGTAGTTGTTTTTGCTAGTGACACAACTAGTGACCTGTCAATTCCCTCCTCCCTGTACCAATGAACCACAGAGGAATGGGCTCTTTTCCAACAAAGACAGCCCAAGAAACAGCATTAGGTGGGAGAAGAACAAAATGGAGGGGGTTGGATTAGATGATCTCCATAAGTCCCTTCCAACCCTACCTATTCTGTGATTCTGTAAAAATAGAATGGAATAGTCACAATAAATCCACTGAGCAACCATAACAGCATAGTTGCTGAATTCTACTGCCTTCCTCAAAATACTGTTCAAATACTGTTACTCTTGAAAAGTAAGCATTGGTACACCGTCAGTATCCAAATTCACAGAGGCAATGTCAGCTTCATCCTTCTCCCCTTCCCGAATCATAAGCTGTTGCAAACATTGGACAGGTAGGAGTGACTGAACCTATATGGCACAAAAAAACTACCACAAAATAATGGCTAGCTGTGGAGAAGTTAGCTATTAAGTTGAGCTTTGAGATCAAAGTACACAGGAGAACTCTTTGGAAGTAAATTTCATTTTTTAAGTTGCTGTCTTGTAGCAATAATCAAAAATTACAGGACTGCTGAGAGATACTCATTTCCTGCAGACTACCTAATTTCTGATTGTAGTAGCAATACATTTCTAGAACCACAGTGAAGCATTAGCTAGGGGTTATTTTCCCCTTAATTTTGTCGAAGCAGAGAAGTAGGAATTTTAAGCCCTTGTTTTTTTATGTGTAAACACACATCTTCACCCAGTAACCAAAATTGGACCCCTCTGCGCTATGCAATTACATTTCCCGGATTCAAAATGGATGTTTGTATTTATCCTGTTGATTAATAGCATTCACATTTAAATGGTCACAACCAGCCTTTGAAGTCATTAACACCCCATTAAGATAAATGGGGTAACTTCACACTTTTTGTTTCAGTCTCCTGACTGTGGAACCAACAAAACCGCAGCATATTGATTTACAGAGTAAAGACTACCTTCATAGTCAATGAAGGAAAATATATGGAGATTCAAATACAGGATTATGCTTCAATATTTGCTGAATAACACTGGATGATCAACTATCCTGAAATTTCAACACCTGGAGAGGATTGTCACCTTAGTAATGGGGTAATGACATTTAAATCACTAACGAGTCTATCATAGTTTGCACCATGATGCAAATAACTGTCAGCATGAAGTTTCCATGTAACATCTTCTAAGAGAAAATAAATAGGTATTTGCAGCATCTAACTTCTCTGTAGAGAAAACATCTCCACAGGTTTGAGTATCTGCTGACTCTGCTATTTATTCTTATACATAAAACAATGATATAATCTCTATTGTATCTCTCTATTTAGAATGCAGCACTGATTCATGAAATCTAGTTAGAATTAAGTGAGGGTGGGGTGGGGGAGTGTTCTTCACAATGAGCAATTGTAAATAGAACCATATTGTGTCTACAGCAGTGTGCACTGTCCTGGCTCAGCTACATTAATCTTACTCAGCATAAATGTAATTTACATGGGCTTTTGGAACAGTCTTCCTACACTAGTCTAATTCTGGGTTTTCTGCAGTAACAAGGAAGTTAAGTTATATACCAGACAAAAGCGAATACTCTTTGACCTGATAAGCTGTGGACGTTCTCCCATGATCACATTTAAACCAGAGTGCATAAAAAAGCAAACAAGGTACAAAGCAGGAAAAAACACACCACTCAAATTCTGGCTTTGAGCCCTCTGGATCATGAATTTCCTGATAGGAAAAGGTGCATTATCATTATGATAGAAACTGAGAATAATTTTCATTAATTTCTACAACACTCTCTTTTCTTTTTTGCCTCTAGAAAGTAGGAGGCAGATATTCTACATCCCCATGAGAAGCTACCAGATGGTTTATAACAGATTATAGAGATCAATGATTTTTCAGTGCCCTGCTCCAGGTTTGAATCAGGTAGTGAATTGGGACTGTTGATACAGGAAAGAACTGTTCAGATTGAGTTATGGCAACAGATTAATAAGGCATGTAATTAATCTGCTTAACATTACTCAGGGGCAGTTAGGCATTGTTATTGCTATTCTGGAGAGACTCAAAGAGTAGCAGACACACAATGATTTGTCCAGGGCACCCAACAAGTCAATGGTGAAACTGTAATCAGGACTTGTAAACTCCTATCTCCCTGCTGCCAAGACTAAACAGCTTAATGAACAGCCCTCTGCACTGGTTTGCTTTTATAAGGCTGTTCCTTGCTCCAGATCCCTTGTGTTGGGGTTTTCTCTCTGCCACAGTAGAGGGAAAAACACATTAGTTTTATCAATGAGCACTAAAAATGCAGTGGACAAGCCAGTGGCAAGAAATCTTAATTTTGCTTTCAATAAGAAGAAATTATACCTATTATACAGTGCTAAAAGCAGAGAGGTGGCTCTAATTTCCTCATCAGTGACCAGGTAACCTTGCTCAGGCAAAATATCTGACCTTTAGACCAGTTGATAATCCACCTGGCAATTGGAAATTGGATTGTTCCCTACTAAACCAGGAGATTCCTCTTATTGTCCCTTAAGTACCACCGTAATATTTTGTTCCAAAACAGTACATAAATCTTCATTGCTGACTGTTACTTTAAAACAATCATCATGAAAACCAGTCTGGTAATATTCTGAAAATGTTAATCAGATAAAACAAGCTGGTTAAATTTAGCTAATTTTAAGTTTGCTGATCTGGGGTTCAGTGTATTCTGGATGGAATTAGCTTTGTGTGACTCAGATATTTTTTGATTATATCCACTTGTTGGTTTTCTTTTCATTGCTATCAGACACACATCCCATCAGAAGTATATTTCAGAAGCCCAAAGATTTAAACATCATTACTCACCCTTCACCTTAGATTTAAATAGGGACAATATGAATCCAAAAGCTCCCAACTGGATTTTAAATTTTTTTTTACCCCCTCCATGAAACATGAAGAGAATCAACATTTCACAGCAAGTCTATATATAACTGAAAAAAGGCTACAAGCTATGTGAAGTACAGCTACATTTGGCTTAGAGTTTTGGCATTATTTGAATAGAGAAATCTGGAGCATTTCGTCTTGATTATAAAACCCTAAGGAATGCCCTGGGTGTTTCACCACATGCTAGGAGAGATGATGGGAGAAAACTGGCAGAAGTTATCTCTTCCCACCCAGTTTAACTGATTCAGACAGGGCAATTTTGTTGGAAGAGTCTGCTGGCAATCAATATGTCTCAGCTTGCTCCTATATGTCTTGCTGAGAAAGAGCGAGCTGTTGGAAAAGAATCAAGACATGAAACTTTTTCTACTCTAGTTTAAAGCTTATGAAAGCAAATGATCTCCAAGGCACTAATCCTTTCACCTTGGTAAACATGCAACGAATCTAAATGAAAGAAAAACAGGAGTCCTCCCTACTCCTCCTCCTTCTGCGGCATCACTTAGCCTTACAGGCTGCATGATGGTATCTGCCTTGCCAGTCCACTGCAGCCATCCATAAAGCTCAAATGTTTTTAAAAAAGCTAAACTAAAATAAATAAATTTGAAGAAAACAGAGAGAAGGGAAAAATATTTTATCCTGCCTGTTTCTCAACATGCATTATCAAACAGAAAACCAGACTTTGCCCTACATGAACAAGTACAGGTTTACAAATGTGAATCTTTTCTGGCAGCATCTTTGTTGCTGCTAGTGACAGGCACTCATTCTCCTGATCTGCCTGTCTTTTTTGGTACTAATTCTGTAAGTAAGTAAAAGAGCCTGGCTTTGAAAAACAATTTGAGAACTACTTGTTCCTAAATAATTATTTAACAGAGTTTACTTATTGACTAAATATATTTGTACATGATATAAACAAACTTGGCTTATTGAGCTCAGAAGGCAATAAACACAATCAGGATTTTTACTGAGATATTTGCTTACTTATCTAATAATACTGATTATCACTAATTTAATCTGGTAGCTCAGATAAAATTATATCCTTCTGGAAACTTAGCATCAGGTCAAAGAAGAAAACTTTCTCTTTGTACCCTTAAGAAACAAAGAGTGTGCCTAAAATACCATTTTTTGTCTATCCTTCTAAGGTTACAGTGAAACAAAAGAGAAGTGAAACTTACAAACGCTCTAGTCAAGTATATTATACTTGGATTTTAATCAATAACACTGCATGTTTCTTCACTGAAGCTGTATCAGTTAGTAACTGTCCCTGCCTGTTTAGGAAACACTTTTCTAAGAGCTGCCAGTCTACTCCGCCATTTTTTTAAATCCATTGATTTCTTAGGAAAGATTATTAGGTATCAGCTGTTTGCTGGCTAAATGATACAGACCAAGACCAGATGCTCTGGCTTAAATCATTATGGGCTGACTGCGATTAGAGGCAGCTGAATCATAGAATAACAGAATGGAATGACTTGGAAGGGACCCTAAAGATCATCCAATTCCAACCCCCTGCCATGGACAGGGACACCTTCCACTAGACCAGGTTGCTCAGAGCCCCATCCAACCTGGCCTTGAACACGTCCAGAGATGGGGCATCCACAGCTTCTCTGGGCAACCTGTTCCACTGTCTCACCACCCTCACAGCTGAAAATCAGTCCAAGAAGTTTGGTACTGCAGGAACAGGAGATGAAATGGAGAGTCAGATTAGCTTGAAAGAAGTCATTGTCCAATACTTTACATGATAGCTGACCTATCACATTTTTCTTCTTGGTATTAGTTAGTGTCATGGCTCAAGATACATTTCTCCATGCTCTAGCATTTTTCTTTAAAAAACCCCAAAACATATCTCTGAGGGAGAGCGAGGTGTTGCAAACCTTCCATAATTCTATCTGTTTCGTACTGAGTCAGAAATATGGTTACATTGATGCAACAGGCCAAATTCAGCAAAATCTGCCTAATGAAGCGCTGCTGTGCACAGACATATCCTGGTGAAAAGCTTTTCTCCTAATGTTCTGCCAAGAGGGAGCCTGCAAGGGAGCAGTAGGAATCTTTGTTTTTCTCTCATGAGGCTCTGATTAAGTGCAATTTTAGATGCTCTTTCATGCTTTCCTTGAACCAGTCAATCCAATATAAGCATTTCATTATCCCTCTGCCGTGGAAGTATGGCATATAATATAGAAGAAAATAAATAAACATAAATAAAGAAGAACAAACAAAGGGAGCAATGCATAACACATGCAGTGGGTTATCAGCTAGGTCACGTCTTCCACTCCTACTTATCTCACCTCTCACCTTAGAGATTTAGATTTGCCTGCCCAATATTTCTCCTTCAGTGCCATTCTATGACTAGTTGTTTACTCCAGACTTGTAGTCAAAAAGCACAGACTGCTTTTCAAGAAACAGGCATGAATTTTCCTCTTTAGATATTTATTGAGTTAAAATTAGCTGATGCAGAAAGTCAGTAGGAAGTTCTCTGTCTCACCTGAACTCCAAAACAGACTGAGATCAGGTACTGCATTCTTTATTCATTTGCATTGCATATTTGGGTAGCTGGCACAGGTCAGCATACAGTAGGGAAAACTTCTATAGGAAGGAGATCAGCCATGTGATTGCAGGACACAGTCACTAGTATCTCGTTAGAAGTAATATTTCAGGAGCCTGAGTGAACAATGCTCACAGCACAATCCCAGGCTCCATAACCTGATTGGAATTTCTTCTTCTGTGAGCCTTAATGAAGCGGTCATGCAAACCTACCATGCTCCATCATCTACATTAAAAGCGAAGTAGCTATGGTTAACACTACTTTGTGGGCAAAATGATAAAAACAACCCACTGATAGTTTTTACAAGTAGTCACTCTATTTCAATGTGTACTTGAAAATATTTTCCTTGCTATTGGGGGGTGGAGGGGGCATGAAGCCACAACAAAGCTACTCAGCAGTTGCTTGCATATATATACACAAAGAGCCTGTGACTCCTTCCATGCAGTCTGAAATATTGGAACTGTGTTTAATGCAAAATGCATGCTGAAATGCCAAAGCATGCTTGGACTAGCTGAGATAGGCAATTAGGAGTTTCCTTCTCACTTTGTTGCTTCATCAAGCACTTTAAAGGAATTTAGCTTTTTTTTTTTTTTCCCTAACAGAATGAAAGCATAAAATGCTCTTGCTAAAGAAATGCTGACTAATTACAGAAGCCATTCACAAAAAAAATCATCCAATTACCTTGTTTTGAGGAAAAAAAAGGCAAAGAATCAGTTCCGGTCATGTAGAAAATTTGTTTCCAACTCATTGACAGGAAAACATTCTATGACATTACTATTATGATAATACTAGTATTACATTAGACAAAGGGGACTCCACCCATGATCTTACTTTAGGGCATGTAATGGTTAACCTAATGTTTCTATTTATCTCTTTGTATTTGGAGGAAGAAAAAGGAAAAAAAAATGTTGTTCCGAGAATTGCATGAAAGTGCGTGTTTCTTTTATGCTGAAGATTTAACTATTTAGATACAGCTGCATTTAATCAAGCTTTCATCTATCATATCACAATAATCTCAGAGCTTTCACACAAAATACCAAAATGTGGTCCATTTACTCCAGTATTCTATCTCTAGTAGTGGCCAACATCAGAAGCTTCAGAGATAGGTAGCTGCTAGAATGCCTCTGCCCATGACATCTTCACCCCCTCCTAGCCATCAAGGTTTTATTCTAGCCTTGATACCCAGAGACAAACTCTGAAGTATAAGATTTGCTGTTAATATAAAAGTCCCTGGGTTTTGAATTGTGTTTTATATTATATTTATGTCCATTTATACCGTATAAATTTAGCTGTTTAATCCCAAATTGCCACTGATTTCTAGGTGGCAACAATATCCCATGCTAATAAGAGCTAAGTGCAAGATGGTGAAAAAAAGTGGTTCTTTTTCTGTATTGAATTAGCCATCTTTGGGAGACATCGAGTAGTATCTTGGTCTTATAATTTTTCCAGGCCCTTTCAGACTTGGCTATTTCCCCTCTCATTTTGTGCAAAGATTTCTGAGTCTAAATCAAATAACAGACTTAGCAGCATGGTTAATGCTCAAGAGCCTAGTGAACTGCAAGAAGGAAAAAGAAAAACAGGAGTAGCTTGTTACTTACTGCATCAGAAGCAGTTGAAAGACAGTATTTCTATGATGCTAAATAGTGAAGAACGAAACAAAGAGAAAATGAAGGCAAAGAGTTGTTTAGGCAGCATATTGCCAGGAAAAGGGAGGTAACCCCATTAAATCATGGGCTCTTTCTTGCTTCACTTGTGCTGACAAGAGGAGGTAGGCATGAGACTAAACAGAAGACTTGTCTCTCAGCCTGGACTGCTACAATCCTACTTGAGTCAGCATGCAAGGCGCCATTTTTAATTGGATGGGAAAACTCAGAAGACATAAAGCCAGATGGTTTTCCACCAGTGGACCCCAGGACCATGTGAGAATTATAGAGATGGATTACGTACTCCGCTCTAAATATATTGACATATATTTGTTTTGTTTTCTTGTGTTTTGGTGTTTGGGGATTTTTTGTACAGAAATCATAGAATCATAGAATGTTAAACGGTTGAAATGGACCAGGAAGACCATCTAGTCCCAACCCCTTCTGCCATGTGCAGGGACTACTCCCACTAGACCAGGTTGCTCAAGGCCTTATTTAACCCGGCTTTGAACACTGCCTGTGTTGGGGAGTCCACAAACTCCCTGGGCAACCTGTTCCAGCATCTTACCGTCCTCACAGTAAAGATTTTCTTCCTAATATCTAATATAAATTTCCAATTTGTACCCTTTAATCCTTGTCCTATCTCAACAGTTCCTGACAAAGAGTCCCTTTCTGGGTTCCCTGTAGGCTCCCCTTCAGATATTGGAAAGTTGCTATGAGGTCTTCATGCAATCTTGTCTTATAAAAACCCTTTTAAGTACCAGAAACATGATTTATATAAAAAGAAATGTAATGACTAGCCTAGAAGATGTATTATTTTTCTAATTTGCATTGAAAGCAACATATATTCAATATATTACCTAGTACTCACTACAGTTTGAGCTAGTGTTCATCAACGGTTCTAAATTACTGGGAAGATGGTAGAGAACCATTGATTTCCTTCTGTTTTCCAATCTCCATGCCAAGATCATAAGTTGACATAAGTCCCTTAAAACTATAAAACATGCTGCAACTAGTGGAAATTTTTCGGAAATGTGACTTTAATCATCAGCTAAGAGATTGCAGCATGGAGTCTGTGCCAAAAGGAAGCTTACATTTGAATGCAACTGATGATGTGATGAAGGACAGTTAACAAATCATCTCTGAGGAACAATTTCTCTTCTACTGAAGCCAATTAGGGCACAGGAAAGCATTCAGAGAACCCATTCCTTGCTCAGTCCAATTTTCTCTATGCAGCCACAAAACTAAGTTTACTGTAGCTTTGAAACCCAAAAGCTGCAGACCAGGGTCTAAGGGTGGGGAACATCAGTTTCCTGTGGACTCTCTTATGTAACTTCTGGGAGTGCCAGGAATGGGTTTAGGCATAACCACCCCCCACAGGTAAGTGCTACTGCCTTCTGAAGGGAAGAAAAAAAACAGAGGTTGGGGAAGACAGACTATTAAAGGTCATTTGTCCATAAAAACACAGTGACAATACAATGTGCTCAAACCTGCCTTAAAAAAGAAAGATCAAATCGCAGAAAACTGTCTCAAACTGCATTCCAGCCAAGATCCAGAAGGGACTTCCCCCATGCTCTAATAAAAAAAAAAAACCAGCTCAAATTCTGAACATAATGCAAGATCAAAGGCACAGCTCCCATAACACCTGTTCAGTGCTAATGCCCCACACCAGCTGGATGTTCCGGTTGCCGATTCAAACCACTCATCCAGCCTGCTGTGACTCCAGAGCTGTGGGTCCAGCATCAGGTCAGCATATCTGTCAGTTTACTCTGGGGGGCGTCTCTGCTTCTTCAGCCTGCACAAACCTTAGCCCAGTGTGAAAAGCTGTGCTAAATGTCGCTCACCCAGGGCATGTGTCCTCCACACATAATGCCTTCTACTGTGTGGGAGGGCTTGCATGTCCCTTCTGAGCATGCATCCACCCTGTGGCAGCATCCCTTCTGTCCAGCATGGAGGAGACACCTCACGGGTTTCTGTCTCAGTGAAGCTATCTAACCTCTCCTCATCTTCTTAACAGGAAGGGCACATGGAGAATAGGAGAAATCCTTCTTATGATGAAATATTTTAAAGTCTACACAACCAATATTATTTTAAAAAATGAGTGGTTACAATTTAAGTTCCCATTATCATGTTATGAGTAAGACATGTTGATGGGCGAAAAATATTCACAATCTTTTGATTTTTGATGCTGTAGATAGAGGTGGGGTGAGATTTCCAAATGCCTGTGGGTATTCAGTTCCCCTTGATACCATATGAATATAAGCAACAGGGTGCTACTGAAAATCCTACTCTCTGTCTGCATGTTTAGCTGCTAAGTACCTTTGAATTCTGGTTCTTAAGACAGAAAACCAAAACCCTAGATCTGTTTAAATCTGTGACAAATTCCCATTGACTTCCACAGTCCCAGGATTTCATCTTAAATCTATATTCAAGCATCTAAATGATCTGGTTTAATAAGTATTAAAATTCCTAACAGGTCTCATACTTAGGTAAATATGGGTCCTGGTGTAAATTTTTAAATTTAACAGTGGATCCATATTTTTGAAATCTTGCCTCTAATCCTACATGTGATCGTTTTCATTTTATTAGTAATTTTAAAGATATATAATACCCAAATATAGACATTTTTTTTAGCAGCATAACATATGATACAGATTAATAAATGCTGCAGAAGACTGGATCTGTAGAGCTTTTAAAGGTTCATTTTAGAGAGTTGCAAATTTGATCTGACATCAGTGCAGACTGTAAAGGTGAGAAAAATAACATGTCTGAGTATGCAAGTGCAAGAAACTTATCACTGGAATAGCCCAAGTGCTACAGGACAGATTTGAAAACATTTTGGCAATATTGTACCTGGATCTGGGGCAGCACAGGGTGAGCTGGTTTTGTAGCTCACATCACTTCTTTATTAAGACAGTACAACATTCCCATAATGAGAGACAGAACGAA
>JAWWLV010000100.1:14732892-14774479 GCA_035041135.1 Platyrinchus mystaceus | reverse complement strand
AGGGAGGGAGGAGTGGAACACTTGAAACAAGCTACTTTAGTAAATGGATATTGACATTTGTAAATTAATGTGTTTTTTTAATAATTGATTTTAAAAATTGCTCTTTGTCTGAGACCTCTGTTGCAGTTTCTGTCCAGATCAATTTTTATAGCTGAAATAACGCCTGAACTACAGAGCTCATAACAAGATCAGTGACAGATCCTAAACAGTAGCCTTATAATCAGGTTCTACTACAAAGAAAAGCATAAAACTCCTAGGATTCCAGCATTTTCCTTTGTTTGCTTACAGTCCTATACAAAACAAAATCCCAGTAAAGATAAATTCATTACTACTGTTTTTCTCCTGCAGAGCACTAAGAGGTTTTAGAAATGAAATTCTTTTATTAATTTGATTAAATCAAAGGAAAATCCAAGGTTCCCATGAATAATTCAGATTAAAATCGTGTCTTCAAAGGTCATATGTAAAACATTATTATGCGTCAAAAGTTCCTCACAGTCTAACATACATTTAATTTTCAATAATGTTGATTTATAGTTTTATAAAGGCAAATAATAAATATAATAAATTATTCTTATATTTTCTGATCTCAGTCACTATAAAATAACTGCTGTAGTTTTACATTTTCAGTGTGAAATATTAAATACATAAATCAAAACAAGATTATTTTTCATCTGGAGCTAGCTGAAACTGTTTTTTTGAAACTGACAAATTCATTTTAGCTAAAATGAATGTTTTAGGAAAAAGATCTCTACTGAGTCCATAGCTGCTCTAAAATAAACATGATTTTTTGCATTCTAATATCCTGCTTTAGTTGGCTTCCCTCTGACAGGTGCTGAATCTTGTAAATGCAATGGGTAGAAGCAGCTCCAAGTTTCTGAAAAGCATTTCCCTGTTCTCCTTGCCAGTATTCTCCTCACTCTCTTTGCCTGCACAAAAACCGTTCTCTTCATGGTCCACAGCCACCTTGCTGCTAGGCTGACATTTTTCTTAGCTGAAATCTTTTCTATGATATGTTCATATACACAAATACATATATACATATGTACGTAGGTATGGAACCATCCCTACAAATAATTGTTTACCAAGAAAAATGTTAGGAAATAATAAAAACTACTCTGATGTGTAAAAGTAGATTCAGCTGCTTTTACACATTTGTTGCCTCAACAGAAGCTTTATTGAGAGCTGGAAATACTGTTTTGTATCCTTGATTAAAAAGAGTAAATCTATTTATAAGGAATTGTTATAACATTTAAATACATATCAGCTCTTAGTGCATTTAAACATTCAACCACAAGAAACTTACAAAAAGCATGATGATACTAGAATACTAAGGAATTTCAAGGTGCATGTCTGAACAGGAAGAGAAGCAAAATAGAGTCTACCCAAGGCTAGGCATTAGATGGTTCTGGAAACCACTACACACTCATACCAGGGCCTTTCTTGAAACCTGGGACTGATCAAATCTTAGCAGCACCTTTTTTTTTTTTTTTTTTTTTTTTTTTTTTTTTTTTTTTTTTTTTTTTTTTTGTTGTTGTTGTTGTTGTGGAATTCAGTTTGTGTTCTACACACATTGGCTTTTTCTTATTTGCATTTCAAGACAGTTTTATGTTTAGCAATAATACATTGACAGGACACTGAGCAACATAATGTGGAAGAGGCCAATCAAATAGCACGTTTTGAAGCTACGTGCTTACCTTTCCTTCCAAAGAGATAATGCTGAATTTTCCTTGCTGCACTACTTTCCTTGAGTAGTATTTGCATGAACACGAATAAAAGTTGATAAAAGAAAATGTCTAGCATGGGGCAGTCCAATATTTTAGCTTGGACTGTTGTTGGATTTTTGACTGTGTGTGGTTTGGTTTGGTTTAGTTTTATTTCAGCCTGATTTCTTTAATTTTGAGGGGAAAAAAAACCTGAAACCCATGTAACCTCTTGTGGAGATGTATATCACATCCATGTGATAAGTTCCTGAGGGGCTGTCCCACAGCTGAACATTATCTTGGCCTAGCTCAATGGATAGGCTGTTTGGTAGCTTAGTATGACTAGACACAGAGAGGAAGTCTTTTGAACCTGATTTTAAATTTTCTTTTACTGCTAAGTAGATAATGTTAAAAAAGCACTTACGAACAGAGAAGAAAATAAAATTTTGCTATCGAGTATGCTATATTTGAGGAACCACTACTATTGGAATTAATTTTCTCACAGTAACATTACTTTTGTTATTGCAAAAAGGCTACTTCCTTAGCCTTTATTTTGTAGGTTTCAAAATAATGCATGTTTCAACAGGATTGCTGATAGAAGCATTCAAATTCTCAAATTAGCATTTCTCTTTGCAATTGAAAATAGAACTTACAGGAAATTGACTTATATTTGCAGCATTCTAGTACTGAGAGAACAGGTTATTCTCATCCCTTTTGAATCATTTGGAGGCAGAGACAACTGGATGTCACAAATTAATTAAACTCAGACAGCCAGGAACTTCATTAATGGTACCTGTAATTCTCTGTATTGATTCAGAGCCAAATCTCGAGATCCCTATGTGACTCTCATTAAGGCAAAAATCCACTCAGGTAACTATGAATTTTATTTGCTCAAGACCTAGGGAAGGGTTTCAATTTGGTGTGTTGTGGTTTCAGTCCTTCAGCCAAACCCTTACAGACTGAAAAGGCAATGAATATTGATTCCATCCAGCTATTTGCAGGCTAGTTTGATCTTACAAGAGAGGTGGTATGAAACCTGAACTAAAACATCATAGCAAAGTACACTATATACTGGCTGAGAAGTCTCTTTGTTCATAAATGCTCCACCACTAAGCTATTTTACATTTTTTATTCTTCTGAAGTCAAAGTATTCAGTAGACCATGAATAGCTTGCCCACAGAAAATATTAAATGAACTACTAGAGAAAGCTTTGACCAAATAGAGAAAAAAAAAGAATTCTGGCTATTGACTCTGGCAAGTCCATCTTAAGCTAATACAAAAAGACACAGCCCTTAACTTCAGCTATTCAGTCTTGGAATCCTGCTGGATTCTTCAAGGGAGTCAGTGATACAACAGGGGTTGAAAAAAGACAAGAATTCACTGCCATATGAGGCAGAGATGGAGCACATAAATGATCCAAGGATCTGTTTTCTCTCTGTCTTCTGCTTCTCTGTGTGCCATAAACTGTGTCCCATGCCTGTCATATCACAGATAAAGAACTATTAGTCAGCAGTTACCTCACAGAAGCAGAAAGAGGACAAGAATTTACAGGATGACATAAATCCATTGACAAAGAACCACATAGATGTCTAACACCTCTAGAATCCTATACTAAGTTGTCTGGTTGTTTACTTCTAAATTCCTTTGGGACTCTTAGTCCAAATCAGCCTTTATAAAATTTATCAAATCAGCAATTATGTGAGAGGACTTCTAATAGTACATTGAACGAGGTAATTTATATGTATAGTTAATTAACAATCTTTGTTTTGTTCTCCTCTAACCATTTGCAATTTAATATTGTACTACTGCAGTGCACTGTGTGATTAGAAAAGTATGTATACATTATGCATATACAGATCATCATAAGTAACCGTAAGAAAAAAAAATTTATTGCATCATGCTCTCATCCAAATTTTTTAGAAGCTCAAGCAGTTCTCCTTTTCTCTCTTTCTTTCTTTTTTTTTATCCTTTGCTTTCAACTGCTATCTTCTGCTGACTTTAAAGGAAAGAAAAAGTGAACAGCAATTCTGCATATATAAACAGTTGCTAAGGTATCACATCATCTCCGTAATGTAGTTAACTTTATCACATTTAAGTTCAACAGTTATTTGTTTTTTTTTTTTAAAAATCACTGTTCTCCCCTAACTGTCACTCAAAGTGTTTTCCTTCCTATTTACTGGTTTTTACTTTCCAGCTTCATGGATGTGTCTTCACATATTTAAAATACTGAGTTCTTATCAGTCCTCATGGTTAACTTTGAGTTTTTATGTCCTCTTATTGTTTTGAAATTTGCTTTTTAAGTAGAATGAAGCTGTCAAAGGAAAGACAACACTAAGTACACATTAAACAATGAATGTTTGTCAAGATTATGAAAATCTGAGTCAAATATAGTGAGATGGAGATCAGATGTAAAGAACTTGGAGAAAATAAAAAAATTAACATCCTGAGCCTTTGAAACATGCAGAATTGCTGTAGAATTTAATCTTTTTTCAGCTGCAGCTTGTCTATGTTGAAGTAATTAAGTGAGAAAAAGACTATTGGATTATATTGAAAACTTATGATAAATTGAAAGTGAGGAAGTGAATGAAGATGAGGACAGTGGGTTAAGAGCAACTCATAAGGAACTGTAAATTTGGAGCTCATCACTTAACAAGAGAAGAGAAAACTGAACCTGTCTGCAGAATAGTTTCATGAGGGGAGAAATCTCAATGAAGAAGCTCCCTGGACAGGCTGGCAACTTAAAACTCTGAAAGACCTAACCCACCTTGCAGAGTGTATTCTGTGTCTCTAAAAATGACCATACCTTGCCAGACATCTTGGCCATAAACCTTGTAAGTCTGTTTAAACTGGCAGGGGTCAAGCTGGTATGGTTTACAGAAAAGCAGGGGCAACACAAATGTAAGGAAGAAAAAGTCATTGCATCATGTGGACTTGGCTGGAGAGTGATCAAAACCCATTTACTCTCATGAACATATATTTTATATGTGTGTGAGAGAGAGAATACACCAAAAAAATCCATCATTATTATAATAAGTCACAAGGAAGAAAATTTTACCTGAAGTAGCCTGTTCATATGTTTCTGTGATTTTACTTTGCCTGATAATAAATCCTTTCTACAGTTTTTGTGTCTAAGTTTCAAGGCTGATTGCTCATTAGCTATCTGTTTACAGGTTTTTGCCATGAAATTTTGATAGGCTCCATTGAGTGATTCAGCTGTGACTTACGCTCTGTTCAGGAATTGCCAACATCCAAGTGTACTGCTTACAGTTCAAGTATGGTCTGTGCAACATCCCCAGCAAAGTGCTTTGGACACTGACTGCCTTTAGTCCTAAAGATTTTTAAAATAATAATATCCTTACATCAACCATGGGATGAATTAAAAACAACAGGTCTAAATGTGAAGACCAAGGGCATTTAGCTCCAGGAGGAGTGCCAACTGAGTGATGCTATTTGAATGGGCTCCAAGGCCCCGACTCAGTTACCATCACTTAGACGTCTGGTGCCACGTCAGATGTGATGCTGTATCCCACTTGGCTTCCATCTGTCTCTCCAGAAGGCTGCAGGCCTCCTCATGTGCTGTATCTACCACTTCAGACAGATGTCTTAGATACTTTAGGGTATCTAAATATTTGTGCAACAAAACACAGTCAACCCCCAAATTTTCAACTTCACTCACCTAAGAGTGCAATTTGACTCAAAGACACAAAGCATATACCGCTAAATGTGAGTCACAGCTAGGCAGAAGACTCACTGTCCAAAATCCCAGTATAGTCAATGAGCATCTGGTCAACAGAATCAAGAAAACCACACACACTTTATAATAGGCACCTGCATTAAGTTTATTCTAGAAGAGCTATTGCTGACAGCAAAACTAAGATATTTTAATCTGGAAAATTAATCTCATGCTACATACCTAAAGAAAAAAATATAAACAAAATGTACAGGAACCTATTCAGAAACCTCTGAAATGAACCCTTTAAGAATTCAGAGCATAGAACAAGAATAGAGTGTGTCCAAGTCCAAATGGATAATTTTCAACCCAAAAATCATAAGTATTCAAAATTGCCAAAGTAAACAGAGCAGACCATATTTTGTTCTGGAGAATGCGAGAATACAAGAACAAAAAAGCAAAATCTGATATAGATCAATTTCTCACTGTGTTTCTCCACCTTTCCCAGTATGTGAATTTCAATGGTTTAGCATCTCTATCAACTGTTTTGGAATACCTACAGATTGATTCACACACTAACCATGTAGGATATGTAACAATAGCATTTCCTAATCATGGCACAACATGAACCATTTTGTTAACTAAGAGTCATCTGACTACCAAATAATGCTCACACCTATTTAGACAGAAACCTAAGACCTTAATAAGGTGCAACACTTTAAGCATTTAAAACGTAGATCTAAAGAACTGTGAAGATTTTAAATTACCAAGTAAGCATCACACTGGTCTAGGCAACACAATGAATCATTGTGAATCACTTGGCAGAAACCGCAACTCAACTTCAAAGCAAAAATTAGTGGCTTGGACCTCTGGGTGGAGTGAGCTATAAAACACTAACATCAGCTTTTGTACGTAGCAAGCTCATTAGAGAAAGCTAACTCTGCCCAGTACCTTGTATTACTAATTTAAGGATTCTTCTTGCAACTCACCTTCTTTTCCTACACTCTCCTTCAATGTAAATGCAAATGCAAGAGGTAATACCACTGTAGTCTGTGAACACATTTGCTCCCTCTGCAATAGCCTTTTCCTTTCTATTTACTTTCCTCTGCTGCAGCTTTCTGAAAATTCCTGTTTTCAGGCACAGCACAAGTCATTTGACCAATCTCCCCTATGATATCCTTTCCTCCTTGCTCTGTTCAGTGCTTTCATGATTTTAAACTGTGAGGAACTAAACTAGGATCAATAGATTCCCTAAGTTTGAGTCTGTAAGAAGTGGGCATTTGGTGGAAAGCTGCAGTATTCATCCATTCCTCCTGCACCCTGCTCTTCGACTTGCTCTCTAAAGCAGATGCAGAACAAACTTTACTTCCCCTAACTGTGTCTGCTTGGAGATCCATTACTGAGACCAGGCTGGAAACACACCACACCACCCAGAAGCAACACAACTTATTTTGAAATTATTCCTCAAGTACCAGATAGCCAAACTTTCGTCTACAATCAGGCCTTTTCCAGAACTCTGGCATGTGCAGGATGAATGCTAAGGATGGTTTTAAGCAATTTACACTGTCAAAACAATGTACTCAAATATTCATTATAGATGAGAATCAGATTCAGGGTCTCTCAGTCTTGTATAACTCAGCTGTGGGTATATTTGCATGCATGGAGACAACTAAGAATGAAAGTGGACTGAGAAAATACCTCCCTACTTAAAAAGAGCTAATTAAAAAGTGTAATGTAAAATAAATCATCTAACTCATCTTAAAAGGCAGAGAAATGCAGCCTACGCAGGAGGAAGAGCCAAACTACTGCTATCATCTTTTCAGAGGATAAAGGAGGACATCTGTGAAAAGTCCTCCCTTTAGTTTCTCCAGAGTAGCAAGTGCGGGAGTAGAGTAGACATTAATCACATTCCATCCTCTGTATTTGAGAAAAAAAACCTCTGTGGGGGGAATAATATGACTGAGAAAAACCACCTACTTTTGGGATCAGATTTCGTAATGAAATATAACCACCTTTTTGTTGGAGAGGTTCTGAATTCCTGGGTCTATGTAAGTGGGAAGTTATCTGTCTTTCTCTATTTTACAAGGGGAAAGATTCCCATCAAATCTCTCTGTCTCAGGATACCTTCCAGCAGCAAAGGGGAGAATATGTACAGACTTCTTGCACCATAAGTATACTCTTAAGCTGTCCTTTCAGACAGTATGTAAATTCAGAGCTTTGATGGTCAGCATTGGTGCCACCACACAATTAGTGGCTGTGCTATTAGGGCTCTCAGATGTGTGGATGCTCTGTAATAATTTCATTTGAATATGATTAATGTTCTTTACTTTCTAGCTCAAGCTGTTTTCTTGTGTTGCTTTGCACAGCCAAGCAGTTTACACCCCAGTGGTGGCTAAACTTCACAGGGAAGTTGAACTGATTCATACATATATATTGTCTCTAAAAAGACCTTGGGATCCAACTGGGCAAAAGACATATTTAGAAATGCAAGTCATCTTTATCATCAATAAAATGGATGTTGGAGTCACAAAGGCCACATTCAGAGGCACGAATATTTTTTATTTTCATTTGTATCTAAAAATATGGGAGATATACACCACAGTGCTCATGAAATTGTTCAAGCTAGTTTTAATAACAGCCATTATGTTAAAAAGTGAAACTTCTCCTTGTGTCACACAAGAACTGGGAAGAAACAAAGGAAGAGAAGTAACTCCTGCAGCACCTTTTCACCCTTCTAGAATTGCTGCTCATCATTCTTTCTTTCAACAGTTCCCTTGCTCCTTTTGTACAAAAGGTACCACCAGCTAATGAAACAATTAAGGCCTGACAGTTTAAATACGTTTCTCTGTTCTTGTCAAGAATAAGTGCCAGCCATCAAGACAAACTATACCCACTGCTTCACTATCAGCAGAGTCATTGTTATCCCAGATAGAGTGCCCTAAAAATAAAAGCCATTCTGTACGTGCAGCTTCATCAAGTCAGGTCATGTCAGCCCCGCAGGGTAGACAGCACTGTACTAATTTTATTATTCTATTTTTAAACATGACCTCCTTAGATCTTTTAGTGTGTCCCACATAACAATGCAGAATTGACACACTGCATTCAAGTTCCTACCCCCAACTACCCCCCAGTTTCTGAATATCCTACCCAGTCAATATGTTTGCTGTCCAAAACAATGAAGAAGTGGTCATATTTCCCTTAGTATCACCTGTTGTACATTGCTTGGCTGTTCAGGAATAATGAGATCAAATCAAAATTCATATCTGCAAGATTGATCAGAGTCAACAAATTAGTGCTCTCAGTACTAAATTTTACAGAGAGTTCCATCCCTTTAAACTGAACTGAATTTTAAAAGCACATGAATGCAGTGGTAGTGGGAGGGTTATATCCTGAATTACTTCAGACACACTGATGGCTAGAAGTCACCCTGAGTGTGATTGTCTCACAGAGATAAAACAAAAATTCTTATTTTTTTTGGTATATCTGAGGTATTTGATCCTCAATAGCTGTTCTCCCACAAAACCAAGGTCACTCAAACTAAGAGTTACAGTGTTAGAACAAGACACAAAAATAGAAGAATTGCCTATATTTTTCAAGGCAAGTTGACAGAACTCCATTTGGTGCATAGATTTACACCAACCTGCAGCTCTTACGTTACCATTCATATTTGAATTTTTTACACCAGTTGACACTGAGCAGGTACATACATTGTAGGGCAGCCTTTTCAAACATGAGCTGAATAAAAAAATACCTTTTCTTCCTTTGCATCTATTCCTCACCACAATAAAAAGATAAAGTATGGTTTCACAGAAACACAAAACTTTTAAAAAATCCTACCCTACACCAGCAATTTGGGAACTTGCACTTTGCACACTGTTGACTAGAAACCTAAAAGAGTTTCAAGGCAAACAAAAGATATTGCATTTGGTGCCACAGTGTTGGTTCAGAACATAACAAGAATCCAGTCAGTGTTCAACATGTGCACAGTAAAAAATTACTATGTGAGAGGAAGGTAAGGAAGAGGATCTAGGATGTATTGAGCAGTTTGGCTTAGCTAGTTCTTTAGACACTCAACTTTTAATTTTTACCATAAGCAACATCACATTACCAACGGTCAGATAGGCACATCTGTTAGAAACCTTAGGCTGAATCTGTGGATAGCAAATAGCTGTGGATGTCCACAGCTATCCAAGGATGTCATAGTACATCCTTGAATAGCCATACTCTTCCCTTGTAGTGGTACGTGATATACTAGGTTTGTGTGGCAAGCTGTTCATAGCAGGGGAGAGGGGGCCTACAGGGGTGACTTCTGTGACAAGCTTCCAGAAGCTTCCCCCATGTCTGTTGATGCCAGTGGCAGCTGGTACCAAAATAAACCCACCACTGGCCAAGGCTGAGGCCATCAGTGACGGTCATAGCACCTCTGGGATAACGAATTTAAACAGAGGGGAAAATTACTGCACAGAAGCAGCCAGGAGAGAAGAGTGAGAATATGTGACAGAAACAGCCCTTCAGACCCTAAGGTCAGTGAAGAAGGAGGGCGAGGAGGTGCTCCAGGCACTGCAGCAGAGATTCCCTTACAGCCTGTGGTACAGATCATGGTGAGGCAGCTGTGTCCCTGCTCTCCAACCCAGGGAGATCCACAGGGGTGCAGAGATCCACCTGCAGCCCAAGAAGGACCCCACACTGGAGCAGGTGGATGCCCAAAGAAGGCTGTGGTCCCAGTAGAAGCTGGAGCAGGCTCCTGGCAGGACCTGTGGCCCCCTGGAGAGAGAAGCCCACAGTGCAGCAGGTTTGCTGGCAGGACTTGTGACCCCACGTAGGACCCATGCTGGAGCAGGCTGTGCCTGAAGGACTGCATCCCATGGGAGTGACCCACGCTGGAGCAGTTCATGAAGAACTGTAGCCTACTTACTTTGAAGTTCATGGAGAACTGTCTCCCAAGGCAGGGACACTATGCTGGAGCAGGGGAATAGTGTGAGGGAGAAGAAGCAACAGATACAGTGTGTGATGAACTGATTGTAAACCTCCTTTCCACCTTCCTGAGCTACTGGTGGGGGGGAAGTAGAGAATTTGGGAAGCCAAGCTCAGGAAGAAGGGAGGGGTGGAAGGAATGTGTTTTAAGATCTGGTTTTATTTCTTATTATTTTACTTTGGTTTCTTTGGCAATAAATTCGATTGATTTCACTGAGTCTGTTTTGCCTGTGATGGCAATTGGTGACCTAGCTTTCCCCCTGCCCATGAGCCATGAGCCTTTTCTTGAATTTTTCTCCTCCCTATCCACTTGAGGAGAGCAGTGTCAGAGCAGCTTTGGTGGGCACTTGGTGTCCAGCCAGGGTCAACCCACCACAGCTGGTAATATGATTCCAAGGAAGTTTAGATCAAGATAATGAGGTCAAAGGAGACATCTAGGTCTGGTGCCTGCTGCACTGTATTCCATTGGCTAATCCCCAGCTGGGCTTCTTGGAACTTGGCAGGGTGCTGCATAGTTGTTGGTTTGTGGGGTTTTTTTTCATTTTGCCCAATTATCTCTTCGTATGTAAGGGTCTGGAGCTTGTTTTGTTTTGTTTCTTTTATTTGTTTGGGTTTCAGCCAGAAAGGAAGGAAGGACTTTGGCCCAATATTTGAATCGCACATTAGAAATTACTAAATTTTTCTTCCCACATACCTCATTAGCTAAGAAAATAGCACTGAAACAGAACTTAGAGGTCACTATCATCTCCTCTGCTTGACTACTTCCACAAAAATGTATACAACTTACTACATGTAAAAGATCACCTAACACAGCAGGATAATGACCTGCTGGCGGCCTTGTTTATCTGGTTTCCAAGGGCTTTTCTGCAGAACAAAACCAGCTTGTTCCAAGAAAAGCAGACTGTAGAAAACAAAGAGCATGTCTTCACAGAGATACAATGTCATGAAAAAAACATAACTGCAAGCAGGACAGTTTCAGGCACCAGTATTTGTTAACACAGCAGCATGTCTAACATACTTGGCTCCCAGGATGTTGGGAAGGTTTGCTCAGGTGATTTTTATTTTTTTTCTGCCTTAGCACAGCTACGCTGTTGCCATTATCCCAGTCAGCCAGGTGGCACAGAGCCCAGTATCATTCCAAATGAATATATCCAAGGAATCAGTGTTAATTGATCAAATACTGAAATTCAAACCTGACAAAATATATGTAACCTGCCTACTTATTTCAGTTTGTTGTTCTATCTGCTTTCATTTTGTATTCTCTATCTGTCCCATGAATGATCAAGGCAACAGTGAACAAGGCTGAGAGACCCAAGGTCTCTGTTTATCAAACACGGTCTGAAAGACTTGCTGCTTTTAAATGTTTCTTTCACAGGAAGCAACCCTGACATGTACTCTTGCCGTCGGGCAGATCAACCTGCCAGCTTCACACTTGTGTCACTCACTAACATTGTCTAAACTTTACTTCTCAGAAAACTGGAGAAGATACATACCAAGAATTTCTCAGAAACATTTTCATAACTTCTCTTTTAAACATTTTGTAGGCAGACAGAAGAATGCTGAAAAACAGCAAACTATGGAAAAGCTAATAAATATATTTGTTTGAAATGTATATTTATAGCTGGGCTTATGCTGGACATATGGGACAGTAAGTTTCACACAAATCAAAGCAATCAGAAATTATTTTTATCTCTCTTACCACAATATGCTTACACTTCACATCCCGACTGGCTGATATGTCTCCCCGATACAGCTTTTGGAATTTGAAGCCTTCACATATGGCCTCTGAGAATTCTGTTCCAGTAATTCCTGTCCAGCCATTTTCGTTGGTGTGAGGTTCAAAAGTGTTGCTTAGTGGCAATTCTACTGGAAAGCAAAGATGTATCTGTGCTGGGAGAGCTTATATCCCCCCAAAATACAAAATGCAGTGAAATGACCTTTTCTTCTGTTTGTTCTTTGCAGCAGTGTGTTCATGTAGTGATTTTCAGGCCTTGTAGCTGACTACTTCTGCAGGACATTGGCATTCACTGCCTTCTTTGTTTCTGCATGAATATGTAAAAACAAAAGTGTCATGTTGTTTGAACAGAGTTCTGGCCAGTCTTAATTTAGAACTGGAGTGTGTTCACATAGTTGGCTATTTCAAACTATCAGTCAATTCCAAAAGGTTTGCTTTGTTTAGTTAAGAGGCGAAAAAAACAAGAGTTGGTGAGGCTAATTCTTGGAGGCTGGAATTATCATATCAAACAGTGTTCTAAACTTGTGACAACCAAGTGTCTCTTCATCTGACTCATGCTTTTGGAACAAACCGTGCATGACTTAGACTCAGTTTTCATACACATCATAAACTCCAGCCAAAGGGAAAAATAAAAAGAAAACCCTAGATTGTTATGACATGGCTATAAATACAGGCAATGAATTATAACAGTAAAATATGTTATGCAAATTACAGCTAATTTTAAAATAGTCCAATCTCATTGCCTACAGAGTGTAGAATTATATAGTGTTGTTGAAAGTCTTAATTTTTTTTACTCCTTCCAGCCATTCTTATTACTCCAAGTTTTTAGTTTTAATAGCCATCGAAAAAGGATTTATACTGCCACGTAAAAATAGAAGTGGGTAGATCTGTAAAGCACTCTGAGCTACAGAATTTTTCTTGTTTGCTTCAGATGTGTAACTAGTGATTGTTCCTCCTTGTGCACATTGAGTTTCTGGTGTCTACTCCCTTCTGTGATGCTAGACAGAGAGATTTACAAAGATGCCATTTGGCAGAATATTTTAGAGAGGTTTGTTATTGGCGTTTCATGAGTGTGAGGCATCACAAGTGGTTTTAGTCTCCCAGGTGTGTTTCTTAGCATATGGGGCTGGCAAAAGCTGCATGTGATGTGACAGCACAGAATTAAGTTTGAAACAACACTTAAACAAAAGATTTGAAGAAAGAAACAAGATTTCTGATGGAAATCACACTGGGTAAACAAACTCAGTGAGAGGTCAATGAATTCTGATTAAGAAAAAAAGCCCAAACCTTTGGACTGTCAAGAGACACTGCCCAGGAGCCATTTAAAGAGGTCACACTACTTGATACTGTCCTTTTCAGGCTGTGACTGTCCTCTATTTCATATAACATACGTCTTACAAGGAGAACTTTCTGATTTGGGGGATATCTACCCACCATATAAAATGCTCCATCCTTCCCTTCACCATCACAAAAGTGTGGCCAAGGCAAAGTTTATTATGATGCATAAAGAGCTTCAAAGAAGCAGGGCTAGGTGGAGGGAAAGGAACCAACCAGGGAGCAATAACAACCTCTGATAGTAAAGCTAAAATATGTTTGTCTTGGGGTTTTTTTCCCGTCTCCCTGTTTCTGTGTGGAGCGCCAGGTGGACTTCATAAGGGAAATCTCATTTGGGAATAAAATGGAAACTTGGCAGCACCTGGAGTGCCTGTTGCCTCTGTCTTCACCTGCCAGCAAGTCCCCAGTTGGCCTATAGCCTGTTGCAGTCAACATTTCTGGGCAAAGTAGAGCTCTCTTTCCCATGTTCAATAGCCAGCCTCAGTACAGGCTGACAATGTATTTACAGTGTTCCTCAGGGCCTGGAGCACTTCTGCTGATTAATATGTATTTTGTCATAGCCACGGTCACCTTGCTCTGTTAAAAAAAGTCATATTGTATGCACTTTTGCTTGCGCAAAGGCTTTTCAAACACATACATGTATCCACACCTCGTGCCCTGCCCAAACAAGTTCGTCACAGGATCTCTTCTGGCCACAAATCCTGCATTACAACATTAATGATGGGAAGACTCTAGAGTTTGTTTACCAAGAAATGACTGGCTGCCAGAGTTTGGCAAAAGGGAGAGAGTACACTGACTCACAGGGCATAACAAATGTATTTCCTTAATTCTGTGGTAGCTTGCTCCCCATTCTTGTTCCCAGTCCATTCAACACTTGTGTTTCAAAATATTCAACTTCTGCTCGTAAGTTTTCATTTTAAATCTTACAGGTAGAATTAACAATTCCCTGAAAGTAAACAGACAAGCAAATTACACAGCTGGGTACATAAAGCACAGTGGTGTGTGAGTGTATTTATTATTAGCTGAACTAGGACTGTTTACAAGACACACTTTGTGTGATGATACAGTGTTTAAATTCTATTCTTTCCAGCATGCCCTACAGACAGAATTGCTATTGGATAGGCTACCTTGTCTTCTAATTTATTTGAAAGAAATTAAAAGCCAGAGATCACAGCACAGCACTTAGGTGACCAGTTCATAAAGCTCCTCTCTATTTATTGCTAGATTTCAACACTTTCATGGTTTTTCTCTTGTCCTTTTTGTCTAAGAGTGGATACTTTAGAGGTTAGATGAGACATGATGCTTTCCAGACTTGGCATCACTCATTCTGTATATGCAATAAGTGGTGTATAGTGCTGATATAAACTGCTCCCAAATCTGGCATGTTAATATTTCTTGCCTAATTTTTCCAAATGGAAACTACTTGCCCAGAGAGTCACTGTGTGTTTTCTTCTTCCTTCAGAAGATTCTTCTTGGGAACCTCCACGCCCTGACGCTCTATCACAAGATTTAGTGCTAGGATATATATTATAAAGACTTATCCTGGGTTACATATGTTCCAGTTCTTGCAAACACGAGAGGTGCTTCACATGGCAGCGTGTGTTTTCATTTTAATCTTGTCCACAGCAACTTCTTCAGACTTCATGATTTGTTCAGGAGAGAAAGAAGGAAAATACAGAGTTTTGGTAATGTACTCAGCCTCCTGAAGCAGAAGCAGGTAGCAAGCTGCACTACATCTCGAAATAGATGAGTTTTATTATTCTTCATTGCATTAAACCCCACATTTAAGGCAGTTATCTGTTGCCTAAGAGAGCTGAAACCAGGGTAGTAGAGATCTTTAATATACTCTGTAATTTGCTTGGTTTAATTATGTTTGAAACAAAGTAACTACTTTCATAGTGGCTTCTGGGATAGGTTTTCACTGAAAAAAAAGCAAAAAGGGCAAATAGTTGACAAAAACAATGACAAAACATCCAGATAATACTGTCAGCGATAACTTCTCCATGATAATGGTTGTGAGAAAAGTATCTACCTGTTTTACAGCAAGCTTATTGCCCCTTGATGGATGCTTTTAAAATAGCTTTAAAAAAGCTTAGTTGTTTAGAGTCTGAAGGATTTTTCTTCTCTCCCTCTCGTCCTCTCCCTCTCCTCCTTTGCCTCTCTTCCTCTCCCTCTCCTCCCCTCCCCATCTCCTTCTCCCCTCCCCTCTCCTTCCCTCCCCTCCGCCTCCCTCTCCTCTCTCCTCTTTCCTCTTCTGTCCAGAGTTAGATTTAACACCAAATAAACGTTGACAAGCAGAAGACAGCAAGAAAGTAGCATAAGGTCTGTGATGATGTATTTTAATCTGCACTTAAGGTTAAAATCTTCTTTTATTTCTCTGATTGTCCATCCAAGCAAATTCATTAACTCTTTTTAAAAACACTCATCTTTGACTTCTTTCAAGTGACTGTTTCATTTTAAATTTTATTTCCTTTTAAGAAAAGCAGATTTACTGTAATGAATTCCTTTATTTTCCTTCAAATGCCTGTGATATCTTGTGTCTCTCTGACTCATATAGACTGCAGTGCCTAGCACTTAGGCAGCTTTTCTGGGCCAACTCTTAGCTGAAGCATCCTTTAACTCCTGCTCTGAGAGACAGGCTGCTACCAGTGGCCCAGTTTGAGGCTTGACCTTCATCAGATGCATAGTGAAATGTGGCAGGCAACCTTGCAACAGGGCACAGCCCCAAGTATTGTACCAATCTTGAATGACAGGTTTGGCCAAAGGTAACTTTCAGGCAAATGGTTTTTCGGTATCTTCAAGTGGCAGAAATACGGAATGCGCAGTAGTTAGCCAGGATCCAAACCAACACCTGAATTGACCTGAGATGGCAGCAAAGCAGACTGTCAACAGGACAGTGCAGGGAGATGCTGGCCCAGAGAGAGAGGGTGAGCATGTCCTTTAAGTGGGTGTGTGTTTGTTTGCTTGTTAGACATTGCTTATATACATGTGCATTACCTGACACCTGCTCCCACAGGTCCAGCACACCTGGGTACAGTAAACATGTAATTAAACACTTGCTCCAAAATTCATCAGAGGGTAAAATGTTGTGACCCCTCCAAGCACAGTTATAATGAATTTAGAGCATCTCACTTTAACACTAAAGAGATGAGGCTTTGAGCAGCTGTGGCTATAGACAAGTAAAATGAGTGCTGTGGTCTTCAGGACTTTGCAGTTCCTCACTAAAGACAGACCTTAAAGCTTCAGCATCATTCAGCTGAAGGAGGGAGTGGATTACCCTTCCCTACCTCAGCTCATGCAAACCACACTGCTTTGACTTGCAGACCCCAAACCTCTGTATCTTGTAAACACTTGTCAGCCAGTTGCTTCTAAAAAGAACAAGCAAAGTGACAGCTTCAGATTCAAATGCAAATGCTGCTGGAGAGTATCTGAAATAAAAATCGTGTTCAAAAGTTGAAGGTCCCCTTTCAGCCAAAAACCTTGAGTTTGCTCAAACAAAGCATGCAAGAGGTGGCTGTAGAACATACCACAGATAAAACACCTGCTTTCTGCAGAGCTATCTGGAAGATCTGCATGTCCCATCAGACTAATTTTGCTGCTAGAGAAAGAGGAAGGGGAGGAAGATTGCACCGTCTTCTGCTCTCAGTGAAATCCTGCACGGAGGAGTTTGCTGTATTAACCACTTCACTGTTTTGTGCCAGTCTTGTTCTCTGTTCTTGTTAAAATCTTTATTATTCATGGATGCAAAAATCCAATCATTAAAGCAGCATAAATATTCATACTCTGTGCAGTTCATTTAGCTGCTTGGCAAAACTTCTCTGGAGTACAGGAGTTTTGAGGAAATCTGGCTAATGAGACTAGAGCACAGGAAGTGTGCATGGGTTTTCCTTTCTTTTTTACCTGCAAATAAATGCAGAATAACTAATCAAAAAACAATCACAAAAGGGGCACATACTCACCAAGAAGGATGATATGCACAGTTGCTTTGACTTCTGTGTCAAGGGGAATGCAAGGCCTTTTGTAATGCAATTTTGTGCAAGAACCAGGATATTGTAAAACTAATGTAGAAAGCATGATAAGCATCGCTGCATGGGTTCATCCGGCTTTGCCTCACATTTAATGTCTAATCATTAACATCTGCATGGTCCACACTCTTGTTCAATCCTTTTTTAAGGCAGAACTGCCATTCTTCTCTCTGTGGCTAACTAAATCAAAATGTAGCTGTATCCTGCTCTGTGAAAGTCAGTTTATCTACATTCTGCACTCCTGCTCCAGCTTCAGGATCTTTTTGTTGGCAGGGATAAAACAAGAAGTAGTTACTCCCACAACAAAGTTTAAAAACAACCATTAAAGCATCTGCTGCATCAGATACTCAGCAGTGGGGGGAGTCTTCTCATGTGGGCCTGGTAAATCAAAATCCTGAGCTGCCAGCATGATATGTAGCACTTAAGGAAAAGCCTTGCAGAGTGCAAGACTTCAGGTTTTTGCTATTTTAGAATAGCAAGGTGAGGTGTGTATTTTTAAATGCAAGCGGGGTTTTCAAAATTGAGCAATGTAGGCCTGACTGAATGGCAAAACTTTCCTTGACTTCTGCAAGCATCATGCTTGACCAGAGGACTCCTTCTAGAGAACACAGTCAGGTGCTTTCCAGGTTTTCCACTTCATGTTTTTATGAATTTCCACAAATAAGCAAGTCTTCTACTCACACAGTTTACACCAGTAACCTCTTTCTTGGCTTAAAGTCTGTTGTGTACTTCCCACTGCTGCTTAGCCATCTGTGACTGAATAAGGTCTTTCTTCCCCACCCCTTCTCCACCCTCATTGTAGTGAACAGAAGCACTGGGATACACACAGTGCTATGTAATGCACAGCATGCCAAGTTTCCACTGAAGCATTCACACCCAGCCAAGGGCTTGATTCTTCTGACCCTCCTTAGGCAAGGATTGTTGCTGCAGATCACAGCTTGTCATTTTCAATATGTAACACTCCATTTATTCCCAATACCCAAGTAAAAACAGACTGGAACTTCAGTATCATACCAGGGTTGCCACTTTAGGCCTGAAGATGCTTTTCTTTTGCTGTGTTCAGTTTCTAGACTTCTTATTCCTTTGTCTATATGTAAAGTGACAGTAAGGAGAGAAAAAAAAAAAGCCTCCTAAACTCTTTGGACTAGTGGTCAGTGATTAGTCAAACATTTAGTTAAGATACCACAAGTTACAGTACATGAGAACAGAAAGAACAACTGGTTCTTAGCAGTACAAGGATCAGAGGGATACTTACACCTACTGTATCCTAATAATTTACTTGACCTTTTCTTTTACAAATACCACCCAGATAAAAACTTCAGTATTGCAAACAGCACTTTAGCTGTGAATAAGGAAGTGTGTTTAAATGTTAAAATTAGTTCTGGAAAGTATATATTGCTAAGTGGGCAAGTGTGTCCCACAAAATAGCACTTCATGCATTGAACTTAAGAACTGAGAGATGGCTGTGTCTAACTTGAAGTTGTGTATACAGGAGGTACCTTCCATCCTTCCTTTACTTCAGAGATACAAAGTAGATAGGCATCTAGAAATCACTCTATACTCTTGATCTTGAATGCAGTGTATGCTTTCATAAAGTGCTGGGCAAAACAGAAAATTCTTCTTTCCCTCCAAGTACACATCTAGCTTGCCACCCTGCAATTTCTCATATTTATATTCCTCCTTGTATAATCAAATGACATGAGAATTTGCTTGAAGGACCACCATAGGAAAAATGAGTGTTTCAAGATGTGCTAGTGGCTGCAAGAGTTATCTTGTGGCTTGAATTCTTCCAAATTAAATATAACTGACAGTATTAGCTAACAGACTTATCTGGGTAGGAGGGAACCAACAAAAAAACTCCTTAGTGCAACATTTTTTGCAAAATTGCTTCTTTATGAATTTTCCTTAAAGGTTATTTTTGCATCTAATAGAGACTTTGCTTTAAAAGCTTCTATGTGGGTCTAAGCAAAATTTTAACAAAAATTTCAACTGGTGATATTTCAGCTTGTTCAGTTACTGGCAGCAAATGGAAATTGTGCTGAAAGCAAACAGAAATGGCCATGTACAAGACCTGTCTGTACAGCTTTTACAGTGAAGACTGAGTCTTGGTCTGGGCTCCTAGACATACACCTGCAGTATAAAGTTAAATCATGTTTTAAACTGAACTTCCCAGTAAGGGCAAATGCTAACAAAAATAAAAGTTATAAGGAAGGAGACACTTTCCACTCCTGTGCTGTTAAAGCTTGTAAAAAATTCAACCATCTCAGTTGGTTACCACATCTCTAACCTATATAAATCAAAGTTTTGTTTTAAATGAATAAAACCACTTTGGCACACAACCACATCATAGCAGTATGATGCATGCCTGAATATTCCTAAGAATGCCCTCAGAGGTACTCTGTGAGCAGAAATATTCTGCAGAAGGGAAGAAGAGGGAGTACAAAGGCCCATTGTGCACACTAACACAGAAAAATGAAATCAAATACTATTCTCAGCAAAAGCAGAGTGTCTTCTGAGCAAAGGCTATTAAGTGTGTCAGACTGCAGGATATTTTCTGGACATGGCTATTATGTTAAGACATACTGAACATGTGTCACTTATAACCCTGCCCTGGTTGTAACATCACAGCTCCAGAGGAAAAAGGTCTGGTGCATCAATTCTTTGTATCAAATACTCTCACACAGTTCTCACCAAGCTGTCACTTCTCATTTGTAAAGAAGTGACAAGAGTAAGTTATAATTACTACTTGCTGCCCTGTCAACTAATTACATATAATGAAAAGCTTTCTATGAGTTTAATGTTAACACAGTGTAATTACAGGAGTTTTGAATGCACAGTGCATGTATTACAGGTTTCGGTCGGTATTTGCTCCCCACCTTTTATGACCTAAATTCTCAGGTTAAACTTATCATATGACTAGTGAGCAGGCACTGTCAAAGACAACTATTCAGACATAAATACAAGTCAACCAAAGCAGTCCTGTGTATTTTTAGAGGCACAGCATCAGCCTCTGGGGGCAGAGGTGGAAGGAAGGAAAAAAAAGCCAGCCAGTTTCTCCCTTCCACTTTTCTTCCTCTTCCCTTCAGGAGGCACCCTCTCCCATCCATGAGGCTCCCACTGCTCTGAGCCTTTTACCTCTCTTTGGTAAAGAAAAATACTGCTGCTATTTCAAAGCTACTTCCAACCTCATCTATTCATCAGTCTGAGGAGTATCTTAGTAGGGGAGGAGTGAGTGCAACTGCCCAACTCTGGGGCTGGCTCTGCACTTCAGTAAGAGTTACACCATACAAATACCTTCTACCCAGGGAAGGAAGGAAGATTGTTCAGGAGGCCTAGAGCAGAGTGGAAGTGATGATGGAGATCATGTAATGCTCCAGCACTTGGGCTGACATAGCTCCTTACCCTCCTAAGTATTTGGAAGATCTTTGAACACATTTAAAAATGGTGAAGAGCGGAGAAGTCAGGCTTTAGATCTGCCAGGACATTGGTAGCTACAGTTGTTGGTAACTACTAGTCAGTTGTGCCTACTGCATTTTTCACACTTTTCAACTCATACTCCTCATTCCTCTTCTTTCCCTGGAAACATTCAAGTTCAGGTTGGATGGAGTTCTGAGCAACCTCATCTAGTGGAGGATGTCCCTGCTCATTGCAGGGAGTTTGGACAAGAAGAACTTCGAAGGTCCCTTCCAACACTGACCATTCTATGATTCTATGCAAGTTAGGTACAAATAGCTCACAAAATAAAAATGTGATTAATTAAACAAAAATGTAGTCTAAAAGAACCAATTAAAATGATGAAAATCTTTAATTTTATTTAAGTATAGTTGTACGGACACGTGTATATACAAATACAGATCTTATGGGGCAGGGATTTTGTTGGTTTTGTTGGTTGTTTTTTTTTTTTTACATTTTCCTTTAAATTTATATAACGTAAGCATTTCAAAAACAGCACTCAATGAGTAAGTGCAAAGAAACTGCAAAGCAGGGCAGTACAAGCACAGGACCACACTGAGCTGGACTTTCATACCCAGATGCATACACAATGAGTGTCTTCAATGGGGTGTCAAGAGTAAGCATGGTAAGCGGATTTCGCAGACTCATGGGTAACCTCCAACATGCCAGCATCTATTAAACTGTACAGACAATGGCAGCAAGCCTGTTGTAGGGAGATTTGTCTCACATCCGAGAAGCTCGAGGGCGAATGCATGGGAAAAACTCAGTGATGCCAGACCAGAAACAGATCTGCCCATTCACAGCTCCAAATTAAAAAAAGAGGAGGGTGGGAGAGGAGGAAGGGCAGGAAGAGGGAAGAGAAGTGCGGAGGGTTGTACAGTAAAACTGGTGATTACAAAATCCAAGTGTAATGAAAAGAGGGGAAGAGTTAACACTCTAAACCTCTGAAAGTGACTGAACCATTGCACTCATAAGGCAATGGATTAAGTTCAGTTTTGAGGGCTAAGGGTGGGAATCAACAGGTACAAATACAGCCATTTTCCTTCCACAGTTATAGAGGAAAGGAATCAATCTACTCAACTACTCTCAGTACTTCCCAAATTTGTTTCTAGTTCTTTTGGAACGAACTACATACATATATCGCACATGACAATGGCAAGATCCTTTCTGGAAAAAACTACTCATGGGAACAAAACCAGAAGGAAAACAGGAGGAAAAAAAATACAAATAAAAAAGAAACAAACAAAATAACAGAAAAGTTGTTATATCCCCAAAGCCTTTTTAGAAACAAATGTGATACAAAAGAACAAAAACTAACACATAAACCACAGGGCTCCAACATCAGACCTTTAAACACTGAGGACAAAACACTGATCATCAAAAGTCATGTTGTTCCAGGTCTTGACATTGTGAAGTCTTGCAACAGATGAACGATTTTCAAAGATGAGTCCTGTATGCTGCAGTGTCATGGCCACTTGTCTCTCAGTTCTCAGCCATGATCACACTTGATGCTTCAAAGCTCTGTCTTGTAATCAATATGTGATTTTAATATCCTGAAAGTCTATTGTTCTCACTTACAAAAGACATAAGAATCAAATTAATACTTTATTATCAAACACTATATACAACAGAGGTTGCTAATAATACACAATTTAAAGAACATAGCTTTAAGATTTACTTGTCTTTCCTTCGCCATCCAAGTAAGTACAGTACAAAACAATATTCTAAACTAACACGAAATGTTACCTTGTCTATTGAAGGATACACAGTATCCACTAAACTGACTGATCCCTATTTTGCCTGCTTCACATTGCAATGCACTTGGCAGCCAGGAGTACAGGTCATCGGCATAAGTAACCCACATAGGCTGAGGGAGAATCAGTACCTCAGACTTGAGCTGGGGCAGATAAAGGGGTAAGGAAGCAAAAATCTCCTCAATTTGCAGCAACATCTGCATTTAAAGCATCGAGAGATTTGCAATGCAACACAAAGCCCACCAACATTTATGTATCTTGGTATGACCGGGATTGCCTAATGCCATCAAATATCAAACTGGCAGAGTCTGGTATGCTGCTCCCAGCCACACTGTGCCAGGCAGCACCAAGATCCACCGTGCAGCCACATCATTTGTGTTGTCTGTCACCTACCCAGCAAGGCGCTGTGACAACATGAAGGTGTGAGTTTCACCAGGAGTAACACTAGTGACAATCCTTTGTGGATAAATGTACGTCTTCAACTCCAACATCATTCAGAGACAAAGGATGACAAATGCAGTCACTGTTGCTACATTAAATTGGCACTACTGGTATGACTGCCCGCAATTGCTATGAATCATTTTAATATGGTTACACATCATGCAATATTATCTGTACTCTGGTTAATAATCCATTTGATAAGGCGCATTTTGAATAAGCTCTCCTCATCCAAAGCTTTTTAATTCCTACATACAGGAAGTATTAGTGTGTGTACCAAGCATATACACATTAGAGAGAGCAAAGTACCAGACAGCCTGTAATGAGATGATGACTTCCCTCACTGTTTGGTCTGCGTATCTTTTTTCTGTGCACTTCACACTGGAGCAAATTTCCTGCATTCCTCCTGTATGTACAGGCCCTGCATTAATGAACATGTATGATATCAGGCAAGCCCAGGTCATAGCTCAGCATGCATAAAACCTCCCTTTACATCTCAAATTTATTGTCCCCTCTCCTGCTTCAACTCCTGGAAAGCTTTTTGGCATTAAAAAAAAAAACCAACAAAAAAACCAAAACCAAAAACAAAGCCTATGAAGTGCTGTCCATTAATGGCATCACTCAATTTTGTTATGGCAGACTTATTCTTCATAACTAATATGGAAAAATCTTGTTTTGCTTGAATGCACTCCGTGTTTTGTTTCACATTTAATGTAATTACCACAGTTTTTGTCAGAAAAGCTCTGTTTCAGTCTGGGTCTGAAATTTCAATGATTATGCTTAGAATCCAAATTCCATGGCAGCCAAGCCAAAAAGCACTCCAAGGCTTGCACTTCCTGGCAAACTACTTTTTAAAGTTTTATGTTAGCCAAGGCTCAGATTCCTTAAGAGGGTCATACCTAATTCCATCAAACAAGACAGTCCTATTTTCTAATTGCATCAAGGGTTACCACTTCTCTCACATGTTTGAAGAGGACAAGCATATATACTCACTCTCAGCATAAAGTATATCTAAATAATGTATTTTCTATTCTAGTGGATTTTTAAAAAAATATCTTGTTAAGTCTTTGGGAGCCCATCTAGTTTATCTCTGGCTGATAAACATGTTTCCTCTATTCTTCAAACTGTGCTGGAAGGGGAAAAGATAAAAATCAACACTTGAATTCATATTCCACACTTCTTTTCTTTCCCCCCACCAAACAGTGCTATTAGAGTGCCCTGGCTTCTTCTACATGTGATTTATTCCCATGATTGAGGAACCTGCAGGAGAGACAAATCAAGAGCACACTGGAGATCCTGTGTCCCAAACATGTTTCATCTGGCCACCAATGTCTTCTTTTAGCATGTATTAACACCCAGAGCAGCATCCAAGGCTATCAGCTACTAAGTCAGCGCTGGGGAAGGTCACTTTATTCTCAAAAGTGCCTCTGCATTTCAAGAAAAAAATTGTAGCACCACGGTTGATTTGTTTTAAAATAAAATAATCCGGTGTGCATTATCCCCTTAAAACGAAATAACAGAGGCACTCACACCCCCAGTGAAGTTTCCTAAATCTGACCTTGCCTGCTGTATGCTAACATTCCTAAATACTAAACTTCTTCCTCTCACCGAAGACAGCATTTCTACTTGTGAGCACAAATTTTACTGTCAAAGATGTTTGAAGACAGTCCTATAAGAAACATCATCTTTCCCTTTCAGAAGCCCATTCATTTAGAAACTCCTGGAGGTAAGGGTGTTATATTATGTCTACTCTTAATATTTCCCCTCCAGTCCTGACATGGTGACACAATGCCTTGCATGATCATCTTACAGTGCTGAACAAGAAGGCAAAAATACTGTATCACAGAGAAAGACTCTCCCAGGTTTTCACTCACTTTCCTTATCCCTCACTGACTGTATCTGCCACTATTCTCCCTTGTCCACATATGGATGACACAGTGAGCTAACAGAGGTGACTTTTTAAAGGAGAATGCAGAGGAAAATAAGAATCACTAGTGTCACTATTATAGTTTGGCATTTTCATTTGGAGTCCTTTTATTTATATGGAGGGGTTAAGAAAGTCACAGGGTAGGTAGGGGTGGGTGCTGAAGCTAGTTATCCCCTTCAAATTTTTGCTGAGTTCAGGCTAAAAGGGAGAAGAAAAGGGAAAAATAACAATTTGACATCTGCAAAAACAATAAAGTCCCTTTCCTGGGATGAGCAGTTAGGTGGATCTTTGATGTTCCAAGACCCTGATATTTTCTGCGACAGGTTGCCGGAGCATACTCTGCTATAATATCAAAAGCATTGCCAGGAGGAACAACAGAGTTGCCAAAAGCCGGCTGGGTATCCTTGGTGTCTGTGCCGCGTTCTCGCCACGGGATGGCTCGGCTGACTCATGTACGGTATCATCTGTTCAAACAGAAAGCACACATTCCAATGAGATTTTGCATCCTTAATAAACTCTCACTGAGCCGACAACCATAAGTAGATTTCAGTGCCTTTATGAAATAGGGCAATGAACCTTGTGCTGTCATTGACTTTCACAAGCGTGTAATACCTCATTATGTAATCAACTTGGGGCCAAGTCCTGCATTACTTACTGGAAAAACTCCCATTGAAGACCAGAGGAGCAGAAAGTTAAGTCTGATTTCAGCAGATTGAGGAATGAAAGATTCCTCTTCCAATAAAAGGCTGTAGCTCTGGCTTTGGATGGCTCATTAGATAGTAAAGTCAGTTGGGAGGCAGCTAAATAAAAACACCTGATTTTCAAAAGTGTTGCACATGCCCAGAATTAATTTCACAGTTAATCCCCTTACTCAGTTACAGATTTTGGCTTCTGAATTTGAAACAACAGCCTGTAAGCCAAAGCATATACTCCCCTTCCACACATAAAATTTCTACTGAAGGATACTGCATCTGAGGATGTGCAGGAGATCTAAGATCATTGACCCCTTCTTGAAGCAGAATTTTTAAGGCTAACACATGACAATCACCAATTTTACAGAATACACACTCAATCTGGAAAATCTCACTCCCTTTTATTGTACATGAAACAGAGATTTACATATGTGCTGCTACAGCTAATGAGAAAAGAACCAGCTGAGTTGCGAAAACATGCTTATGTGTTAGCGGTAGAAGAGAACACAGTAGCAAATATTAAATTTATGATACACAATGAAGCTCTGTTTAGTTTTCGTAAACTAAAGATTAGCCTAAAAGCCATAGATTGTAACATAAAAAAGGTAAAGTCAAATTCAGCTTCTGTTTGTTACAGCAGTGGTATTTTTCTCTGCAAAGCCCTCCATATCTGCCACAGCCACAGCTATCTAATTTGGCTATTTAAAAAAACAATCTGCCTGAGGCTTGCCATAAAGTCAGCTCTGAAAGAAATAAGCTAAACCTTTTTGGGAAGTGTGAAGTTACCTCAAAATGTATTCATAAGTTTTTTAGAGTCCTTTAAGTTTCCAGCAAAATTAAGTGTAATAAGCTCCCCTATTTTATAAGAGACATCAACATATCTATGATGTTTCTGTCTCCTAGCTCCTATCTCAAGAAATTGCACTATCAGGATTACACTGGTTGAGAACTGTTCAAGTCCACCTGGAGGACTAAGGGAAGCAGGAGTAAGGACATTGGGCTCACTGGGACCACTTTGGCATAGAGACTTTCATATTACTTGGCTTTAGCTACAAACAAGCTCCCACTCCTTCCTACCCCTGACACCCAGCACAAAATCAGATAGGGCACTTAGCATAATTTAGGTTAATAGGCTCTTCAGCCCCAGCTCAGTTACACAGCAAGATGCACAATAAACTGAATTAGCAATTTATCACCTGTACTTTTTTCAGCACTAATTGATGCTATAATCACATAAGGCTTATCAACAGGTTTCAGTGCTGCTCAAGGCAAAAGTACGACAAGCAAGCACTGATCAGCTGTAAATAGTTTATGTCTGTAAGAAAGGGACATCATCTCTATTTGGTGGTGCCAAGCAATAGCACAGAAGGCAACAGGCAGAAATTGACACACAGGAAGTTCCAACAGAATATGAGGAAGAACTTCTTTACTGTGTGGGTGACTGAGAACTGGAAGAGATTGCCCAGAGAGGGGGTGAGCCTCCTACTCAAAAGCCATCTGGGCAAAATCCTCAGTAAAACAGGCTCTAGGGGACATGTCTGGGCATGGAGGTTGGACTAGATGACCTCTAGTGGTCCCTTCCAGCTCTACACATTATGTGATTCTGTCATGTCAGTGAGAAAGACTGGCTGGAATGACTTTAGTTGCAGCTCTGCACCACGTACAGCAAGGAGACCCTCCCAGGCACACTGAGCAACACCCCAGTATTCTTCCTCCAGAATTATTCCAAAGGAATCTAAAAATTTCAGGGAATGCTGGCTACTGAAAAGTGACAATTCCAGTGGTTGTCAATACCAAAAGCTGTTTCACATTTCAGTTCCAAGTTATAAACTTGTAGTGTGGTGACACTGCAATGACAATACAGTGCTTCACAAACTCTTGCTACGCAATTAAAATATGCTCTAGGAATTTACAGAGAAAAAATAACCCTGTCCTAACTGTCAGTTCCACCTCCTTTCATATATTTAGAGTTAGCTTCTCCTAATTTGGAAACATTTACTTACTGCTGATGAACTAAAACTAGACAGAATGATGTGTATTATCTTCTATCTTTTGCATCATCAACAGAATTGCAAATAAGTCTGAATTTGCAACACTGAATGTCAACAGTTTTGTCCTAATTATATCAGTGAGTCAGCACTAAAACACAACAGGCCACAACTAGTGTAGAGCACTAATAAATCCTCATTCTCTGTGACTATCAGATACAGCCACAACTGGAACACTGGCTACTGCTAAAAAACTCAATGAAAAAGCACTAAGCTCAAAAGATCACTTTGCTTAAATGAAAAACATGGAGATCTTCTATGATGCTGTTTCTATAAAGCCATTCTTCACAGAAGAATTGATTTCCACATAACACTAAGGGATTCCTTTTGAGAAATCATCTGGGTTTTCTGTCAATGCTGTTGCAAGGTTTCTGCACTCATCTATTAGAAGACACAATTCATCTGTGGTTATGAAAATCAGTCTACATATACGATTTTCCTTGGAGGTGCAGAGTCATAAATGCACTATCTTTAAGGCTTGGGAAAAATGTTTTGCTCCATTTTAAATACTAAAGGCAAGTGATGAACAGGAAAAATTCCTAAATAAAATCCAGAAGGTCACTGCTGAGGACTGGAAATGCCAACAGTAAATAGAAAAAATTATTTTCACAGCCATAGATTTTTCAGATAACACAGCCTCATATCACATGCGCTTCAGGTATAACTTTCAGATATGCACAGCTGCAATTTTTGTTTAGGGGCTTTCTATTTTTATTATTAAGGAGGAAAAGAAGGGGAGGACAGGAATAGAGCCAACTAGTTTGACCACTTCTGAAAGAAGTGTGATCACTACAGATCAGCTTCCTACACATTTCTGAACAAAACCAGTGAAATTATAAGGGTTCAAAAATCACACAAATGGTGATTTTTAAAAGAAAGACAACAGTAAGTAATCTGCTGTACATGACCCTCCTGCCTCCCAGTTCTTCTGTCTACTGTGGAAGAAGACAGTGGCAGGCCAGGGGAGAGCACAGAAGCAGAAGATGTTCATCAGAGACATGCAAATTAGTACACGACACAGAACACATGCAACAAGATCCACCAATTAATAATGCAAACACACATTGATGTCAGCAGTGGGAGTTTTTTGGTACCAAACCTTCTCATTAAAGCTCTTATTTCCTCCTGGTAGCATAAACAGTATTCATGTCAGACTGCAGGATGTTCTTTGTTTGATTTTGGTTCCTTGGTTTGCCTGTCGCTTTCTAATGATGTGCTTATGTGATGATGCTAGCTAGTTATAGCCTTTCAGTGGGAAGTGAGCAGCACTGCTGAAAAAATAAATATTCAGCAAGTTGACTAAAATCAGGCATTTATTACTCAGATGATCTCTTTTGCAAGCCAGTAACAGAAGAAATACACATTAATTAGACCATGTTTACCGGATCACAAAATGTAAAAAAGTGCATTGGGTTTCTAGATTTGAAAGTAACACCGAGACAGTGAAACATCCTTTTGTCTTCTGTACAAGAATGCTGTTACTCATGTGCAAATGTATCTAATGTAAATGCATTGTCCTTGCATTTAGGTTTGCTTAGAAAATATCTTTGATTCTCAAAACGCAAAATTTTAGGAGAGTCCTGAAAACTATTTCAAAGAAAAACAATAAACTCTATTGTTTATCCATAGGCATTTAATTCAAATTGGGCAACTTGTGAAAACCTCATTTATTCTTCTGTCTAAAGAATGAATTTTAATTAAAAGAACTGCACACAACAGAGAGCAAAAAATTAGTATGTTGCTTCATACACAAAGAGGAAGTCTCTTTCAAATAGCATAAGAGAAAAAATCTTGGTAATTGTTCTTCAGGGTATGTACTAAATGGCATATGTGCAATATTTTCTGGTATAATTTGTTTAACTGTGTATTTTAATTATTGAGGCTTTAATAAAACAATGTGTGAGCACTGTGTAGGTATATATAAAACAAACAGGTATACCACTACTGCAAATACTTCTCCTACATATCCACCTAATTTTAATGTCATGAGCCATCCCATTTATATTGTTGAGATTACTCATACCCCTAGAATTAAATATGCTTCTATCTATCATAAACTTGAGCCACTCAAACAATACACATGCACTTTCTACACAGAGACATGTCGGCTTGATTGATGGTGGAGATTAATGTAACTTTGCCCTGGGGAGATAAGGGGCTTCATCATAGCAAGCATCCTTATCCCTAAGGCTGTGTTTTGCGAAAAAAAAAAAAAAAAACAAAACAAAACCAAAACAGAAAAGTCTCCCAAAACTTAAGTTTGCTTCAATAAAAATAAGGGAGAAATTTTTATATATATATATCTTTCTATATATCTCAGTGTATGTGTGTGTGTGTATGTATACACATGTAAAAATGATACTTTACGTAACCATGTATACACACAAATATATATAATTTTAAAGGACTAAGTTCTATACGAACACTAATTCAGTTAGTTGCATGCCTGTGTCATGCACCCACATTAAACAAGCGGTGGTTCTGTTTTTCGGAAAGTCTTTCGAAACCATACATAATAAATGAAGCGTGCCCATTGACTTTTAATTCTAAAACTTTGTACCCAGTTAGTAAATAGAGTGTTTTGCCAACATGCTGGGTGTTTGGCTTGGATGGGCCAGTGACTTCAGGCTACTGGTGAAAATTTTACACTGGCACACACCATATTTCATTAAACCATGTCACCCAAAAAACCAAATAAAGCAACATTTTTCCTCCCTGCATTAGACAAGGATACAGGAAATACACCATACGCTGCATTAGCACTGCTGGAAATGTGCAAAAGCAGAGCAGTTGTACCATGCAAAGCATGCAGAGAGAAGAAGAAAAAACGTACTGAAGCACCAAAGGGATACACGCATTTGTTAAAAGAGATTCTCTAAGCATACTAACCTGCTGGTTCTAATGAATTTTCTACTTTGTCGTTAACATCGAAAACACGATCATGAACACCTATAGTTTTCATACAGCTGTCTATAACGAAAATAAAGATAACAGCCAAATATGTTAGTGAGACACCCTTAAACTCCCCACTTTCCTTGTTTCCTCTCTTTTTTTTCTCTCTATTTACTATATATAATTAAGCATATTCATATTTTAAAGTCTGTGGCACTTGTCCAAATGCCAGTACACTCTCCCATCTGTACCCATTTCAAGAAACAAGAAGTTAGCGACTGCCATGTAATTAAAGCTTTATGAAAAACAATAAGAAAATACGATGAAAATTGCAACACAAACGTTGCTGTATGTACAGAACAGATAAAAGATTTAACAGTTAAAAAAAAAGATTTACTGCTGATTACTAGACCACACAGTAAAGCATGCACTAGAAAGCCACCCTCAAAAACTTAATCTGAAGAACTTACTTGCTGGTCGCACAAAGACCTTAAGCTTTAGGCAGGATCTCCTTCCATTATCTGGGATCGCAGAGGCTGTAAAATGAAGAACAAAGAAAGAAAAGTGGAGGAGTAAGAGAGTAAAATGCAAAATGTATTTTGTGCTAAAATAAACTATCCTTTATCTTCCCTTCATCTGAAGGGTTGGACACATTTCAGTCTCTGCATGTAAGGACTTCAAGTACACAAAGTAGCGTGACTATGAAAAAGCAGGAAGAGAACTGTAGGTTTTATTCTAGTTAATTTCTTTATTATTTGACATGGAAGTAGTGAAATACATAGCATTTTCAATGTTTCATTATCTCCTTTCACCTTTCCACACCTTTTTCTTGGAAGCTTGTTTGATATGTTTTTTGCTATAATGCATGTGTCCACTCTGAAAAAACAACATTTCAGAATATAGAACACTTAGAGAAAAGCTAGTCTTGAAACATTAGGCCTCAACAACCTGAATAGGCTTCAACAACCTAAAAAGGGATGAAAAAACAAAATTACACCAAAGGTGACAGTGCTAAAAATGGAACTCTGTATATAGTCCCAGAAAAGTAGAAATACACACCATTAAATTTTACAGCAAAGTCAGCCCCCATATTCATCTGCCTCTGTTGACAAAATATTTATCTTACGTCAGTCAAAACATGATTCCCCACGCTATTCAACTAACAAACCAAAATCAGTTTATTCCTCTTCATTTCCCATTCAAAGTATTTAATTTTAAGAATACTTACTGTATTATGAGAAAAAGAGTAAGTGGAACCATGTCTAGCCCTAATGCAAAAGATCACACACAAAGATCTAGTGTCAACACTTGCTTATTTCCCAGGAAAAGAGCGCTGTTGTGAAAAATTCCTTTCTAGAACCATTCTTGCCTCAAAATACATGATCATAATATGCCTACCTGTCATCACAGGTTGGACTCCCTTTTGCAATGTCTGCCAGTCTTTACATACTGGTAACTTTCCTCAATTTTGAAATTGACATTGGCCCACAGTTAAACATGCACACTGGCAACAAAGCAACTTGGGCATGCAGTTTTTCACTTCTGAAAGACCATTCATATTTTTGTCTTGCAAAAACCCTCTAAAGCTATTGCTAAAAAATATTGCCTGAAGCATTACAGAGAAACTTCTATTTTATTGCATTAAAAACGGCATGTATTAGGGCAAAATGAGTTGTGTTTTGCAATAAATGGCAACTACTGGTAAAGATGATTCAGCTGTCAAGATGTTAGTTTATTCTGTTTATCCTTGTTTCATCCATTTTTATTAATTCTGTCCCTATGTGTGACAAATAACTAAGATGATTTATACGCTTGCTCTTTGTCTTCATGTTAAGCTCACACCTGAAGGGCTCCTCAACTAATTTGAAATAAATTTCCTAAGTCTTTGATGATGTGCTTGCAAGGCAGGAATCAGATTTTTCTCAGAAGAACTTACCAAGAACTAGACAGTTCAGTGCAAACACAAAAAAGGAGCAAAGCAAAGAATTTAATAAAGTTAAAGCTGTGGTTCCACATCTTGAACATTCTTTAAAAATTGTTTCCTTGTTTTAGTCAAAAGATAAAAGTGAGTAGACACTATGCTCCCCTCTTCACAATTCCAAGCAGTCAAAAGAGAGTTAACAGATAGTTTTGCTATAGGATCTTACTAAATCAAAGTCATAAAATCTCCATCTATTGACATTTACACTAACTGGTGTGTTATTTAGGGCACAATATCTGTACTCTGTGGCTACATTCAGGAAACTGTGTCCTTTCTGTGGCCCTCACTGAATATACATAACTGGCTAAATGGTTTGTTAAGACTGAACAGGCAGTTGTAGATTTCTCAAAAGAATCCTACAGTCATTACCAAATTACCAGCATAAAGGTGGAAATAACACTTGCAACATTAGACAAAATAGAATCCCTACAGTAAATTTACCACTAACAGATTTTTTTGCCCAGAAATTATTCCAGAAGTGCATTATGACACACATTTACTTAAAGTCAAATTTTAGCTTTGATGCTTACATGCTGTTGCTTATGTCCATAAAATACACGTTTTGCTCACTGCTGTTTATTCAGTGACTAACTAGAATACCACTAACTAGCTTGGATAGCTAGGAGCCAAAAAAAAAATCTAGAAAAAAATATTCTTTCTGGAAAACACAAAAAATTAATGCTTGGTTTGTATGTGTTCAAAGGTGTATGTAATATCTGTACACCCTTAGGAGCAAATAACAGGTAGTGGTTGGCCATGTTCTTTGGAAGAAAAACATTAAAATTCATTTACTGTTTAAATCCCTTTTCTCCCATTCTTCACATTGGTTTGCAACTACGAAGTATATCATGAACTACAGTCTTATTGCAATCATAGCATTTGCACTTAAATCGTCATCACAGAAACTGACACAATTTTAGTGAAAAGTATGAAAAAGTGCTTTCCATAAAAATTATGTACTATCAGTTTTTTGCAGTAAACTCAGGAATAATCAGTGTTTTACTCCTTCAAAGGGAATAATGAAGGAAAAAAAAAAATCAAGTAGCATTTGTAAGCATTCACACCTGCCTTAACAACCAAGACCAAGGTGGTGAAGGGATACACTGCAACCTCTTTGGCCTTCCTGAGACATTAGGTACTGTTTGCCAAGATGCATAACTGCAATCATTTTTTTTTTCCTTCCTTTCTTTTTCTCCCATCCTCCCTGCCTCTCCCTGCTCCTTTTCATCTTAAAAGAAAAAAACACACACCAGTGTCAGTTTTTGTCCTAAGACCAGATGTATCACCCACAGAAAAGAGTTAGGAAAGAAGAAAGAGAACTGCTCTTTGTCAGCTGGGATCTGTAAAAGCTGCTTCTCAGGTAAACCACTGCTTTTGTTGCTACATTCCACTGAAATTAGCTACAGTACAAGAAAAGATGTCCTTTCTAGGTGATACAAAGAGAAATTTCATTCTCCTTCCTGCACAAAATCAGGTTAGCCCCTAAGGCTTTGCTATGAGGCTTTTCCATTTGCTCATTTTAAAGGTGATATTAGCAATAAAATAGAGACCAGTTCTTAGAGCAGGAAGCCTGTGATACTAATGGAACCTGTCCCAAGCAACACTTTCCATTTCAAAAGCCAGAATTCCAAAGGAAAAAGAAAACAATTGAAGCCTTGCTGCACAACAAAAAGAAACCTTTGAAAAATATTCCTTATAAGGAGCAAAAGCAGTTAGATGCTCTTTTTTCTTTATGGATGATATTAGACTAGAAAAGATCTGACTGGTTTAGTTTATGCCAGGAAGAATCACAATAGAAAACAGAAGAGGAATTTTACAGCATTGCTAGTTCTACATGTCATTACAATTCCTACAATACTTCCCTCCTCCCCTGCCCTACCTCACCTTTACCAGCAACTTCGTGACAATCTCTTGGGTCTCTCTTTTAAAGAAAATGTTTTAGACTTCATGGTTACATAACGACTTGGGTTTAGAAGAAAGTGAACGCTAAAATCCCTCTGAATTAACAAGATATATGAAAACATCTCAATTATAATAGAAATAACTGGTTTGGTCTCTTCATAACTTTTTTTTTTAAATAGGAAAATTCCTTAATTTAGAAGAAATTTAAGTCATGGCCTCTGTATTCTTCAGATGAAAATTCCACCTCTATTAGTTGAATTAGAAAAAAAAAACATGCAATGAACTACTGCAGATAGGACTAGATATATGCTGGATCCAAAAATGGCCCATAAAGACAAATTAGATGGGAAAATTTCTTGTCTCTGAACCACTTCTGGTTACCATTTTTATACCCTGTAAGGCAAGGAAAGAGAGTGACAAAAATTATTCTCTCCTCTATCTAGAGCCAAACCATAAATATTTCAGTGTTTGCAAGCTATATTTAAATATATAAAAAAATAAAATTATACAGCTCTCAGCTAGAAAACACATGGTACATTATTAATATATTAGATATAAATAACAGGTTAGGTCCTTCCTCAGCCTGATAACACTTAGCAGTTATTCAATGACTGCAGGAAACTGCAGATAGAGAATAAAAAAGTAACATACACAGAAAACAGTTATGCAGCTCAATTTACTATGATAAATCCCTAAAACTCATTAAAGGAGTCATCAAGGTATGGCCCAATCAGTGCACAAAACAAGCTAATCAAAAAGTAAATGTATAAACCAAACAAACAAACAAATAATAAAATTTCAAAAGTAAGTTGGTTATCAGGACCTGCTAGAGATGTGACAAAAGCTGTAATTATTTTCTTTCCTAAGACAGGCAACAGTTTGGCTGGCAACTGTCCGAGGCTCAGTTATCAGGATGCCACAAATAAAATGTCTCAACCATCCTACTTACTGGTATTCACATGTAATCAGCGGTTACCTCCACTTGCCTCCTCACTCATTCTAAGCTTTCTAATTACAGGATTGCTTTTTTCCCTAAAATGCAAGTCCTGATACAGAAAAAGAAGGAATCACAAATGCAGTCCAAATCCTCCTTTAGCAGTACAAAGACATTTAACATTCAAGGCACAAGTCACTCTGGGCCCTATTAGACAGCAAAACTGGTTCAGTGTAGAAAAAGGGCTCAATTCTAAGTCACTCAGACAGCACCTTTATTTAGAATGGGGGGACGCTGGTAAAGGACCATCCTTTCCTTTATGAAGAAACCCAACACCCTCACTGCACCTCCGCAGACACTCTGCAGATGGTAATACTCTTACTATTTTGTATTTCAATCACTGTTACCAGTTCACTTGGAGTATTCTCTGAGGAATTACAAAGCAGTGTTCATGAAACACAGGAGACAGTCTCTTCTCACTGCATTTTTGAAAAATGTAATGAATGTTTTCTTCTGCTCTCTGCTAAGAAGCCCAGCAAACAGGATTTCCTGTAGGGAAGAACTGAGAAATCACACTAAGATCTCACCTCAGTTCATTGCAGATGTACTACTACCACTACCCTCTGTTACACAAATTCTGGCCCTTGTAAGTGCTTCCCAACCATAAGCACTAAACAGAAGAATTGTTTTAGACTGGGAAGCCAATAGAGGATTGATTTTGGACTTCTCCCCAGCACACTAAACTGAGACATGCATACAGCTTAAGTAAACACCTAACACTGTCCAGGCAAAAGAGCTGCACGTGTAACTTCTGTAATCATGTGGAGAAACACCACAAAGAGAGAACCTGCAGCAATCCCATACACAGGATGCTGCATATTGTAAATCAGAAACTCATGTTTATGCAGTCCTTGCACTCTCTAAGTCCTGCAAGTTACAGACAATCTCTCCAAGAGAAAATATTTATAGCTGTGATTTGCCTCTAACCCTTTCAGGCACAACAGCACTCCCATTAGTCAAATCCAATATCCACAAAACCTTATACAACCTGAAAATCATAATTACACCAACCTGAAGTGTTTTAGCATCCAATATCCTGTGTCAGCCACAGAGCTTTAGGAAGTTTTATTTTTAAGAAGAGTCATGTGGTTCTCTCTTTGTAAAGAAATGAGTATGTGTGAGAGCATTAAAAATGCAGTTTTCCATTATGTTTGCCACAGGCAATATTTCTCAATTTGTGCAAGTCAGAACTAAAAAAATAGCCTATTAGTTGTTAGAAGAGCTCAGCCTTTCCCCTCAAGGTTTTCATGTGATTTACCATACAACACAAATGTATGCAAATTAGCCAGGTAAATGCAGAATTAGTTATTAATATTCTTCTCACAGTTTAGATTGAAAAAAGTTACGAATTTGCATAAATGGTACAACTGAAGAAGTCAGCTAGAATTAAATCAATCAATAAAGCAGTCCTCTGTATGCATACATGAAGTAACACCAACAGCTAAGGACAATAGAGGGTTCTTCAAAATTATTAATCAAAAAGAAGTTACTTGAGAAGATTTATAGATCTTTTTTTCTTGTACATGTTAAAATAAACCAAAATTAAAAAACTGATAAATACTGGCCCTATGGAAAGTGCAGGTCTCACCAATACTTGAGTTTAATTTAAAAGACTTTCCATGATTGCTCTTTCATTTCAACCTAACAGCAAAAGCTTTGTTCTGGTAACACACGCAACTCCATTCTAAGAAAATTAAAATATCAAATGTCCACAAATTACTCGTTCTTCAGACCAATAATTAAGCACAATTCCTCAATAAATCATGACCAAACTTACTGGTAGATTTGGCATAGCTGAGTTCACCATCTCTCTGTATTTAGTCATAACCAAGATGAGAACACAAAAAAAAATTCCTGAGCAACTTAAAGACTCAAAAATCTCAAGCCAACAGAGAGAGAATATCATCTGAAAAGCCTAGGACTGCCAACAACACTTGAAAACTACCTAAAATGGAACGTAAATAAATAAACAAACAAACAGATGAAAGATCACAGCTAATAGTGCCTACGGCTTAATACAAGCAAAAGGACTATGGATACCAGCATTTCCAATTGTGTATTTTAAAATCCACAGTATTAATAGGATACATAATACAAATGCATATTCTGCATTACTGTTGCATACTCAACTACATCTATATGAAGTGAAGGCAAAAACAATCATATTGCGTTTTTGTACTGACCCCTGTCTGTGTGAAGATACATGCCTACATACAAATATGGACTTAACATTCTGCACTCATTTAAAATACAAATGACAAAGTGCACAGCATGGAGAAAAAGACTCGATAGAAGCCATGTGCGCAACACACAGATTGTAAAATGCTACGTTTGATTCCTAATGTCTTATACATAATTTGCACTGGCATTGCACTGTGTAAAAACACTGGATTATTATGGCCTACCTCACAAGTGACTGTATTTCTCAGACCTAAAAATAACCTAGTGAATGGAAATGACTTGCCAGACAAATGCTATTTTAGTGAGAGTTCTTGGAAGAAAGTAATAGAGTTACTGTTTCTGCACTTAATGCTGAATGAACTGTCCCAGTGCAACTGTTGGCCAAAAAGAATATAATTTTTCTTGCAGTTTCTAATGCATTGCAGCTTATATATCTGATTGAAGGCTGCATAGATTGAAAGTCAGTTTCACATCAAAGTCATATGAAACAATATCAAGCCACATATGGTAAGATATGTAAAACACGGACTTCCAGCTTAATTAAGCCATCTGTTCAGTATTTCCTCTTAGCATGGTCTAGCCCTATATGTCTCTCAGGAAAGTCCCTTTTCTGCTCTAAGGGGTGATTTAATGACAAGCCTTCCCTGTTGCTGGCCCAGCTGGTGTACTGGAGTCAGACTTTTTCAGTGCAGAACATCAAAGAAACCCAAAGCCCAGTCCTTCTCAGTGCTGGACACCTCCAGAGGTGAACAGCAGCTGCAGGCTTATATGAGGCAGACAGCATCACTTTGAATCCAGTCCAAAGGGTTATTATAGTCATACTGTTATCATCTGTCCTCCTCCCAAGTTGCCGAGTCCCGTTGAGTTCAGGAAAACCTCAGTGCAGGGCAGTCGGTACCCTTCACATTTTCATGAGAGCAACAAAATAGACATTTCAGATGCTGGAAAATCCAACTCTGCCTGAGCTGTATCTCTGAACCAAGCCTTGAACCAGTAAGAAAACAAAGCTCAGCTGTTCTTTGCAAAGACTATATTTTTTCTTTTCATGAAAGCAAGAACATCTATGTTTAGGGCAATGCTGTCATCTAACTGCAGCCTGAGCTTCTCAGAGAATCAGTTTTGCTTCTGTGGTGTTTCTTCTCATTAAAAAACAAATAAAGCTCTGCTGGAAATAAATGAAAGGCATACCTTACTTGGAATGGACTTTTAGTTGCATGTAAGTTCCTGTGAAATATAAGGAGGCATAGATGAAGAATGGACCATATAGTTGCTTCCACATGAAATATTTGCAGGTGTTCCTCTCATATAAAAAGATTTCTCTTTCAAAAATGCAAACTGTATTACATACCTTAAAATAAGTACTAACATTTCTGCACAAGACCAATATTAATGACTGATGTCATACTTTCTACTGCAACAGACCAACACTTATTAACTAGAAAGAAATAAAACACTCAGATCTCATTACTGTTTTCAGTGGCATTAACAAAACCAAATACAGTTATTGTACAACATTAAGACTGTATTAGAGCAAATTGCTAATAAAACAAGTTAATACTATCAAATAAAGCACTTAGAGAAAAATATACCCTCCTCAGAGTTTTCATAAGCACTTTTGTACTTTGATTTTCCCTTGGTATCACTAGAAATAAAATGGTTTTCTTCAAGCAGGCTATCCATTTTGCTAATTTCCATCTCTAAGAACTAGACATAAGTAAGTCCTTTGAAGAGACATTATAGTCTTGTTAGTAATGACTTTTTCTTTTTGATCTTTAAAGCAACATGTTCACCCACACGGAATTTGTGGGTATTGTATCATGTTACTAAACTCATACACTTTAATAGACTTCATAGTACCCATGTCTAGCTTTACCACTGCTGACACTATAATTAAGGCAGAGAGAGGCATTCCATTATACTCCATCTTCATGGGCTTGCCACTATCTTCAAAATATTTAGAAACTTTTCTTTCTATGCTATCCTTGAAAATTCTGTCAGTTTATAAAAACAAAGGAACCATAAATGTTGTTATAAGTACGTAGACATGAAAAGATACTTTTGTTACCTAAGCAAAGCAACAAAATATCTTGTTCTTGTCTTGCAGGAGAGGGAGACAAGTTAAAGATAGGAAGAGATCTTCAAGAAGTTGCCTTAAAATCAGGAGAAATTTAGGGAAAAAAAGCACAGAATGGGGGTTGTATTTTGTTGTTACTTAAAATGAAGGCAAACAGTGAGAATAATGCAATTTTGAATGTATTTGAGTGCACACACACTCAAAGTTTGCAAACACTGCTTAGAGATAATACTATTGGTCAAAAGATTTTGGAAGGACTTTTTCTCTTGTCAAAGTTTTAATAGCACAGCCTTTACACAGATAAACCCAAACGTGTGCAGGATGGAAATCAGATATGAAATAGAAAAGATAAAGCCTGGAGAATACATGCTAGTCCACTCTAATTCAAGCTCTTATTCTGAAATGTAAAGATTCTCAGGGCAGAGACCTTCTGTTTCATTACACCTACTATGGTGGGGTCCCAGGCCATGACTGAGTAAAAACACAGTAACAGATGCCATCACCATATTAATAACAGTACATCTTTATCATGTGAATTCCCAGTTTGCAGAGGGACTAGTGAACATTCACTCACTCCACCATACAAGCCAGAAATTTATATCCAGTCCTTGGAAGGATTTCCTTAACCCTTCAACTTGTCACCTTTACCATGAAAAATTCATGAACACATCAAGTTGATGTGTTTCCTCTTTACTCAAAATTTGTCCAGTGTACCAGGCATAGCATTTTTATTTAAATTTCTACATCCCCGCTTCTGTCTTTCACTTGTCTAGCTTGTGTTTGGTGCCACAGGACTCACTCATACTTTGAAATCTGTATTTCAAAAAGCCAACCTATGTGAGACTAGGCACAGCTTCATCAAGGAGAACTCATCAAGACTTTGACATGTCTTACCTATGCCAGAAAAGGATTGTAGTCTGTCGTAACTATGACTGTGGGAAAGTCTAAGACACCCACGGGAGAGCTAACCTTTCATTTTATTCTGCCACAAATTATTTCCTTCTGTGCTTTTTTTTTCTTTTAAAAATAATGTATACCACAGGATGTTTACCCCTATTCCCAGTGATCACTCCCAGATGAACTCAAACTTAGACATATATGTGCACACTTTTCCATAACTGGGACTCAAAAGCCCTGGTGGTTTGGAAACCATTTTAAAAGCAATGAATGCCTCATCAAACTTGAAACACATGGGTACCTCTTGAGGTTTCCTCTTCCTGAATGCTATAACAACTGTCCTCTTAGAACTGAAGAGAGAACTCTACCTCCCTTCCAGAAAAGCCTGTTTCACACTAACAATCTGACCAAGTAGATTGGGAAATTATTATCTCCACATCATGATCTAAGCAAGTGCCTCCCCAATGCAAGCTTATTCTTCTATTCGTTACATGTTAACCAGTTAAGAACTAGCATAACCAAGCTGTGAGCAGCTTCTAATGGTGTTATCCATATATATCTACGGTCATGGATATGGAAAACAATACAGGACAACAAAAAAAACTTACTGGAAAACCTCCTTGCTGACACATATTTCACTTCAAAAGAGATGAACAAAAACCTCTGCCAAATTAACTTTTCTCAACCACACAGTGTCCTTCACTGGTCAGTTTAAATGCCTCTAACCTACTGTGCCATCTACACTCATCACTGTACAGAACTCAAGACTTGTCCTACTAGAGTAGCCCTGACTAGTGTGTCCTAATTAGAGCAGCCAGGACCAGTTCATCACTGTGTGGGTGTAACCCAAACTGTGTATTCTAAACCCTCTCTGTCATTTCCCAGAAACTCTTAACAATAGACCATTTGCAGCAG
>JAWWLV010000100.1:14699937-14730911 GCA_035041135.1 Platyrinchus mystaceus | reverse complement strand
CACCTCCCCTCCATGGGCAGGGACATCTTTCACTAGACCAGGCTGTTCAAAGCCCCATCTAACCTTGCCTTGAACATTTCCATGAATTGGGGCATCCACAACTTCCCTGGGCAACTTGCTCCAGCATCTCACCACTCTCTGAGTAAAGAATTTCCTACTAACACCTAATCTAAACCTACTCTCTTCTAGTTTAAAACAGCTCCCCCTTGTCCTACCACTATATGCCCTTGTAAAAAGTCCCTTTCCCTCTTTATTTCAGGCCTTTATGTACTGCTTTAAGGGCTCCTGGGAGGTTTCTCCAGGCTGAACGTCATCAGCTCTCTCAAAGGAGACGTGCTCCAGCCCTCGAGGCCTCCTCTGGAATCACTCCAACATGTCCCCTCTCTTTCTGGGGGCCCCAGAGCTGGGCACGGCACTCCAGATGGGATCTCACCAGCTGGGAGTACAGGAGAATCATCTCCTTAGACCTGCTGGCCACTCTTCTTTTGATAAGCCCAGGATATGATTGGCTTTCTGAGCACACACTGCTGGGTCATGTTGAACTTCTTGTCAACCAACACTTCCAAGTCCTTCCTAGGGCAGGTCTCAATCCATTCTCTACGCAGCCTGTATTTCTGCTTGAGATTGCCCCAGTCCAGGTGCAGGACCTTTCACGTGGCCTTGCTGAAATTCATGAGGTTCGCAGAGGCCTCTTCTCAGGCGTGTCAAGATCCTTCTGGATGACATTCCTTCCCTCCCGTCAACCACAAGTGTTACCTGCAAACTTGCTGAGGATGCACTGATCCCACTGTCCACGTCACTGACAAAGATGTTAAACAGCACCGGTCCCAACACTGAGCCTTGAGGAATGCTGTTTGTCCCTGGTCTCCACTTGGACATCAGAGCCCTTGAAACAGAGCTAGAGAAAAATAGAAGGCCTGAAGCACTATCACTGCTGGCTGCTTTCTGCTGAGCTGAAGTGACCATTTTCAGATCCTTTCAATCTGTGGTGAAAAGATCATTACCATGCTACTCCCAGGAAGTCAGTCCTCCTGCAAGTAAGCTCCTTTGTTATGAATATGGAACAGATGGAACCAAATCTATCTGCTCCATAGGAACAAAAACACTTACAACCTAGCTCTCTCTATTAAAGACTGTACTTAGCTCCTTTATAGCACTGGCTTTCTGTGCACTGCTGTGAGGTTTTGACTTTATAGAAAAAGGCGCTTCATAAAAGCAATAGTTCTTACTCCTAAACCAAAAGCGGCCTAAGAACAGTGGAAGATGAATGCAGTGTTTAACCCGCATGGCTCCTTGGAGATATGCAAATATTCAATTACTGTTTTTTTAAAGCTACAAAAAGGATTTTTTCTGAGGAGGAAAAACAGCCATATGTCGCAAAGACTGTGCATCAATGGCAGTAAAGTACACAGACGGTAACAGGCTACTCACTTTAATAAAGGTTGAATCTGACTATGTCACTGCGAGACATAACATGTATTTTTTTGTAGATGTGTAACTGTGGATTAAGATGACATTTCTGCAAAGAAATCTGCATTGGTCTTTCAAAAATTGACTTTTTTGGTAGGAGACAAAACGCTACGAAATTAGGTCCCCACCATAAATACAAAGATTTAATGCATCAATTTATTTTCAAATGCTGCATCATATAGGACCTATTTCCTAAGACTTTAACAGAAACTACATCAATATAGCAACAATTTACTGTGCAAATTGAAAATATGCACAAACTGTAGCTGAAACCGATAGATTTACTTACTGACTCTGCTCATTGAACAAGTACATGTAGAGGATCTGTCACTTCTCTCACCCTCAGAACAATAATGGATGTTTATTCCTAGCCACATATGCACAATACAGAGAGATATTGTTTATATCAACTTCTCATAAAAACCCATACAAAAAAAGTCAGAGGCCTTCTTTACTCACATGTTTATACATATACTGTTTGGCTGCTTTTTCAGAACAACTGAAATAAGGACTTCTGTTGCTGAATGCTTTGATTCTAACCAAATCAAGTCTTCAGGCAAATCTCCCCCCTGTCAGTGAAGGCACAGCTTGCCTGAAGTCACAACCTTTGTTGGTGGAAGGGAACTGGCCTTGAAACAGATCGTGAAGCAGATGTTTTATGCCAAATCAGAGTCTAGGGATACACAGCCTACTGCAACTAAAACTCTTCTGCTGTCTGTTCAGTCATTTCAATTCCCTGCAGAGTGAAATATGAAGTTGCCAACAAATGGCCAGTGTGCTGTGCAGCACAGCAGGGAGAGTAAGTGTCACAGATGCACCAAGGGCTGGAAAACTCCTTCATTAGCTCTGCTTTTCAGCCCAAGCCTCAGCAGTGACATGTGGGTCACCCAATGGAAGGTGATGGCGCTTGTAAAGACAGGTTTCCATCAACTCCAATTATAGAAATTGTGCCCGCTTGCTTGGGGGAGAAGGAGTTTCCTATGGCTGTATCCACAGATCATAGTCATTAGTGGCTCACAAAAAAGTGGGCTTTTCAAATGATTTTTTTTTTCTAAATTTTCTCACCTGAGACAAGACAGCTGACAAAACACCCATCTACAGGCTCACAAAGAAAAAAAAAATCCCATCAGCTTAACGTCAGGGTTCTGCTAAAAAATTTATGACAGAAGACCTTCAGGAAATCCCATTGTTAAAGCAGTGGAGTACCTTCATATCAGGAAAGTGTAAGAATCCCACTACTACCATCTCTGTGGAGGTGGCATTTGAACGAAGGGCCAAGACAGGCCAACAGTCCAGCTCCCTCTACTATTGGTCTCTCCATCTAAACGTTTCCATCTGATTAAAGCATTACCTGTCTCAAGACTCTTACTCTTGAGAGACAGATGTTTAAAACCCTAGTTTTAAGACTCTTATATGTGTTTCTAGGCTAAGAACTACACTTTGTGTTAAAAGGAAGGAACAACTAACAATACTAGACAATCTTAGTCCTTGATTATGGGAGAGCAGAAATGAGGCTCAAGTTGATGATAGTATTGTATTTGCACTTAAAACCCATAAACAAAACAAAAAATCCTGGTAAAAATACAAACATATAATTCAAAAGAACCTACTGACAAGCTTTCAATATGTTTACAATCCACAAGAGAGATCACATTTTCAGAAGAACTCTGTGCTTCATGTGCAAATCATTTTAGAAATCAGGCCAACTATTTGGATACTTAAGTGACAGCTACGTACTTCTAAAATTATGACTCTAATTGGGAATACTAAACACTTCTGACATATGGCCTGTAATATGAAATCTATTTATTTTACCTACTTTGGACTTGAACCAAGGAAGGGCTGAAGAAACATATGTGCAATTGATACAGAAAAAAAAATATAGAAACCGTATCTACCCTGGGGTTAGGTGGTGAGTTTTGTTGGTTTGGGTTTTTTTTTGTTTTGCTTTATTTTATTTTGTTGTTTTCTTTCAATTGTGTGTTAAGATGTATTTTGGACCAGTGTCCTAAAGCCTACATAAAGGGTCCACTTAAATGTAGATGCACTGAAACCAATGTAATTTTCTCTGCCGTTCAAGTCAAAAAAGACCACTATGATCAAGTAGTCTGTGTACACAGTTGTCAGAATTTTTTTTCAGAAGTCCAGTAAAGTGAATCAAATCACTATTTTTTTTCTGTGTGTGTTCAGTGCACATACACAGTCTCTATTTACTTTTTGAATCTGAAGTAAAACCAACAGTGGGAATGTATGTCTATAAATTAAAAAAGCTGTTTCTTCATAAAAAGGCAAAGAAAAATACCACTATTTTTAGTCTTTTTCTCCCCCTTCTCTCAAAGTTATTATTTCAGGATCTGCTTTTTTCAGACTAAAATACATTTGCTCAAGAGCTAAGGCAATTTCATGGGACTTTCTGTTGCTGTTTTATTTGTGTGTCTTTCATTACTGGTTTTTTTTGGGATATTTTTTTAGAATGTGCATGTGCTAATAATTTTACCTTGTATTTATAAGGGTGGAGTGCAGATTTACATGTTCATATTAGCACACAGAATACCATATGCCGTTCACAAGAACTCTGAGGAAAGGCATACATTTTTGTATACATCTTTGTATACATCCAGCCGTACTCACACAAGTACAAAAAGTGTAATAGATTTCTAAAGCACAATGTTCCTCACCTTCCTAGTCTACACAGTTCCAAAAATTTTGCCTTCATTTTCTGTGGCACCAGGTTCCTCAAGAGCCTTATTTTTGGTTTAAGACTATATTTCACTCAAAATATTCTATAGTTCACTAAAATGAAAAAAGTCCTAGGTGTAAATATATCTTCTCAATTAGGTTAGCATATTAAGAAATATTTTCCCTAGACAGCAATTTTTAGGGGCTTTCCCCAAGTTAACTCTTAATGTACATCTTTAAAACTTGTGTAAAATCTAGAACCAATTATCAGATTTGCAAATTAGCCCATATCATTTGTTTAGAAGCAATGCTATTGTTTCTAGTAAGAAAAGCAGCTGGTGTTTCTGAGCTGGGACTTGTTGAAGGGTCTGGGACTTTACAGTGCCCTCAAATCACAGCAAACACTGATCATTACAGGTAACTGCAAAGCTCCTGGAAAAGTCACTTTGTCTCTCGATCAAGAAGGCAGCAATAGCATGGCATGACATGTAGTTGGAAAAACCCCAGGGAAAATGAACATTTTATATTTTGCATCCCAAGGATTTTGGTGGCAAACTGAGAAGTTTCCTTATGGAAGTTGGAACACATTTTGTAGAGAATAGCTCTTTCTTCCATTTTTTCAACAGGAGACATTTCAGTGGGAATGTTTCTCCCTATGCATATCCATTACCACATGAGTTACCAACAAGAAAGGAACTAAGCACAGAGAAGAAGTAAAGAGAAGACAGACATTGCTGCACCCTGAAAAGTGTAATGAACAGTCTCCTACCCATGTAGGGCTGAATTTATCTTTAATCTCGTTTTCATTTTGAAAAACACAAGCAATGTGCAGTGATAATAGTATGGTTATGTCACATAAAGCACAAGAGGGAACAACTAGTCAGATCAGCCCATACGGGAAAGAGAATGATAATCTAGTGAAATTATAATACAATGCCCAGGAAACACTTCACTGGCACTTAATATTAAAAATATCTTTCAATGGAGTTAAAATTATGTATATTTTTAGTTTGTTAAAATTAGCACTTTTATATTCACAACAGCTAAAGCTTTTAATGCATAAAGATTATTTTTTATCTGAGATTTAACCAATATTGGCCAGAGAGGTTTGGAGCTATTAAACAATCGACTGGACTCCATCCTGTCCCATGTGCTTTGGGACGGCCTTGCTTGAGTAGGGAGGTTGGACCAGATGACCCACAGTGGTCCATTCCAACTTCACCCATTCTGGGATTTTGGGATTCTGTAACATGAGACTTTTTAGTAGTAGTGTTATTATTTTATAAATATACATGTGTTTATATTTATATACATACATACGCACATAAAAGAGAAGAAAATCCGTACACATATACAGGCTAATTAAACACACAGAAAATATAAGAAAAAAGCTCAGTCAGCTGAGAAGAACACATTTTTAGAAATATTTTGTCTTTTTGAAAGAACAGTATCTCTAAGACGACACTCATTCTTAGGAAAAAAAAATAGATCCTTTGCTAAATAGATTCACTGCAAGTTTCACTTGTGCTTATATTAAGCCAGGAACATAATCAAGTTCTTAGACCCATTGTATTAATCAGCTGCCCTGTACTGATTTTGGGGAAAGTTAGGTCACATTAACTCCATGACACAAGATTTCCAAAACCTTCATGAAGCAGAATCACCCCTGCAGAAATCTCTTTTTATTTGATGTTGAACAGTAGCCTTCCCTATTACAGTTTGAGGATTAGCCAGAGGAACTTTCTCAGGAGAATAACACTACCTCTACTGATTTTATCGTGCCCTTTCTTTGTGAAATATTTCACTGAAAATAACTGGAACCTAATGATGCTTCAAGGAGTCTCTACACGAAAGAAAGAAATAATAGGAAGAAATGTTATGTTTGAGACTATACTTTCTTTTCACAGGATCCTTAGACATCCAATGGGAACTGTCAGAGCCACCAATCAATTAATTTTCTAATCTCTCTATAATGAGTTTTTTTCTCCTTCAACCTTTGTTTGTCTTCTTTGTACAAAACATCTGATTTTTCACTTACCTTTTGATTTCCTTCATTTTATACCATCCTAAAATGCAAAACTGGAAGCAAAATGGGAGCTACCCCTAAGAGAATAAAATATAGGATGCCTCTCCTTTAATGCCTTGGAACATGATAAGCTCAAAAAGAAGTATGCTAGGAAATTGATTTTGTCTGTCCAAAACACATTGGAAGTGTGAAGATCATGTTGGCAGACTGCCCAGAATTGCTGTTAAATCCTGCAGTATTAATTTTGACCCCTTTCTTATCATTCTAGTAATTTCTTCACACCCTGTTCATGGACCACTCCTACGGTACTCCACAAAACTACTTGCAGATGCACAGAACAGGAAGCGGTCATGTGTACTTCTTTTTCTCAGAGATCTAAATAGAACTGAAGAAGCTGTCTGAGGAAAAAAAAAGCATGATATGGGCAAAAAAAGAGAAAGCATGAAGAAAAAACTTCTATGGAAAATTTGAACTTGCAAAAAAATTAAGAAATTTGGGTCTGGTTTATTTTTTAACCTCATTCTGCTTTGTTGATTAACTTGTTTCTGTTCTTAAAATGAATTATACCATATTGTGTCTTCACTATACAATTTTATCAAGGAGGCGACAAATCATGTTGGCAATGATGGTCCAGGCTGAAGTGGAATGTATGGTAAAATACAGCTCTCCTCAAATGAATTGCTGAAACCGTTAATCTTTATCTAAATGCCCAAAATAACTATTTTGTTCTCTGTGGCAGTTGGGAGAAAAAAAAAAGTCTTCCAAAAAGCATTCTGGCAGCCAATCTGCTTGTTAATAAAACCTGGAGAAACATTTGTGATTAATATAAATTACTAATTCTTCTTTTAATGCCTAAACGTGACGAGACTAATTTACACAGTCTTGCTTGAGCTGCCACTGAGTATTTCAGGTGGGACTGCGAACAAAAAAAGTGCTATTGCACTGGTGTATGTTTTCAAGAAAAGCTACCACAGGTGCAAGGACTTCAGACGAGGAACTGGCAATAACTTCTAACCGTGCTGGCTGATTGTTCTGCTTGGGATGGGGGCAAAGTGCCAGCAGTGAAAGCTACCTAACAATCCTATTACAAGCTGAAAGTTGCACATTTTGTAGAGACCTGTGAAGTGGCTGTTGTTTCTGATACCTAGTCAGCAGCATGTTTTAGTGCAGACAACTAGTTTGACAGTTAATATTTCTGCCTTGTTATAAGTGTACTTTAAGTGTATTTTTATACGTGGTTATTAATTTGAAACTTCAGCAGCATTATAATTTACCTGCCCATATTGAACTGCCAATAAAATAAAACTTTTGTGAAATACTAGAAAATTTTACAAAAGAGATTGCTAAACAAAAACCTACCCATATCAGCTGTTCACATGTGAACCACACAACACTGTCACCATCATCCTCATTGGAACACACCTTTATTTTTGAAGTGCTTTGTTTCTGCACCTCTCTCTGAGAAAGAAAAGCATTTTCAACCTTGCTGATGTGCTTGTGGACTTTTCACTATGCCATTCTTCCCTTCTACTTCTTGGTGCTGTTTACAGATAGGAACTAAGGAAGTCAGATCCCAACTCCATGAATCACCAACAGGAACTGCACACATAACTTCATTCCAATTTTCATGGGGGAAAACAAATTTGTGACTTATCTGTGCATCACTGGCCAGAAGCAAAGAGGTGTTAATACTAAGCCCTCTTCAACAGGACTTGTTGCATTCTTTTACAGTCTCCACATTCATGAAGAAAGGCACTACATCTAAGGCAGACAGCAAGTCCTGATGCAGCTGCTGCTACAGATCCTGACTTCAGTCCCAATACAGAGTGCTATGCTGTAGGATAGCACATTCTTCAGTGCCTCACACCTGAATGTCTCCTGCAAAACCTTGAAATATTAGAGAAAAGTAGTCCACATGCAGTTACAAGCATTGAGATAAAGGAAAATGACCCACTATTACTACAAACAGGTGTGTCAAAAAATACTTAAGAAGAAATCCAAGCTTGTATCTTCAAAATGTCCTCATCTACAACTCTTAAAATATAATTTACGTCAGCTAAGATGTTCTGGTGTACTTTTGCCTGAACGCATTTTGAAAACCACTATGACTGAATTGTCAGGGCTCACTAAACTGACTAAAATACTGCCATTCTGATTATTCTTCAAATAATTAAGATCATTTCACCCCCAGAAGACGAGCAACAGCAACATTATTCCCCATATGCATCATCAGGAGCCTGGTTACTTTTGTGCATAGAGGTATGGCACAAGTGAGATTCTGATACACCTTCAAGCCATTCTTAATTCCCTAAGGCCGTGCTGTATCTAGCTGGCTATACCACTTGATACTTTAAATATTAAATATCCATGATGTAAAAGGGAAACCAGGGAGATTTTAGAGGTAGTAAAAATCTCATTTGGCCAATAATGTAGACCTGAGGATGACCAACTGCTTTTCTGAGGGAAAGTAGAAACATTTGAAAGGCTGAAAAGGTTTCTCAGTAATTTTTCAGAATAAAGCAGTTCTATGTATTTCTGAATACTCAGTGAAAAAAAAAATCTTATTCAACATAACTTATACTGATTTGCCAAGATATAAGTATTAACTGCATGTGCCATTTTGCACTCAGAGTCTTGGCCACCTTGTCTGAATAGTATGCATTACTGGGAAATAAAACAAAGTTATTGAGAATTTTATAACCTTTTCCTATTTTAAAGCCTCCTCTAATATCAGAGGGTTAGGTAGCTTAGAAACAAATCTGCTTCTTCCAAATCTAAGTATTTAAGAAAATAATGGAGTTGGATGCCGAATATTGACTTATGAAACAAGACCATCAGCCAGTTGCTCAGCATGTGGAAGTATTTTTATCTTGAGGTTGTTTGGTTTTGGTCTACTGGTTGCAGGCATGCATATATAATCAAGCTTTGTATCGTGACACATACAACATCACCAGAGAAAGTGCTACCTTGGTGAGTTAGTCTGAGGAACAGGGAGACTAACATGCTGATGAAATGGAGGCAATGAAGTACAACACTGTTATTCCAAATGTCACTGCTGTGCTATTTCCATTTCTGTTGGCACCTGCTCCACGTTACAAAATGTGTACTTCCAATACAACAGCTCATTAAACAGGTTTCAGTTTGCTCAGAAATCAAATTAGAACACTGTTACAGAGTTATAAGTCCTCAGATAATTATTAATATTACTCTCCACTTCTATGAGTTCTTTCATCCAAGGAATCCACATGCTTCACCTTATTAATCTCATAACATTCCAGTGAAGTACCACTACAATGAGTCTCACCCACCAGCTATGTGCAGCCACCTCAGAGATGTTAAGTTGCAGCTGTTCAACATCAAAACTGATTTAAAGCAAGGACTGATGAATGGTCCATCAGGATTTAAAGAGCTGTGAGCAATTCGTTCAATGGTACTTCCAGCAGAACACTGAAATTCAAACACTTACTCTTAAGAAAATTGCAATGGGATTTTTACAAGAATCACAGACGTAAAAAATTACAGTCGCCAGTATGGAACATTTAGTCACCATTTGTTTTAAGGCAGGTGCGTCACATATGGCCTCATCAAGTTCCTAATGCTCCTTAAAGGTGTTTTATACAAGGTCTAACCAATCTATCTTTTTAATGCCTGGGATTTGATAAGAAAACTAAATACATGCTTTATTTTCCTACAAAATGAACTGATCTTTGTCAAGCAGCACAAGTGAGAAACAAAAAAAGGACAGAGGAAAGAAAACCCTGTCATCTATCTTTCCTACTGTGGTCACTCCTTTGTTCTTCTAATGTCCAAAATCAGTACTTCACTAGAAAGCAACACAAGTCGCTGGTCTTCATGGAGGAGTGAAGACCTTACAAAATATGCTCTAAATAACTTTAAAGATATAAAAGATATAACCTCCCTCTTTTACAGTTTTCTTGGATGTTATCAGGATGTTAATGGCACCTAAATTTTTAAGCATGTAAATCCAAATCTTCTGTAAACTTGTTTTCTGAGACATTCATTCCCTTTGAAAAACTCAAACAATAGAGACCAGCACTTCCATGCATTCTCTCTTCATTTTCTTATATGGATTTCTCCCGGGTCCCAAATTATTCAACAGCTTTTAACGTTCCCCTTGAGGATTCTAAGAACACTACCAACGTCAAAATTTATTAGACACTAGTGATTATTTCTGCTTTCTTTTAAGCAGGACCAGCACTTAATCCTTCTGATGCTTTCTCAAAGAAACTGGTCCTTTAATCTACACACTAAGCTAAGCATGAATCCTCTGTAAAGGTCACCTTCCTTGTCTGTCTAATGTTACTACAAAAAATATTTTTTAAAGTACACATTTATCAAACCCTTTCAATTGCTTTGATTTCATTCAGAACATCTCAAGTGATTCTGGTAAACCAGCTATCAAAGCAGGATTCGTAGTAGAGTGGCATGTATGATACCACTGCTATCAAAGCAGCACCAGTGTTTATGTTGATCCGATCTTGACTGAAAGGTTAATGGGGAACCTGGCAATAAACAATGTTTATCCAAAAGAAAAGTGCAATTAACACACTTAAGATGTTTGTCATTCTTTCAGCATCCTTTAATAATGTTCTTTAGTTAACCTTCATTTTTTAGCTTTTGGTGAACCAGGATGTCTGGAGAGAGTTCCAAAAGTGGTCTTCTGACACCACGTCTTCAAGAAACCATGAGGAAACATAAGCATCAGCAGTACCTGAATTAACTAATACCGGCTGAATTCAAGAGAGACTGCATTTTTCCACTTGATAAAAGACAAATCCTGTCTTCACTTTCAAAGAAAAAGATCTGCTACTTAAATCAACTGTCTTGGCAACTTCTAATAAAAGTTTAGCCTATGAATAAATGGAGTTCTCTGTCTCCAGTACAAGCTAAGTATGGCACGACGAGACTTACCATTAATCTACTCTACTCATTTCTCTAGAGTTCACACAACCGTATAAAGCTAAGCTTTGTCCCAAGTCAAATCTTTGATTTCAAGTTTCAGGGTTTACATAATTAAGATGGGAAAATATCCAAACCAGGCCTTTTACACCATGTAAGTCACTGATATGAGGGGAAAAAAAAACACCCTGGAAAGGTTTTCCTGAAAGATTTTTTCATACAATTGCTCAGTGAAAAAAAGCAAAACAACCTGTCTTCATATGTGGGTAGTATTATTTTATCCTGCAGAAAAAAATACCATGGGTATTTGTCAAGAAGTCAAACATACTTAGCCAACGACTTTGTGAGACAAGTAGTACTTAGGTCTGTACAAAATGACCTACTGCCTGAACAAGCTGATACACAATGTATTCAATGGATAATTGCAAAAGATACCAAGTCTTTATCATAGCTACAAACAGAAGAACAGAAATTCCCAGAAATACAGAGTATTGCTATTAAAATAGAAACTTCTTTCCTGCAACTCGAAGTATGTTCTGAGGAGGGATCAGCATTAGGTGCCCTGGTGTACATGAAGACACAGTTCTCCTCTACATAAAAGCAATTTTAAAATTAGACTGACAGTGTCTGTATATTTACCTGGGTAAACGCATAGATAAAATGTTCATTGTGCTTTCCTCGAATTTTCAAGATGGTATAATTTGTCACTTATGCCAAGGTCAGTTGCTGATTAAGAGATTCTTCTTTAATGGCATAACAGCTTATAGAGAAACCATATATCCTAACTGCTGGATGATTTAAAAACAAACAAACAAAAAACCAGACAATCATTTCTACAGTATTAGCAGTTAAATATTATTGTACTACCCCGCAGCTGGGATACAACAACAAAAGCACTGCCTTCCTCCAAAAAAAGTAAGTATTCTAAGTAATCTAACCAAACCATTAGCGAAACTGTCTACAGTAACCTTTGATTGATTCTAATACTCTCCAGGATGCAACTGAGTAGTTGCACTGTCTTCTTTACATTATCTCCTTTTCTAGCAGGAATTTCCTGAAGTAAGTCAGACTCAAACCTGAGAAACAGTGTACTTACACTCCCAGAGAGAATCTCCTACCAACAGACCTACAGTCAGCAGTAGAAACTGCTGTGCTGACAACACCAACTGGTTTTGAAAAAGCAACATTTCCAGGTTTATAACATGATGATAAGAAGAGAGAGAAATGTAGTTTTTTGGGGGGACTTATATTTACCTGTACCCAGGGGACCCTGAAGCAGGATCGGGATTCGAACCTGCAGCCTACGTCCTGAGGACCTCACTGCCATTGTCCAAGCCTGCTTGGCCCGGCAGATGAACCTTAGGATTAAAGGGTGGGCTCAGTTCAGCGCAGGCTGTGTCTCACCTAAAAATCCATTGCACAGGCTTGAAAGGTAAAAACACCTTTCCCAGATCTTCGTTCGCGAAGACTGGCCACTTACTTACTTACTTACTTATATTTACCTGTTCTGGTAGGATAAAATTACAGCTCACAATCTTTCTGTTTCGTGCTCCTATTACATCAAACTAAACCTCTAGCAAATGCAGAGATTCCTAAATCAAATAACCATCTTACAGTGAGTTGTACCCGTTCATGCAAAACATTGGTAACCATTAATATTAAGCTGGTGCTCAAGCACAAGCAGTGAGCTCTATGCAGCTGTTTAATATCATTATTCTTTTGAGCACATGAAAAATACCAAGTAACTGTTAATAAGTTATAAAGATTTCTCTGTAGTTTTCTCCCATACAATATCACAGGATATTCAATCTTGCCTCTGCAAAGTCACCCTTCTTAATTCTTGCTACACTGAAACCACTCCTAAAAGAATAAGAGCCAAGCTAGCAATCTGGAAGCTACTCCAGGTTCCTAGTCATGGAAAACTATTGTTAGGTCTGTGTCAATTTCCATAGAAAGTGAACACTGCCCTTCCTATGCTAACTGCTGGACATGTACAGTTCTCCTCAGTGAGTTAAGACTTCTAAACTCTACCAATTATTCTTCATTAATAATCAAAAATCCTTATGCAACCACCACCAGCAGCAAGCAGTGGTAGTTGCACGTCCTTACCCATTCCCAGAAATTCAGTGGCTAGGCCACATGGAGAAAGCATTTCAGTACAGGTTCTACCACAGACATCTTAGCAGGAAAGCGGTGAACAGGTACAGGGCAAATTGATGATAACAATGCAAAATACACTTACAGTTTTGAGACAAAAAGCCAGTAACCCTCCCAAAAATTAACCTGATCACTAAACACAGAATTGCACAGGACAGAGAGAGGACCGAGGATTGTAGCAGAGACTAAAGAAAAACAAGAGCACTCAACTTTTAAACACACACTCAACTCTTAAACACACACAAAACATGGTAGAAAGGGGAAAAGAGAGCAAGTTCAGCTTTGCTGTCATCAGGGACACCTACTGCCTCAACAAAACTTTAGCTAGAGACCTTCTTAATACAATAAGCTAAATACATAATTAATAGGCAGAAGAGGTGGAGTATTAAATTATTTTTTTCTACTACTTTTTTTTTCCCTAAGATCTTTACAATCAAAGAACCCTCCAGAGGTGTGCAGATGGTTGCAGAGGGATGGTCCAACTACCTGGCAGCTGTTAGAGAAAAATGACAGCAGGATTTTCAAACAGTTCTACAGTTTTTGGAACATGGTGAGGACAACTTTCAGACAAAAAGATGGAATGAGCAAACAGAAGAGAGAGAATTTAATATTAGAAAGAATGCAAATCACAAGTTTTCCTGTAGAAGCAGCAGCTTAGACTGTCAGGGTGGAATGACACTTGAATAAAAGCCCTCAGAATCAGAAATTTCAGGAAAAGAAGGAATTAGTGTAGGGAAACAAGGATGATGAGGGACAAACACAAACACTTAAAAAATCAAGGGAACAGGTAACATTGCAGGTTGCTTGGGAATATAGTCTATGAGGAAAAGGAGTACAGAATGGCTGGATGTTATTAAGAAGCACATGTACAACTGAAAATAAAAGTTTACAAACTGCTTCTTAATTTAATCGTAAATATAAGAACAACTTTAAAATATTATTTATAACTATAATTAAATTCGAATCATAAAATCACATTATCCTGATGTGTACACAAGCAATACAATTTCCCAAAAGCCTTCTGAATTGACAATCAGAAGCTTCATGAAAATAAATGGTGACAACAAAGACACAATGGTAATGACACATCATTAAAGGTGACACAAAGAAATGGCACAAGCATTTTGAAATAAAATAAAAAAGACACATGCAGAAGATAAGACTGGAAAGAAACTAACAAAAAGAGGTATACAAATAAACTACAGGTAAAACAACAGGATTTTTAGAAGGTGAAAGGAGCTCTTTTTTCAAGGAGAATGGGAGAAAAAACCCACAAGTTATGTTTAGATACATTACATGTAAAGCTTGCTAACTGCTAGCAAAAATCTTCAGGATCTTACAGAGAACAGGAGAGTAGCAAGAGGACTGTAAAGAGCAAACCTACCTGTCTTTCTAGGAAAAGGGTATAAGCATATATAAATGAAAATATTCACAATGATCAAACGACTAAATAAACAATACATACAAAATCTTGGAGGATAACATGATAAAAATACTACAGATTTCTTAAGAAAAAATCCCATAAAATACCAAGTTCTTGAATGAAATAACTGGACTGATGGCTCAGAGAAAAACATATGCTACAGTTTAGTACTGGTACAACTTTTGACACTACAACAATGATGCACGGTTTTCAAGAAAAGAGCAATGTGCTCTAGCTTAAATCAACTCAGGAGCTTGGTTTGGAAACTGAGGTCAGGATTCTGCACTAATCTGTACCAGTCTGCTTCTAGCCACATTTTCCTTTTTTTTTTTTATTTCAACAGCCCTGATGTGCATTTGCCAAGCTGTCACTGGTATTTTATTCAATACCTAGCACATTAATAAAAATAAATTACCCATAATTAAAATAATGGAAATTATACACTCATTTTGAAATATATAATTAAGTAACATTATACATTTTAGGACTTTCTTCCCTTCCTTGCTTTTGAGTTTAACTCACCATGCACGTACCTCACATTAACCTGAATACCAAAACTTATGTTCCCTTCCAAAGGACATTAAAATCACTGTCATGGTACTGTTTAGTTTCTGCTTTCTCTATATTCCATTTGCTTCTGTTTCAGTAGTAATACTATTTTGTTTGTTTTCACGCTAGCATACACTAACCTATGGTGAGCACCTGCTAAGAACTAAGTAAAAATTGAGACTTCGGGTCATGATACATTATTTACTTTCTCTAGCCCACCCCCACTGTGCACACCCTAAGTAAATAAAAGTTAATTTCTCTGTAAATATTTAATAAGCTTTTCTTCTTTCAAAAGTAAACTTAATCAGTACATTTTGATTGCATGACTGTAATGTTTAATTGACTTCTTCAATGTAAATTTGGTATCAGACAGACTAGATTTCTTTTCTTGCATTTTTCTAGAGTGAACATGCCAAGAAGGGAGATCCAAGTTCATCTGAACTATATATGAAGGCAATGGCATAACAAGGAAAACTGACATTTTCCAAATGAACTGTTCACACAAACAGATAGTGATTGTTCACAAATTATTGCATTTTCTGAAAATAATGAAAGCAAGAGAGGCAAGCCACATCCTTAAAAGGTAAACAGTCAAGAATTTTGACAAAGCACCAGAGAGTAATTAAGCTAACCAGCCACTTATTACTTCTGTCTTTTCAGAAGTCTAGGCCACACAACATATTTTGTAACCCTTAAATAGAACATGGCAGACTGATCCTATATAGTCAGCCTTCCATCTCTCCAGTAGAAAGGGCACAGGATTCAGAAAGGAAAGGAAACCTTTTATGGCAAAGCAGTAATTTCTTCAACATACAGATACAGAAAGGTAACAAAAGTGGTCTCCATTGCCTGAACTAGCACCTCCTTACAACTGTGATGAGAAAACAAGAAACAACATTTTACCAGCTTGTTTCTTCTATAAACTATGAGAAAAAACATTCCAGGATGGACAACCATGCCCTGAGAAGGTCTGCATATTATTGCTAACTTAGTGTGCCTTGAAACTTCCCTGAAACTGCTGCAATATCAGCCTTGTTAGTGTTCTCATCAAACCCAGGAATGAAGGAAAAAATCTATAGAAAACAAGGAAAAATGCTTTTTTTGGTCCCTAAAACATGAAGCTTAGTTTAAACTAATACTTTACATCTCTTTGCTAATTTTTTGCTATTTTACCTTTCATCAAAAAAAAGAATTCCATCTCCATGCAGTTGAATATCATAAAGCTCTTCAAGTTTTAAAGGACTTTGGGACAATTATTTTGAAGGGAGACCTTGATAGTTAAAAGACTCAGTTAAACAAATGTCATAGATTTTTAAATTAACGTTATATGATTTTTAGTGACATATTGAATTTAACCACAAATAAGAAAAACCAGGTATAAGCAACCTGGGTGTATTTCAACAATAATGTCTTGCTTGAGAGTTCAGTGGATTTTGTATGTTCTAAAAATGAAGCTAATAGCTAGACAGCCCAAGCTGAGATTGCTCATATTTTTTTCCTTCACTTTCATGTTTGGTTTCACCTTTATTAAACATTTATCTTTTTTTTCTTTTTAAAAAATTTTAAAGACCAATTTTTATTTTTATTTTTTTTAGGCTTGCACCTACTTATGCCAACTCTCTGTTACATTTTATTGTAACCTTGTGATGATAAAGCCTAACTAGTCCTGCTTATTTTACTAAAGCTCTGGAAGTGAATTTAAAAAAAACAAAAACAAATTTAAAAGTACACAAAAAACCCCCCCACTGTTCCACAGGAGCCTGATATCAGAGTTTTGATTGACAGAGAACTCTGGTAGAAGTGACTCAAGTAGGACTGGGCCTACACAGTGGAGATTTATTTACCTTGAACGTTATCTACTTAATTCTGATATTTTTACATCATTTTGCATGCCCATATAAAAAACCAGTTTTAAATAAAATTACAATTTGATTCTTGAATTTTTTTTATATTATTGTGCTGAAGCACAATAGCAAGGCACAGTTCTTCTGATGACAAACCACCACACACTAAAGGGTTTTATTTGATGGAAGAAAAGGAAATGAATGGAAAACTATCCACTAGGATTGTTATTTCCCTGTAGATTAAGAAAGGGAAAACAAAAATCTCAATGATGAAGAAATGAAGCTGAAAAACAGGGATCATACATACTTAGTTTCTCTGGTGAAATGAGCTGGAATGACTGTTTCACAGTAGAAAGGACAGCTACACATATGAAAGCAATATTTATTGGGACATACAGTCTGTCTAAACCTTTCAGCTCTGTAGTCAAACACCAAAAAAAAGAAAAAAGTACTGCTGGAGCAGTCAAAACTTGTTACAAGTGAAAGATACAAGTACAAAACAAGTTGATGTATTAAGATGTTTGTTGAGAGTATTACAAATGAGCTGCTCAGTGGAATCAGAGAATCAGTTCTCTTAACTATTTTTTAACCTCCTGGTGTTTTTATTTCCTTAGACCCATATGCCATCTCCTGTACATCCTCTGGGTGCCCAGAGCAGCCCTGATCAGGCCTTCTCACCTGCCTGCCTCCTGCTCCCAGAGCATTCCCATCGCCCACACTTACAGAAACAGCTCATCAATGAAAAAGAGGAGGGGGGAAGGAAGGTTGAAAAAAGGAGACACTTAGCTACACACTAGGATTACTTAGCCTAAGAAATTACAACTTTAAATACTGCTGGACCACTGTCATAGCACCAAAACACCACTGAAAATCTGCACATACCTCACTTTCCTTGGGTCATAAATACTACAGAGACAAGAGTATTTTATCTGAACAAATAAGAAAATCCAGGTATTTCATATGCAAAGGATTAATGGCTTTTCCTCATATTTAGGGACAGCTACCATACTACCCTTCTTGCCCAATCCTCCTCCACCTCAGCGAGCTAAAATAAAAGTAATAGTACATTTTACTTTAAATGTCAGCTGTGGTTCAGTAAACAGGCTGACATGCTATTTCATAAGGGAAACAAAGCTTTGATTTTATATAACTTTCACTAGCTAGATTCCTAGGTAATGTATCTGGGGATAGTTAAGCCTGCGTTCACTGTAAGACATCTGCGTTTTATACCATTTGTCCCTCTGTATTTTCACAGTGCATAGGTGAAAAATTAGCCAGGTTTCTTATACCTGCAGTGCAACAATGGGAAATCTCTATATACTCACAGATGTAGAAATATTCCCGGCCTGGCCTGAACTCAAATCCTAGTGAGAAGGGCGTGAAGAGTTGGAACTTTTCTGAGAACTTCAATGGTCCATTTGGGGAATGCGGCCGATTACACTCCCACCTCTTGAACCCCTTGGAAGTGTGATCACAGGAGCTGTAGCCATCAAAGTTCACCATGTACAGAACATAGCGTTCGGTCTTATCTTCTGGCACTGAGTCTTCGTAGTGAGGGCAGAACACATCCAGGTAGTCATTGATGCAGACATCAATGTGGTAGTCACCTCTCTGGAATCTGAAATCACAAGAGGAGTTCAAATATGAGCACAGTTAACTCAGGATGACCTTGTAGCAGGGTAACATTCTCATAAAAGGGGCATCACTAATGGCACTTCATTTCACTCCAGCCATGCACATTCACTATCAAAAATGACCCTTACAATTCATCAGAGCTATCAGAGACTGATTATGCAGGACTATAATCATACAACCTTCTGGATAAAGGTTTTGCTCTATTCTCTTACAAAACGAATCTGTTGCTAACACCAAGTTATAGGCAATCTTTCCCTAGTTTATCAAATAAACAAACAAAGAGAGCACCTGCTTTATCTGGTAGTGGTTTGGGGGTTTTTTAATTGAAGAAAGAAGCAAGAAGTAAAGAAGCCAAAACTGCATCAGCCTTCCCAAATCAGTGTGTATATAAACATCTGCCTATGCATGCAAATAAATAAACTAGACATATCCTTTTCTCTGAATCAGTCAGTAATCACCCCTGTGCTGAAAGCACATTTGACTGTAAGTACTTATAGTTACTACATGAACACAAACAGGTTACTCTTTTTTCATAATTAGCAGCAGTTTGTCAAGATGCAATGAAATGTCCATATTGCTTTTTAAAGAGATTTGAAAAGCAGTGCTTCTCCTTTGCCAAAAGTACACAGTGGAGACGTTGGTCTGTTCAGATGAAAGAATTCTGGGATACGAATTATCAGCTCTCAGCCTAATGTGACAGTTCTGAGTGAGTGCCAGTTGAGAAATGCAGTGCAAGGCACCAGCCGAGATACATTTTATTATTGCTGTTATTATTACTGATGACTCCTTAGGGATGTGGAATTCTCATTTTGTTGGGGGGAGGGTTTCCTTTTTCCTACCCTCCATGTTTTACTTACATTACTTTTCTAATGCCTACCATAGTATCTGGAAGAAACTATGGGAACAAATTCACTGCCTCCATGGGATCTTATACTATGATGGATTTAATGATTCCATAAACCAGGTCTGTATGTCCATTAAACTCCCTGGGGCAGCTAAAGAAACCAACCACTGACCCACTCCGCTTCAGGCTGACTGGGCTACTTGCAGCTTCTCTCTTTCACGGCTGCACTTGTCAAGTGTACCACAGAGCAATAAAAAGGCCATGACAGATTTAACTATAATACTTCTTTTTAGCTGAGGGGCATATTTTAAACACCTGATGGGCTTGAAATCTGCCATCTGGATCCTTCTATCTAATTTCAGAGAAAAAGCAATGATCTGCTGGCCCTCTAAGGATAAATTCAGAGCAAACTATACCTTTTCATATCCCTACAATAATTTAACTTCAATAAAATAGCTTTTTAAAGAAGAAAAACTGCATACGCATCAAAGCATGATGTATCTGTATAATTCCAGCCAGTGCACAGCCTTACAGTTCCACTATGTAACATGGAAAAGCCTCCCGGAAAAACAGCTCTTCCAGCAGAATTTACATTTATCTAAATAATTGGTTAAAATGTATATTTTTGTACTCCAGTGCTTTGAAAATGTGTCACCTGAACAGACACCCTCTTAACATATTTGCAAAAATGTATTGTTATCAAATTGATGTCTGTTCTCTGAATCAGTTAACAGTACGTCATTTCTTGCAGATAATGAAAAAGAGTGTAAGTAACAAAAAAACCATATTTGGGCAGTGATATCTCTATTTTTTTAATTACAGTTTTAGTAAGCAAAAAGTAATATATATTTATATATATGTGTGTTTGTGTGTGCATGCCTTTTTTTAACCATGTAGGTGATGGAGTCTTCTCAAGCAATTGTCAAGGTTACCTCTTATATCAGCCTATGCCTTCACAATAATGCCCAATCACAGTTTTCTGACAGAAACTGTATTCTTCCAGGACTATACTTGATACATTATATGTATTATTATTATGTTGTTGTTATTACTAAAATACTTAATACTGTACATAATACAGTCAAAATCAGACTGAACTCCTTAACATTAGATTTTTACAACACAAATAAACTTATGTGAACTGTTTTTCCACATTATCTTTAAATCAGTGGAGAGAAATAGGAACTTCTGAAGTCTAATTCATATGGCCTCTTTAGGCCCAAGGTACATTGTAGATGGCTCACCCTCTAGAAGAAGCTGTTTCTCTCCTTGAACTAAAAGAAGAGTCTACAGAGGCATCTGTAAATAGATGAATTTGAAGGGAAGAATCCAACTGCACAGCCCATGATAATGGAGATGATAAGTACAAAGAGGCAGACAACTAAATGGGTGAGCACACCTTAAATCCACGTTAGCAATGAAATCAAATTCATAATCTGCACCAGTGACATGTTCTACCCAATACCACAAAAAATTAGCTAATCTGTTTCCTTTTTGGCAAAGTTTCCTACTGCATTCTTGTTAAATACACAAAACCACAATGCAACTTTCCTCTTTGATCACTGGCAGTTTAGTAGATTCCTTCTTATTTCTCCTTTCCTAAGTGCTGAAGCAGTTGCATGTCTTCATACATTCCACACACCCTTGCCTGTTAAGTGCGGTCTGCAAAGCAGGTTTGAGAGCGAAACACACTGACCAAGTCCTTTTTATCCCAGTGTCTTTTCCTCCCTGTTCCCCTGCTCTCTCAATAGTTTCATTCCACAGTCATTCACCATAGCTAGAAAGTGTTTACATTTACACATTTAAAAAGGGAAGAAATGGTGCATATTTTAAGTGATCTAAACTGGCTTTTAGCCAATATTGCTGGCACAGCAGTAAACCTGCTCGAGGGAAAACATGTACCAAGGTGTTTTATCAGGCAGCTCTGACTGAAGTCTCTTTACTCCAGGTTATTGGCCAACTAAGATTCAGAAAGCAGGTATTTATTTCCCCTCTTGTAGTATCTCAAAGAAGTCAGTAATTAAAACCTCATCAAGTGTACTAAAAATATGTAGAACAAATTTTTTATTTCCAAAAGTGCCTGCGACCATTCTCATTTCTCCATCTACAAGCAGCGTGTTGTATTTACCTCCTCAAAGAGGAAATGCAAAGTCCTTTAAGCTAAACAGAAAGACAAGGGAGTTTACTCACAAAAAATTCATCAGCTCAGATTCCTCAAAGCTATTAAAGGAAACACTTCAGAAACACACTTCCATGAATTTTAAACCACATTTGAGAGGAAAACACTTAACGTTTACAGGCTGAAAACCTCTTACTAGTAGGGTAATGTCAGATACTAGACTGAAACAAAAGTTCCGTTTCAAATTAAAGCTATCTATATATGGTGAGGAGCAAAACATGTAAAGGGAAGGTGGAAGCCATTAACAGACATTTGCAGAGATGACAGGAATAGCAGATCTCCTGTCCCTTTTTCCAGTCCCATTCAGAATGGAAAGCTTTCTAATAATGCTACTGATGTACTTTTCCTTTTCTCAGTTAGGTCTTCATCCAGTTCTGGCAGATCCTCACCCAGACTCCCACGCCCTTCTGGAACCATGTGACATATATGAGGATCTTTATACAAACCCCATTGCAAGGAAAAAAACAGTCCTATCTGGATTTTCCATAACAGAACTACTACCATCTACTGCAGTAGAAACCAACCAAAAAGGCTCCTCCAAAAATCTGACAGTATTTACAAACCTTCTTCCAAATGATGTCATTTGTCTCCAGGTACTCCAGCTTAAACATAGCAAAACACATCTGTTCTTCATACATAATTAACCTTTGTTTTTTGTCAGGTGGCATTCAAACAGTGTCTTGGGAACCTGCATACTACAAAGCTACTATTAGGCAGTAGTGTTATAAAAGCCATTTTAAAGACACACACAGGCAGTTAAGCAGCTTCTTAATCTAAGCACTTCCATAACCAACAAACATCAGCTTGCTATGCAAAACTTTCATACTGCTTCCAGCAAAGACTGTCATAGGCATGTTTTTGTGCTCAAGTTCCACTGATGAAATGTCCAGGTATTCAGGATGCAGAGAAATAACTTGGTGGTTATTTTAACCACAGAAACACAAGCCTAGCAAAACACTTTTAAAGTAGTTACTGCCTTCTGTATTGTGTTATTCCATTAACAAAATGTGAAAGTACACTGTCTGCAAGCTTCTCTTCATATTTTAAGTTCTGAAGAATAAGTGGTTCATCTTGAATTTAATAACTTTTCTGGTCACTGAAACAAGCAACAATTTCTTTGAACAGATATTTAGAATGCAATAACAATTTTGTTCGGTTTGTCACTTTATTCCTTTCTTTCTCAGAATAAACTCTACAAAAATCCAGTTTAAGAACAGCACAAATAACACTAATTGCCCATTATCACTTAGATAAAAAATTGCAATAGCTTCTGCTTGTTGCCTTCCCTGTAAATCCTATTAGTTATATTCTATAGCCCTTCCTGTAAAATCGACACACCAGATGCTTTACTTCAAGATAAGTGTACTGGAAAATTTGCCTTTTACTATGTCAACCTTTCTTTGCTTGGAGTCTGTTCTGTCAAATGCACGCGGCAAGGCTTCACTGTGAAACATAAAAGACTTCAAATAAATGCTCTGACAATGAATTATGAAATTCTGGTCTTCAGTCAGGTATCAGAAGGGATCAGATGCAAATGACCCCAATTCTGATGCCTGCACAGCCTGTTGACACCAATGGACAGAGGACACTGCTCACTGCTGAATGCCTTACACCAGTTGCCCTGTTGCCAAATGATAATCTGAAATATAAAGCAACATCAACAATATTCGCTGAATTCATTTATTTTTAGGGTAAATACAAACCACAATCACCCATAGCTTTTCAGAAACAGCACAGCCAAAAGTTACCTGCTCTGTTTCCTAAGGAAAAAAAGCTTTTGTGAGCAGCACATGTGCATACCTCTGTGACTGCTGTCCACTCAGCTCCTCCTTTTTATTTTTATAACCAGTAAGTCACTTAAAACTAAATTTAATGGAAACAGTGAGGTCTTAGAAAGAAGTCCATTCCTAAAAGTATCATGGAAAAAGTAGCCAGGTAAGCAGATCCCATAAGTTTCCCAAATATAGTGGGTTTCTGTGGCTGGGTTTTGGCAGTGGGAGCAGAGGGGTGGGCTACAGGGGTGGCTTCTCTCAGAAGCTGCTGTCCTGTGGAGCCAATGCCAGCCTGCTCCAAGATGGACTTCCTGCCGCTTGTCAAGGCCAAGCCAATCAGGAATAACAGTAACGCCTCTGTGATAACATATTTAAGAACAGAACATTATTGTGCAGAAAGAATTCCAGCTGGGGAAGAGCGGAGTGAGAACATGGGACCAACAATGTAGACACCAAGGTCAGTGCAGAAGGAGGGGCAGGAGGTGCTCCAGGCGCCAGAGCTGAAGCCCTGAAGCCTGTGGTGGAGACTGTGGTGGAGCAGCTGTGCCCCTGCAGCCCATGGAGGACCATTGGGGTGCAGAGACCCTCCTGCAGCCCATGGAGGAGCCAGTGCTGGAGCAGGTAGATATCCAAAGGAGGCTGTGACCCCATGGGAGGTACAAGCTGGAGCAGAGGCCTGCCAGAGACCTGCAGCCCATGGAGAGGGAAGTCCACACTGGAACAGGTTTTTCCCAGGTAGGACTTGTGGCCCTTGTGAAGGACCCATGTCGGTACAGCTCATTCATGAAGGACTGCACCCCATGGAGGAGTGACCCACAGGACAGCAGTTTGGGAAGAACTGCTCCCCAAGGGATGGACTCACCCCAGAAAGGTCCATAAGGACTGTCTCCCGTGGGAGGGACCCCATGGGAGCAGGGGAAGGACTCCTCTCCCTGAGCAGCAGCAGAAACAACAACTGACCACAACCCCCATTCCCCATCCCCCTGCACCGCTGGGGGGGAGGAGGGAGAACATCGAAGGACAGGGGTGTTTTTAAGACTGTTTTATTTCTCACTCTTTGGCTTTTATCCTGTTAGTAATAAATTTAAGTACTATCCCCACTTTGAGTCTCTTTTGCCCGTGAAGGTAATCAGTAAGTGACCTCTCCCAGTTGTTATCTCTACTCATGAGTCCTTGACTTATTTTTCTCTCCTCTGTCCAGCTGCAGAGGGAGAGTGAGAGAGTGGCTTTAGTGGGTACCTGGTATCCACCTAGGGTTAACCTGCTACACCAACAAAGGCTGAATCTCCAATAGATTAAACATTAATAGTCAACATAAACATCTCTTACAAATGCTCTAAGGCACAGGAAAGGGTTGAACTGGAAAAAGACAGAATTAGGTTGAAAACTAAGTTTTCAACTTTGTGTCAACTGATTATGAAATAATTTGCTTAAATTATTAATAACAAAGAGATAAGTAGGTTTTTGTATATGAAATAACACACAAAACCCAAACATTTTCAGGAAACTGTTAACATCATTTAAAAGAACAACATTTTGATTGCTCTTAGGATATGATGATGTAGTTATTTACCATTCCAGAGTACTGAGCTGTCCCATACCTTTTGTCTCTGTTTAGGTGGCAAGTGTGGTGCACCAGACCATTCCAAGCTCTCCTCACATGGCTATGACTGGAACACAGCAGCAGAACTTGTGCCTCGTTATTCTTTTACACACTTCAAGCCCCCTTATCTCAACTTAAGACTGTTAAGTGTGATGGGGGAAATCTTGTGGTTGTTAATTATCTGAGGGGTTGTGGGATTAAGAGTACTATTTTACTGCAGATAATTTTAAAGATGCTATTTCTGTGCTATGGAAAAATAACCTCTTTAATGCTTTTCTGCTCTTTTTACTGGCTTTGTCACAACATTTCATAAACTCTGTTCCCAATAGCTCTGCTGACATCAACAATGATTCCAATGCACAAACAATGAAGCAATCAAAGAGCTATTTTAATTTTAGCTCTATTCAAACCAAAAGAAAATTCAACATTTCGCAGATGCTAAGAGAAGTGTGTTTGCTAACAGTAGCAAGCCAGTGACATTTTAGATCTCTAGCAGGATATTGCTACCCTGAGCAAGCAAACAAAAAAAAATCTGCCTAATAAAAAGAAGCAGTCTGTGATCTTTTAGTCCTTAGGTTACAGTTTCATAAGTTAAAAAAAGTTCAAGACACCATGAAAAAGCACTATGTAGGACACAAAATCAAGGCTGTTGCTCAAAAAACCGGTGTTCAAAAATTATGCCTAGAAAAGACTGCAAGCTAAGTACACAATGCAGAAAGAAACTTATTCTCTTGTCATTAAGTCCTCTATTCAATTAGCATTTATTGGAGCAATTAAACACTGGGAAAGGATGCCAGGCTAATTGTTAGATTATGATAATTATACAGCTTTGCTGTGCTACAGCTGATCAAAATAAGATGTGGTCACACACACTCCACTAAAGCTTCTCTGCAATCATCAGGCTACCATGGGAAACTTATTACTATAATAAGGCCACTTATTACTCGTTCATTATCAATCAGGCAGAGAAACTTATTATTTGTAACCTTCGTTTTACTCTCCCACCCACTCTGCCGGAACAAGCCTCCTAAAAGGTTGCACCCAGGTCTCTGCCTTCGGCTGGCTCCCTTCCATCATAATTACACAGCTGAGCAGAATCAGGCTCCTGCACTTGAAAGAGTTCATCAGACTTCAAATTACTGTTTCACAACCAGCTGCAAGTGCCTATCAGGTTTCTTGAAGGAGCCCAGTGATCTCCCTGCATTTCACTTCACATGCATCTGTGGGAGATTTACCTTCCCCTTTTGATTCTCCTATGTCCCTCCCATCTGGAAGATTTTTCACATTTACTTAGGTGGGTTCAAAAGCAAAAAGCAGGAAAAAAAATGCATTAAGATGGACCTCATGAGAAAAAGTATCAGTTTTATGTGGCTTGTCTCCCTAGAGAATCTTATGCCCTTCTTATCAGCCAACCATACAAGAGAGACATTGTGCTATCCAGTTTGGAGGGCTGGGGGTTTTTTTCTTATTAAAGAACAGGGTTCTCATCAGCTACCATTGTACCTGGTACTTCATACTGCCTACTTACATGAGACAAATGATTTACTATGGGGACTAGAACATGGGAAAAAACATGAAATAAACCAGTTTGAGCTAGCATTCAGGTTTTTAAAGAAAAGAACTCATTAAGCACCGAGTAGCTCTGAAGAGTCACAGAATGTTTGGCCAGAACTGAAGAAATTCACCCAGAAAAATACTAAATTCATGAAAATTATTTTTCTTCTGTGCTGATCAAAAAACTAGACCTTTTGAAATGCTGGAAGCACCAACCCCTTTAATTGGCAATTGATCTGGAAACTTCTTAGATAGGACAGGCGAAGGTTTACAACAATGGTAAAATAACTGATCAAACTTCCCTTTCTTGAACTTCTCTTTTCCCATACTGTTGAAATTTACAGCTATCCTGCAGGTAATCATTTACAAACTTTTAATTCTCTTAACTTCCAGAAGCAAGAAACTTCCTCAAACCAGTCTGGTAGAAGTCTTTAACTTTCTGGAGGGGAAAAAAAAAATCAAAAATCTTCATGTTGTGTGGGGTTTTTGTTTTTGGTGTTTTTCTTTTTTTTTTTTTAATGTGCCTTGGCTGAAATACACTGTTTGCAAAATGAAGTAAGCCTGCATCCACAGCGAGGCTTCTATTAGAACTGTGACAAAAAAGACTGCAAAACACAAAAGGAAAGGTTTTAATGGGAAAGGGAGATGTCCTATTTAAAATGTACAAGTTCTTTGAATGACATATCTTGTGTTAATTCCATTAACCCGAGAGACATGAGATACTTCTTTTTTCTGGTTCTATTTCTGAACAAAAATTTAAATTGCATCATAACGGTAAACAGTGACAATGAATTTACAGTATAGACAAATATTTTAGTTATTTTTATTATTTAAAGTCTCTTTAAGAAATAAATTCTAAAAAAAGAATGTGTTTACTCCACTTACGTTTAATAATTTCCCCCCTTACACTCATAACTATGTTTATTTATACAGCTGGGTCCTGTATGCACTTTTTATAGCTAGCACTGCAGAAAGATATGTGTTCAATGATAATGCAAACATTAAAAAATAGAAACTAATTGCTCTTCTCTGAGCAGATGTGAGGGAGGGAATTAACAAATCAATGTTTATTTCCCAACTGTAAATCCAGAGATTCTCAAGCAGTGCAGCACCTTCACCCACTTAACTTCACACCACTCTGCCCCTTCTAATCAATGAGCTGGACATTTTTCATGTTGTGTATCAAAACTGTTTTCTCAGACTCTGCATTTGTAAAGTTTGTTCAAACAAGACTTTCACCTGATCTCAGAATTTCTCTTTTGCTGCAACTTGTGAAGCAAAGAACTCACTGCATCTTGGGGGCTTCAGTAACACAGTCAAATTGTTGATGAACACGGTGATAAAGGAGTGCAACATGTCAGAGCACTGGTCCTGATGAGGTCAAGCTCTCATTTCCCAGCTGTCCCAGCTCTGATTGCTTTAAACCCAATGACTACAGACTATTTATTTTCCACTGGTGTGGGCATTTAACTTGCAGAGATGGATGAAGACAGAAGGGAGGTGAAGGTAAAGGAAGAGCTACTGCTCTGTCGAAGGTATCACTTAGATTTACAGGACAAACTTCAGTGTTGAAGCCTAATAACACTATCTGAGAGGTACCACACCCAACCAGATAACGAAGGCAGCCTGAGATTTGTGTTTAGAGCCTCTATCCACATTCTGAATCCAAAATGTTTGGGTTGAAGCCAGTCTCTTTGTTAAGTTGATTTATGGACACAAGCTCATTACTTGTGTTCCCATTAGTACTACTCTGGAGTTCACCAGCAATATTTATCCAAAATTATCTGATGTGGAATGAGGAGATCTGGTAATTACTACTCACATATTTTTAAATGTGGTCATCAATATCCTCCACACATGAGTCTACATTTGTCTGATTTAGACATTAACAAAACAGAAGATGTCAGCTTTATCTTTTACTCCATGCTTTTGCTTGAAAATACAAAACCTATGTCAGCTACCTCCTTCTATACTGGAAAAACTGCAGTCTGCTGATTCAATAGCCTATCTACCATTCTTAAAAAAGTAGTGAGCTCTGCTGTAGTGACACACAGTTACTGTCAGTCACATTTCAAAGACAATAACATTTCCAGAGTTTAAATTCTTAAAAACCAAAATAAAATAATAACAGAAAACCACCACAGGTTGGACTACTACTAAAAGAGTGAACTGGACTCTTAACATGTGTTGACCATGTGTCTAACGCAGAAGACACATTCTATCAGCCTTGATGGAATGTGATTCTGTGAGTGGTATTTGCTAACCCTGCCTGAGGCATGTGCTGACATCTGTTAATGGATATGGAAAACACAATGCTCTATCTGCAGAAAGGTCTTGCTTCTCACACTCACTAAATGAAAGAGAAGAACATTTGCCCAACAAGCATGTTGACCTGCACACTGAATAACAGAGATAAACCTCAGTTAGTTTTCACAAGGAAGTGCAAGTAGCACAAGTCAGCTTGCAAATTTGTTTTCTCACTAATATATTAAAAGCAGAGTGATGGCTAACTCCTATAAACTGAAATCTCCATCTCTTCCATGCTTCCAAACTAAAAAAACTGCATTAGTTTGCACTGGTAAACATAGATGGGCAGCATTTCAGAAGAAACATATATTTTGATAAAACTGTCTATTTATGGCATATACCTAGAGTTGCTGTTGTAGAGAAATGCTTTTCTCTGACATTAAAATATAGTTGTTTATTATTAATCTCAAAATTTGTCAACAAAATTAATTTAAAATATTTTGTCATTGAATTAGAATTTGGAGACTCAGACACCCTAATAACTTGTAACAGGTAAAATCTACAACTTAATTTCACAACAAGCAAGAGTATAAAATGAAACTAATCCTCGACATGTTTCACAGTATTTTTATGTTTAATAAACCGTGTATATTTTAATAAGCTCTGGTCTTAATCCACATCCTTCAGCTAAAAGGAATGAATCCAGACTTAATATAAAATAGCCTGAGCAAAATGTACAGGGGGGAAAAAAGCACCACAGACTCATACAAACAGACCCAGCAACATAAGAAATTCCAGTATGAAACCACAATCTGCTATTAACATGAATATCCTATAAATTCAAATACATTATTAAAAGCAATTTGAACTTATTAAGGTAAAAAACAAGTTGGAATAGCAAAGAAGTACATAAATTTATCTGCAGACATTTTGCTATCAGAAAAGTGGCCTTCAATCAATGAACTTATTTCTTGCCAGATAATTGTCTTGTGTCTATTTAAGAGACCCACAGCAAAAGTATTTTCTTTCCTGACAAGGAAATGGCATTTTAGAGGAAGTTCTATGAAGAAATCTAATAATTTATCCTTGTTCTTGTTACCCTTACGTATTAGTCTGTCTCTTATGCTAGGCAAACTAGGAAAAGAAGAACACCTGGAGTTTCAAATTACAGGAGCACCAGAAGCACAACTATTATTATTATTAATGGTAGAAATTTTTTCTTTTCATTCCTAGAAATAATTTCTTCTAAAGATTTATTAGCACATGGACTATAGAATTTTTCATCAGGTTTAATCTTGATACACACTGTCTCTGAACAATAGGACTTAAAAAAATTTTTCACCCAGAGACATTTTTCTTAAGGTTTGTATATCATATGAATAAGATAGGTCCTGATCCGAATCAGTTTCTCTGTTTACCAATAGCATGTGAAAAACTTTGCACTATAAAATGCCAATTAGTCTTTAAAACACCTAAGAAATCGCAAAGATTATGATCAGATATGCAACAATTTTTTTTTTTTAACTGAATGAGATTGACAAACCATGGAACTCAATGCAGCTTTTATATTATTCTTTCCATTCTTTTTCAAATTTTGAAGCTCTCATGACATGGTTCCTGTTATGGAATTGTGGAATCCTTATTTCTTTAAGAGTGACTGAGTTTTTCAATATGTATAATTGAAACTTGAATTGATAAAAGTTGCAAAACCTGCTCATTTACTTTTATATATATGTGAAAGTTACTCACATAGGAGAAGATAGAAGAAAAATGCACTACTCTCAGATCAATCAGAAATTTCTGAGGTAAAACTGAAATTATTTCCTTAATTTCCCTATTGCAGTTTTCTTAAAAGTGTTTCCGAATTAATCTTAAATGAATTTTAATCTTCAACCTGTAGTGAAATTGCTATATTCACAACTGAATTATGATCCTGTTTGCATAAAACATAGTAACTATTTTTCAAAGTGGAGATATTAAGATTCAGGATAAGTCGCCAGTCTTCGCGAACGAAGATCTGGGAAAGGTGTTTTTACCTTTCAAGCCTGTGCAATGGATTTTTTAGGTGAGAC
>JAWWLV010000100.1:14687350-14698289 GCA_035041135.1 Platyrinchus mystaceus | reverse complement strand
ACATTAAATATGTCTAATTAAATAAAAATCATGGTTTAAAATACACTATAAGTTTTAATTTATTAAGACTCTAACTTAAGTATAGTAGCCTATCTATCTACTTTAGCTTTTACATCAAAGAAACAAAGCAGCCTGAACCTTCCAAATCCATTAAAAAAGGTTAAAAGTTCCTTGAATTCCAGAAAGAAATCAGCCCACACAATATTACTGCCTATTGCTAAACTATTATACCGTTTTTGCTGAGTTGTTGAATGAAGCTGTTTAACTATTTTTTTCCATTTCATCAGCCATTTTCCCTTTGTTTACAAACTAGTTCTGTTAACGATCAAGCTCTCTCAGCTTTTTAGTACATTTTCTCCCTTACTCACACCTTGGCATTTTTTAACTCTGGCATTTAAATGCCCTTAAATTCATGCCAGATATTTTGCTGGATTACAGAATGGTCTGAGTAACAATGCAAGAATATTTATTATTTAAATCATAGCTATGACTGATATAAAAATTATATCCTGACACTGTAGCTCCAAAGTTCCCAAAAAAGTTAAGACATGTGACTATTAAGGCCCTCTGTTGTAATAATCAGCTCTGTTCAAGACAGCAATTAAACTGATGCTTTAGACCTAAGCACATATTAAACAAAAAGATTAAGGTAAATGGTTAAATACTTTCCTGAAATGAGGCCTAACTGTACAGAAAGCACTCAACAAAGCAGTGCAACTACATGGACTAAATGTAAAATTATTCATTATTATGCTGATGTCAGAGGAAAACTACCTCAGCCAAAGGAGAATGTGTGAACACAGCATTTTATGATATGAAACATGATAACAAATAACTTCATACTGAGAATCATTCATTACCAATATTATTACAGCAATTCTTCTTATGCTTCTCATTTAATTATTCTGTCTCTAGAAAACTGAACTACAGATATCTCAGATATCTTAATGGTCAAGACTTGATTCTTAATCCACAGAGGGAAAGGGTTAAAAAGCTTTTACTTTAATGAGTTGGCACATTTTATAGCATCAAAAAAAAAAAAAAAAAGGAAAGAAAAAAGATTTTACTGGGATTAACATTTTAAATATGGTTCTTTGGTCCATCAGAAGGTCATGACATTACCACCACTATCTCCACACTAAGCAAGATAAAAAATGACCTGAGACTTCTGAGACTTTGTCAATACACCACCATTGATCTTAGTACTAATCTGAACGTAGGTGGCAGCATGTAATTCCTGTGTGTTCAAACATTAAAGCTTAACTCACTTCACCCATGTAATTTTCTCATTTTTATGTGCTGAGACAATGCTCTTCATTAAATACCCAGACAGCAAAAGTCTAAAAAGACCATTGACTTCACTGGTTAGTAGCAGCTATGTATCTGTATGTTGCAAAGAAACACAAAGTGTGTTCAAATGTGTGTGTGCTCGTAACACATGGGGTATGGAACAGTCACTCTCGTTAATGCATTACAAATGACTAAACTTGTGTTAAGGCTAATTGAAACCTGCTCTTGCTTTCAAAATCAATTATTTTAAACTCCTCAACCTGAAACAGAGAGATCATTTTCCAGTGCAGCACAACAGAGAAGATGACTTCTTAATATGTTGGGGTTTATTGCCTAAACATTGTTTCACTAATTTCTATACACTTAAAATTGAATTTTTTTATCTGCTGAACATGGTTTTTTAAATTCTTCAAGGTATGTAAAACTTAAGAATCTTCATATTGCTAACGCTACAAAAAACAGCTGCTATTCCCAAAATTTTATTAAATTGGAGCAGTAGCAAGATCACATAGCTACAAAACAGCCACTTAAGCTGAGTTCTTCCATCAACAAATACAGAAAAAGAATCATCTTGACATGAATAACTACTTTTAAGAACAGATAAATTTGGTGTAAAACTCCCAGATTGTCCCAAGATGGAATTATTAAATTCATTAATAACTGAAGGAATCTTTATTCTGAAAAAAATAAAACCTTTTTGTTATTCCATACTAATTTTTATGCTACAGAAATATTAAGAAATTTACAATAACAGTAATAATGTACATATCAAGTAGACCACTTGGGCAGATAAACTCCAGCAAAGCAGAATTGCATCAAAGCAGAACAACATCAGTTGAGTGCAAAAATAATATGGGAAAGAATTAATGACTGAAGCAGGCTTCAGGTAAAAGGAGCACATTGTCATTTACAAATACAAAGGCTCATCACATGACACCCCCAAGTTGCATATTTGATTACATAGCTGACTGCTTAAATATATGTGTTTATGTATGAAAATAAGGGTTACTGATAAAAATACAGAATTGGGTACACAATCAAAAACACATGTATGGTATACCAATATAATGTCTACAATTTCATGCTACACACTAGGAACTTAAACTCTATTTATTGCCTAGGCTAGTAAGCTTTCTGTTTTGAAGGACAGCTCATGCCTTCCAGAATCAGAGTAATATAAATAGAGCACGAACACAACCGAACAGTTCAACAGAAGAAAAAAGGGTCTTAGTGACAACAGGTGGAGCAAAACAGGTAATACTCAAATACTTGTTGATAGGATTCAAGAGTGCTCAAGGCCATCTGATGCTTAGGGCCACAGGAGAAATCAGCAGAGACCTAACCTAGCTAATTGTCTGCCTTGATTGTGATGGTTCTGATTAGAAGAATAATCAGCTCTCAGCAGCCCTTAGGCAGAAATGCCAACTGAGGGCTTTTTTTTTTTTTGTCTGATGATGGTGCACTGCAGAATGAATGCCAGATCACATCATTAAACCACTCTTCCAAATATTAAAGGGGTTCCTATACAAACAAAGCCAACAATTCCCTTTGTAATTAGCTTGAACATTCTCCTTTGTCATGTTGAGACTGCATTCACATAGCCTAAAAATATGCTGACCTCCATTTTTTCTTGGATATGGAGAACCAGTCACACTTTGTGACTGCAAAACAAGAGCTGTACAATTCCAGCAGTACCTGGACCAGCCGAAGGTTATCTAATGTTTAATTAAATTATTAAGAGCTGGCTGTATATGACACAAAATTAATTTTAATTCCTTTTTTAGCGTTCTTTTGACTGATTTAATCTAAATATGTCAATCCACAATAAAACATCCATTTTGCTTTCTCTAATTGACCACATCATCTCTACCATTTTTTTCAATACATGATTCATATTTCCAGTCATCAGAAAAACTTCAACCGAGGCATATTCAAAAGAGCTTTCATACTACGTTTTCTGCTCCCTTCTGTATTTTGAAACTTTTGGTATATGACTACAATAATTTCATCCTTCCACTAGTTGCTTGCTGTTGGAAAAAAAAAAAAGAGTATTCACTTGAAAGCAAAGTAACATGTATTGACAATTACATTCCCAGGCTACTAATTTTAAGATGCACGTTGCCACCATTTTTGCACCCTGGTAGATTAGCTGACTTATTAACTTCCAAAACAGTTAAGCATAGCACACACAAAAAGCTTAAAAGCAAAGGAACAAAGGAGCTCAAAATAGCTTTTTGTAATGATCCAGCTTTCATACACATAGAAGGAAAGCCTTAAGAGCAGCTTTCAGTGTTTCAGTTATGTAAGTAGATCTAGGCTTTCCTCCACATGGTTGACTGAAAAAGTAGATCCAAAAGCATGTCTTCAAAACAATTATCTACAATGAAATACGAGCCATTTCATAAGGGAAAGCAAAGTCTGAAACACCTGATCTTTCACATCCTCCCTTTAAGAATGTCCACATTAATAAAACTAAATATCTCCTCGACAACAAGGTATAAATGTCTGAACAGCAAAAAGAATTAAAATCAACAGTCACTAAGTACACTTGACACCTAAAGATAATTATACATGTATGGGAATCCTGACAGCAGCAATTTCTACTGTGCCCATTTGGAGCTATCTGTCTTCCAGAAAGTTCACCGAAAGAATGTGTCAAAATGTCTATTAAAAGGACAACCAAAATATGCAATAAACACATCCATATTTTAGCCTCTGACCCTTGAAAGCTGGCGCATTTTTTACATTCTTCTTGTCAGGATAAGCAAGAATCAGCTAGTTGTGTGTATCTACGCTCAGCCCTACTCATGTTGCTAACGGGTCCTGTCCAGGGGGAGATGTGCAGAACCCTTTTACATTTACAGCTGTCAAGTGTGTTGCCGGAAATAATTTAACCAAAGAAGGAATGAGTAAATATGTGAAAGAGCTTACTGCAGGCCTAGTTTATAGATCCTCTACATGTCAGGAGACCATATGTCTTTGCCAAATAAAAATTTTCATGAAACAATAACTGTCCCCAGGTCTCAGAACGCTGTGCAAGTACCAAAAGAGAAAACACATTTTTTCCCAAACCCACCTCCCTCCAGCTATCTCTCCTCAACACTGTAGTTGAGGCTCAAAGTATTCTAGAGAACAGAAACTTTTTTGGCTCAGTGTGAGCTGCTCATTTCACCAAGACTGCTAATGAACTGTAAAACCAACATTTTGGTTCAGTTAACACTGGCATTCCAGTTCCCACAATGTATGACAACCCTGACTTACTGAAGCAGTACCTCCACTTCTAAGTCTTCAGCATGTAAGTTTCATCTGTATAATTATGTTTTGCAAGCAGGATTTTCAGTCAATTTTTAATGCATATATACACATATGCACCTCCTACACCTTAAATACAACTATTCTTCTCATATGAAATCCAGTAAGTCACTCAACAATACTGTAATTAGAACCCATAGCTAATTAAATCAACTTTTGATTGCATTACTTTTTTCACTTATTAACTTTGCTGATACCTGCTGGTTTACATTGGTGTGATCAATAGCGCAAATCAAGGGCACTGTCTATGCTACTACACAGCCTTACCACTGTCAGATTATGAGCCAGCTCAGGATCTTGTTCCTCTGTCACCTGGTTCCCAGTCTCCACAGAGATGCTGGTGGACCTCTTATGCAAAAAAGCAGTGTACAGTAGTAGGAATACACAGCAATACAACAGATAGAAGAGCCGGCTGCTCTCAGAACTGCCATGTAGCCTGGAAAGGTTTGTCTGAACAAGCAGAGCATGCAGTTCCACTACTTTCAAGGTTTGTAGCTGTAGAAGCATGTGCTCAATCTCTGTTTCAGCCAGAAGACACATCCCAGACTTTTCAGTACCCATTAACACTGCAGAAAATTTAAACATCCTCTTAGTACTAATAGTGAAAATCTCAGTGTAAACAAATGTTCCTATGAGCTTAACCAAACCACTGATGACCCACAAATAGTCTCATAGAAGGGTCAGTGTGGAAGAGTTGCCTTACTCACTGACTTATTACAACTTCAAAAAACACCTTAGGATTTTGCACTCTAAATCCTCCCCGTCAGTAAGCCTTAGATTTACATCACCAAAAAATGTTCTGCAGAGATGATTTGGATTTGGCTGGCAGGGTTACATCCAGTATCTACAGAAAGACTTACATTTTTGTTTCCAGCCTGCTCTGATGGACTTCGCAGATCAGTATCAAAGCATTTTTACTGACAGCCAGCAGAATACCTGTGTGGAGTTCTACTGTTTCACTATTCACAGCTACAGGCTATAAAATACTGTGTCCTAATCTTATGACAGAGACAATAGTTTCATGCTCCTCCCTGTTTTGGTCTAAGGCTTTGACAAGCCAGGTTTGTTATTTTCCATCCAGATGACATTCTACAGAGCAGACCTTATTTGACTTGAACAGAGCTTCCACAGCAGGAAAGGTAAGTTTCCTTACCTTCTTAGAGAAAACAGCTTTTAAGGCTCTGCCCTTCTAACTTACCAACTGAGGAAGTGCTAAGAAGCCTTTCCCCACATCTAGAGACTACTCAGCAGGATCTTGAATGCACCTCTCAGCCACTTGGTACCTGACCACATATTACTCTGAGTGAGACCCATCAGCTGATGAGCACAAAGTGTCCTAGAACAATGATAAGATTGGTACTGCAGGGGATCCCTGTTACCCTGTTTTCTCCTGCAAAAAAGATAATTTCTGCATAGTTTTGACATAAAGAGGGAGAAGCTCATCAAGGCATTTTGAGACACTGAAGGAGCAGAATGCATTAATAAATACATGAAGTTAGACCCTACTTTGACTATCCACTTTATTTCCTTATCCATTATGGCTGGCAACAAAGAGGCAGGTAGACAGTCTCCATGAGACAGGACAAGGCATCAAGCAGGAGATAAGGGACCTTAACAAATATGGTCCAGTGTTGGCAACATAACAGATTTCCTGTGTGCAACCCTACCTCAAGTCTTCCTTGGTAAAAACAGCAGTATTTCATTGCTGTGGGAAAACAACCACTGACCACTGAGTCATTTGGATACTATGGGGACATAAACACCCAATTAGGAAGATGAGAGGAGTAGTACATCCAACTTTCATATTTATCTGCTATTCCTGCAACTTCAACACTCAGTTCTGTTTTCTGCAATGAAATTTGAGCAGCTGCACATGCAGGAGACTTGCCAACATCAAGAGTAGCTTCTGCCACCTGAACTTCACCCAAATCTCTTCATACAGTCAGAAGGTATAGAGGCTTACACAAGGCCATTTCCTTGCTGAAGCAGTCACCCCAGGAATCAGCGAGAAGGAACTAGCTATTGAATAAACATGTAAACATTATTGCTGTGCAAGTAACTTTTGGGTCGGGGACAGGGGAAACATTTAACTCTCATAATTTAATTCTTAAATTTTTTTTAGAATGCTGAAATTATTATTTCACCTTTTGCAACTGTCTTCCCTAAAACCACTTAATGAATATGAGCACAGCTTTATGAATACCATCTGAATGTGATTTTTAATTATTATTTTCATGCAAAGAAAAACAGCTGAAAAATAGAACTCAGTGAATCACAGTTTGATATTCTTCCTCTCTCAATAAATTCTAAACAGACATTTCAGGAACCAAACATAACTGAAGTCAGTTTCTTTCACAAGAGGCAGGAGTCCCCTCATACAAATGGAGAATATGGGTAAGAATATAATACAAGAACCAACAAACTAACATTCAGCATACTAATGTGAGAACTTAATACATAAAAGGAAGAATGAGAAGATGGAGCATAAGATTATATTAACAGACGACTAGGACTTGCTGTCAGGGAGATCGGTTTCAGCAGGGCAAGGGCTCAGAGACCAAAAGGAGTCCAGAGGATGCTCCTCTTTCTCTGTGCCTGCTTCTTCATTGTGTTTTACCCCAGCAGCAATACCTGGGGCTTACCTCCCCTCCAGCTGCCTTCCTGATTCACGGCCAGGGACCCCTCCAGAGGGCAGGAGCCCTCACTTCCACGTCTCTCTGCCGTTCCCTCAAAACGTCTGGCTGTAGCTTTAGCTCGATGTCTGGAATCCAGCCGGCAGAACAGCACTGCTTGGTGGGCAGGATGAACAGCAGGGGAACCCTTGCTGCCTCCCTGCTGACTGTATCAGGACTCAAGGACTGCTTGCCAAATGCGTTTCACCAGGGATATGCAGCACTTGGCAGTTCTGCCTAGAAACCTGGCTGGAAGAGTTCCTTTCCCCTTTAACCTGTTTTATTACTATTACTTTATTTTGTTTTTAATAAATGCATAATGCTTTGTTTAGGCACTCTTCAGGCCTGCTGCATACTGTAAAGTCTCAAGTGTGCACAGTGATGAAATGCCTCAGGGACCTAGTTTGCAGAACATGAGGTAACATTGGCTTTTTAATTTAATTCCCAGTATGTTTAGCATATTTGAGAATTAGAAATAAAATCAAACAAAGTTTCAGAGAGCAGGTCTCATCAGGCAGTGAGGGGAAAAAATAAGAAAAAATGTTGTCTTTTTAGTGAGAGACTGGCAAAGCCCACTCCAGGGAAGAAATGCATCAGAGAGGTGGGTGTCAACTGGCAGTGAAGGAATATACTGGAATTTGCTCTCAGTGGACACACTGATAGCATCAGCTGCCCAATGTCAATGAGTGCACCTGTATCTTTTACAAGGAAAGCAAATGGGACAAGGCAGAGAGGAACAGTAAGTGCCCTGCATCCAACAGCACTCACATAACTGCAGAAGTCATTCTGACATGCTTTTCTGATTGATTCCGTATCCTGACCTTTCAGGTTGCCATCTTACTTCCAACTTGTGAAAAAATGTTCAACGGACTATTCAGGGAACAGTTTAAGAGTATGAAATTATCAACAGAGTATGCATTCCCCAGTTCCTAAACACACGTACTACACCAACGAATGACACCTTCTAGATTTTTTTTTCTATATTTACCAGGCTTCTAACAACATACTGCTCTTTCATTCATGCAATAAACTGCATCTCAGCAACACGAGAAATACACTAGCCTGGGCTCTGGCATGACCGGCCTGCCAAGTCAATGCCTTTGAACAGAATTATATTCAATAAGCAATTACAGCTAGGCATGGGCCTTTTCTGCCAATCAGACAAGACAGAGACCTTTTCCTACCCTCATTTAACTTTCTGCCTGTTACATGGTAAAAGGATTGATTTATAAAGAACTAAGAGTGCATCTGCTTTTTGACTTAGCATCTGCTTTGTACATACTGATGAAACAAGGAAAATTCTCAAAGTGGATGAAAGAAGGACCCACTGTCACAAAGAAAGAGGTTGTTGACTTCATCCATTTTTTGATCTGCCTTCTATTACTGCCAGCTGACTATTTTTGCTCATAAGAATGTGCAAACTACCCTAAGTGCAAAATGGATAGAGCACAAATAGATTTGGTAACATCACACAGACATATTGTATGAATAATGATGTTGAGTTGCAGCCTGTCACACAGAAAGAATAGCAACGTAACTGATTTTTTGAAAAGTTGACTGAGTAACATATAATTCAGCAACAGAAAAATACAAACATACCATCTACTCTTGATATAATCCTCCTTTGCATTTTAAGAAATTATTTCCTCCGGAAAACCATATTTGATGTTATACTGAATCATACTCCCCTTACAATTAACTCTGAAAACTTCAAATTAAAAACTGAGACCATATTGCCAATGTAATCTTTATTACCAGTGAAATCCAAGTTCTTCTGAAAGAGATTGTTCATTGGTATGAAACACTCCAGAAAAAGAAGCAGATCCATCTGAAAATCTTCAGTCTTTAAATTTTCAGCTGTCTAGATCATTCATAGCTATTTCTAAACTCAGACAAGACATTACTCAAAATGGTAAGAAACATTATTTCATTCTGACCAATTCACAGCCTATGCACAATGGACACCAATTTATTATCAGTCAAGGGTATAGTCCTTATACATAGTCATGGACAGTATTTTCCTCTGACTAACCATTCAAGCTGTTCAGTAGAATTGTGTGACTACTGTAATGTCAAAATTACCTAAGGTAAGAGGCAAGCAAATTCTATCTGTGGGTGATAGAAAAGCCTGGGTAATGTACCATAGGCTATTTTACTTCAATATATCCACTTGGGTTCATAAAGTCCCACTAGCTATGCATTAGCACGGCTTTGTCAGCCCTACACTGGCTCCAGAGGCACTCAGCAGACACTATATCAATCTCTCAGGTCTTAGACACATTGGATAAACTTGAACGCAGGACAAGTGTCTTTTTTTCTAGCTTTCAGCCCCTTGGAAGCTCATGGTTTTAAGTAGTGTCTAGCCCTTCTCCCTCTCAGCTCCAGAAGAAAATCCCCAACCCAAGGGGGTGATGATGGGGTAGCACAGCTGCTTATCAGCCTCCCCACCCTGAAGCCCAGCACAGCTCAGAGTATTGCACTGATTGACTGGAAAACTGTGACACACAGAGCTTCAACATCAGGAGACAAGCTTCCCCCATTCGCCCCCTGCACCTGTCAGAACCTCCCAGAAAGCAGGGGACATTCCAGGAACATGCCATCTGCTTCTGGCCGTACCTGCATCTGGGCAATCCCACACTGACCCCTTGCCCATGATGTAGCCAAGAAGTGTCTTACCACTTGAAAGTGTTTTAAGTGGTGATGGAATCCAGGCTGCCTTCTTAGGTAGAAGACCACAGTAACCATCAATCAGTGGTTGGGTGCTCTGTAACAGGCTCCCACCAGGATATCAGCCTTGTTGGCCTTCCCCCTGATTCTGATTCACAGGCACTCAACCTTATCATTACTGACTTCAACTTCTACAGAGTCAAGAGACTCTCTAACATACAGAGCCACCCCTCCACCTCTCCTGCCTTGCCTGTCCCTTCTGAAGAGCACATAGCCATCCATGGCAGCACTCCAGTCATGCAAGTCATCCCACCAGGTTTCCATCATGGCAACTACATCACAGCTTTCCTGCTGCACAATAGCTTCCAGCTCCTCCTGTTTGTTACCCATACTGTGTGCATTGGTGTACATGCACTTCAGCTGGGCTGCTGGTTTTGCTCTTGACCCCGGCCTTCCACCCTTATGCTCATGTCTGGAGAGCCTGGTTTCAATCCCTTCCCCTTCAAACCTAGTTTAAAGCCCTCCTGATCAGCCCTGACAACTTACAGGCTATATATAGTCCTTTTGCCCTTGGTAGATAGATGAAGCCCCATCTGACTCTAGCAGGCTAGGTATCATGGAATTTGCCCCATGGTCAAAAAAAACAAAATCCTGCCTGTGGCATCAATCCTTTAGCCACATAGTGATAAGATGGGTTTTCCTACTCGTCATTCATTCTTGCTACTGCAGGAACTGAGGCGAACACCACCTGTGCTCCTGTCCCATTAACTAATCTACCCAGCACCCTGAAATCCTTTTTAATCACCCTGGTGTTTCTTCCATTAATGTCCTCGCTGCCAGCCTGAACTACCAACAGTGGGTAATAATCTGAGGGCCGAATTAGCTCAGGGAGTCTCCTACTAATATCCCTCACCCGGGCCCTGGGAAGGCAGCAGACCGCCTGTGGGATGGGTCTGGTCGACATATGGGGCCCTCAGTTCCCTCAGAAGGGAGTCACC
>JAWWLV010000100.1:14627789-14681502 GCA_035041135.1 Platyrinchus mystaceus | reverse complement strand
TCAGCGCAGGCTGTGTCTCACCTAAAAAATCCATTGCGCAGGCTTGAAAGGTAAAAAAAACACCTTTCCCAGATCTTCGTTCGCGAAGACTGGCCATTTACCTTTACCTTTTACCTTTACTTCACTTACAGACTTTTCCCTCTCTGCTCAGTCTCACCAGACAAAATGGCACTGGAACCATGCTAAGGTTGATGAGATGATCTTACCACTTTCAACTGTTTTAATTACTGAAGATAGTAACCCCTCAATGCTTTCAGAGCAAGTATTTGCTTGTTTTGACAAATGAAGACATGTTGTGGCTATTCCCTGTTTCTAGAGTACATCTGAATACAAAAGTATTGGTGCTCAATGGACAGTCAAATCTATGGCTAAGGATACTTTGTTTTCATGAAGAACTTGAGTCTGGTACAAAGGAACAAGGTGCAGTCACCTGGAATAGGAAAACTGCAGGCCACCACTGCCAGTTTGATCCTTCCTCTGTGTAATTTTTCCATCCTTACTTAATGTGTCTTTCAGTACAAGACAGAATGCACAAAAGAGACAAAGAAAGCCAATGCACCCTTCTCTGCCAGTGAACCATTATATATTTCTGTGCAATAAATAATTTTGCCAGTGCAATATTTAGCCTCTAAAAGAAGTTTGACTAACCAAAAGACAATAGAAACAAACTTCAAGGAGGACAGAAAAGGTATATACCTAAATTATACCTTTCTAGCAAAAGATATGTCATATGTAGTCTTCTCTTGTTCAGTGATTCCAAATCCTCTTCCAATGTAAGAATGTTCTCTAGTGATGAAATATGAAGAGGCGATTATTTCCTCAAATTAGGAGGACATTAACAATTAAGTGTTAATGTGAACATTGTTACATTAAGGCAATTATAACTGTATTCCATGAAGAGCAATAGGAAATAATTACTCTTATTCTCAAGTGATAGATCTAAGAGAATGAGATTCCCAATCTTAAATTCATTAGACAGGCAATTCTCATTTTCCAGTCTATGAAAGAATAAGTCTTTCTTTATTGGAAAGGTATCTCCTATCTTTCATTACTGATAGTATCAAGAAGTGAGTTGAAGATATTTTCAGGATATCCAGCCATCTCCAGGTGCAATATCCTCCTCATCAACACTGTTCACCTCTTTCAGGTGCCTCTAACACAAAGAGAACCAAGGAACAGTCATGCTCATACAGCACAAGCGATTCCCCATGTGTATGCAAGTACTCCCCAACTGATGGTCCTCTGACCCAATCTGAGGAAAAATGTTATGTGGGGACAGGTGCAGGACATAGCACAATCACCACTTAAAATCTGCAGTACAAAGAAGTTGGCCTATAGTAACTTGCATGCAATGTTTGGCTGAAAACAATCTTTTCTATGTAAACCTTCAAAGAGACAAAGAATGACACAGTCCTTTCTGTGGGATAGAAAGGTTTGATAAATTACTGGGCAAAGAGAGAGTGGGAAATCTTATAATCTTAATTATAGCAAAGGAGACCTTTGCATTTTTGGTGCAAAGCAAAATAATGTAAAAAAAATAATGAAACCAGGCATAATCACAGCATCAATACCTCTAACCACCAAACAGATACTGAAACCTTCCCTCCTCATCAGCCTGCATTCTTCGCTGACTTTTATATGCTATCACTTTACACTCTCCGTATTAAACACAGAAGTACTGGTTGACTGTAATAATTAGGAAACATCTTTTTGGAAAGCTTAGCACAGGGAATGCGTCAGGTAACACAACAGTGCCTCCAAGGACTCTGGGACCTGTCAACCTCTGTAACTATATCCTCCTGGCCTGTCACAGTAGAGTTAATTAGAAACATCTGTAGTATAGAGATCAAGCAGAGGCAGTAGTGGCAGCTTATTTGCACAAGAAAGGTACAACTCATATGGGAGGAAAAGAATGTAGAATCACAAACAGATACAGATCAGTTCCATGAACCGGATCAGGTATCTGAGATATATGTACTTCTGAAATAAAACTACCCAAATAATGCAAATGCGAGACTGATGAAAAGCCATAACTGTAATACTGTCAAACTAATATAACTGGAATCTTTACAGTGAGAACAAGTCTCCACTGACATGCAAATGCCATTTATCTGTTCAGCTGCTACACATGCTCCTCTGAAAAACAAACTATGTTGCCTTATGTTTTTGCTAAGGACCTTACAAAAAGCTAAAAATGGTAATCTGCTTAATCAGAGTTCATGTTGCACTTTATGGCAAGAAAAGTCTTTTAAGTATAAATTCCCTCCTCCTTCCAAAATGAGATGTACTTGGGGAAAATTCTGTTGGAGGTGGAACTACAATTTTTGTTTTTCCCATTCCCAAAACACAGGTGTTTCAGTATGTCAGTGATAATGTACTACAACTTGGGGCTGTGTGATTGATTATATACCAAAGAGAATTCAAGAAATTCAAATGGTAAAATAAATTTATGGCTGGAAGAGAACTTGGCAGAATTGTGCACTTGCTCAGAGAACTTTGCATTCCTACAACTCTGTCCTCCTATTTCTTCATTAGAAACCAGAGCTTTCAATAAATTAATACAGGATAGCTGCAGACTTTTAGGCCAATCCCTCCTCTTTTCAACCACAGTGTTTCCATGCCTGGGCACCTAAGAACGTGTCAGAAAAAACAAACAAAGTGAAAAAAAAATGAGTATAATTTTTTGTTTAATCTGTAAGACATGTGATTAAAGAAAAACTGAATGCACAGTCCTCAAGGCATGAAGAATTGCATAACCAAACCACACAGTCGAAATAAAAACCTGTAAACAACTTCTGGTAGGCATTTTTTGAAGCACTTGTGCTCTACTTGCTTTTAATTTTATGTGCTACTGACCCTTGGGCCCCAGCACATATTCCCCAAGCAAACTGTTGCAGTAGTTTATCACTTGTCGCCCCAGAACACCTCAGCCCTCACAAACTCCCTTGTTACCATGAGAATGGTGGCATATGGAAACATTTCCCCATGAATCAGGAGGTCCACATTTTGTTCATGCCTGCCCGTAATCACAGCACAGGCAGATCTGGGCTGCCTAAAGAAGGAACCTGGAGTCCCCAGTGCATAGGCACCCTTCTACCATCTCCACTGCTGTGCCAGGGCTGGCAGCAAGGTATGGCAATCAGCTCTGCACAGCAACACCTGCAACCATCAAAGCTACATTTGTTGAAGACAATTTGTTAGAAATAAAAATTTCCTGAGAAGTTTTGTAGAAAGAGGTTTTCCCCCAAACTCCCAGAACTTTTTCACTGACTGTAGTCCTCCTCATTACCTCTTATGTCCTGCAGTCCCACTTCTGAGAGTCATCTGTTTCAAAACTAAGTCCATTTGTACTTACTCTTCAAACTGCTTTTTTTTTTTTTTCTTTCAATCCGAATTTCTTCTGTTCAACCACTCAGAAATTCAGAAAGTTTGTATTACCACATTGCCAAGGAACAATTCATATCATGGTACTTAAACAACTAATTATCCGATTTTGACATGTATATGCTTAAAATAAATAAATAATTTTTAAAAAAGGGATGCTTTTGGTTTTCTTTTAGTAAAAGAAAAGCTCTCAGCACTCAAGAGCACTATACAGAGGTGCATGAAATAACAACTGGAAGAAACCACATTAGTGCTTTGTAAAGCTGGGGAACTAATAACAAGACTGCAGAGGTTTACCTGCTTTGGTTACTGATAACTCCAAATGTGAATGATACTGAATTCTGTAGCACAGCCTGCAGCAACACAGAACTGCAGAGTGGCTGAACAGAATGCAAAGATTATGATTCTCAGTGTTCCATTTTCACCCAAAAAATGTCATCAGCAGTTTTCTATGGGCAAAATTTCACTAGTTTATTCAAACATGGAGTGTGTGGCCCTAAATTCCCTGGTAGGAAGTTGAAAAAGACCTTAGTATTTGGACATTTCTTGTATATTCTATTACAGTCACATTGTGGAAGGAATCCAATAGCCTGTGCTGAATGGAATTATGCTTTCTTTTTCCAGATCACTTTTGCTGACTGAAATATCTGTATCATGTAACACCGCAGAAATACTTAAACCAGCAAGAATATCAGTGTGTGATTTAATAGGGCATCTGAACAAGACACTTGCTGACATGTAGGCTACTTAAGGAAAAATATGCAAAAGCAGCAACAGATTTTTAAAGGGTTTGTTGTTTTGTTTGTGTTTGGATTTTTTTTTTTTCCGCATGGCTGGGCAGACTCCTTTGGGAAAAAAGCATGTCCCCTTATGGAAGGAAAATTTCTTTTCTTTCACACCACCAGAGTCTGCTGCATGTTTCAACTGCTTTCAAGCCTCTGTCTGTGCAATTATAAGAAAAAAAGGACTGCTGATTATGTGTTTCTTCTTTAACAGTAATTAGAAAATAGGCCCTTATAACATTTTCAAAACATGCAGTACAAGATGCATTCCTGAACAAGAGAGGAATTAAAGTTTTGTCAGGTGTTCAACTACACAAATTTCTAATTACAAAAGAATTATCTAGATGTAGCCATGCTGCCTAAACATTTCCAAATCCACCCCCTCTGTGTCAAGTTATGGCTGTGTCCACAACAGTGTAGGCTGAGCTCCCCATGGCTTCCTAACTCAGTTTAACAAGCCATCAATTAAAGCCAGATATTTAAAGGAAGGAAAAGTGATTGGTTGCAGAGGGATTTCTGGACATTATAACTGATACCCACTGAAAATACATGAGAAGGATTTCAAACTTAGAAAAAACTGACTGCGAAAAGCCTGACAGATATATAATGCCATGATAGAAATGCTACACATTATGTCATATCTAATAACCCACTTGCACCGCATTACACAGCTGTTTTTGTTACACTGCAGTGCCAAATACAGTCACCTCCCTCCTTTTTTCTTCCTCACTTTAAATTAACAAAGAACAAAATTAAACTAGCAGTTCTGTGGATACCACCTCTATGCAGAACACTTAAATTTTACCCTAAACTGAAGTTACAAAGATGAGGTAAGTAATATTCTTGAGAGGGAACTAAATTTTTAGTTGCTTTCCCAAAGTCATTAAGAAATGGCCTTATTCCCACAAGTTTACCCAGAATAATTAGCAGCAACCAGCACTGGTCCGATTTCAATGTGCAGGTCAACCTACGAGATTAGTCACAAAGGTTTTGTAAATTTCACAACATATGTACACAGATGTGTAGAAAACAAAAAAAAACCAAAAACCAACCAACCAACCAACCAAACCTCCCCCAAAAAACCCAAATCAAACAAACAAACAAAAAAATTCTGATGCTCCCAGAAACAAAACACTTTATGGAAAGAATCACATAAGTCAGATGTTAAAAAAAAATACACAGCATAAAACTTTCAAACCTTTAGACAGCTTGTAAAACAGTGGTAGTGCAAGAGGGAAATGGTAAACACACTAACAAGGTTCATCAGTCTTAATAAAAAGCACAGGGTCACATGGGTTTACTTCTGGAACCCATAAAGGTCCCTAAGTATCTAATTATTTCTGAAAAAAAGACTCAGGTTTTATTCCCTTCTATTTCTCAATAGATTAGCTCATTCTTCATCAGCTACCATTTTAAACAGAAATATACACCTTCTAGGAAGCTAAGGTTTGTTTCTTATTGACATGATAGAATACTATGTACCATATGTTCTTCCAAGGGAGTATTACTAAGCAATAGTAAACACTACATCCTAATGGAAGTAACACAATATGTGTTTCTTAGGAGCAGCATACAACAAAATCAGTTATGGCATTGAGTCATATAGTAGCTACAGATTTTGAAGAAAATGTCAGATTAAGACCAAGAGCTGTCACTCCTATATTTTTATTTTACTGCTGACTACAAATGTATCTTTTCCACCACCTTTCCAGGGGAAAGATGGGGTTATACTGTCACCTTTACAGGGAAGCAATTATCCTCATCAGTAGCCAGAATTCAGTTCATTGGGCCTAACATAAAATTGACAAGTGCTGCTTGCTCATGTTTTTGTAAACAGTGATTCTATAGCATTGCTCAGGTTGGTAACTTCAGAAATCATAAGTAACAAATGGTACCTTTGTGACAAAGAAAAACAAATAATGTGTAACTAATCTGTAACTGCATGGTATATATGTAAGGAAATGCATTGTAGTGGCTAATAAAAATAGCACTTTGTTCCAACTATGGTGCTAATTAGAATGTGATCTGACTATTTAAATGCCATAATTGAGCAGAACCTATGCTACCAATATTCTCAGGCTTGTTCTGCTTTTGGGAACTGATGTAATGACCTCAACAGCTCAAAATCACAGGAGCAAGTGGGAATAAGAGGTCTTAAACATACCCCTGCCCTCTGTTACTCCGCTAAGTAATGAACTGCGTTCAAGTGACGTGCTTCTTTGCTGAAGATGCCACTGCAGAACTTGCTAGGTACCCCTGATGCCAAACAGGACATTACCAGGGAGCTTTAGAAAGTAGGACACGACACAGTAATTGATTTTGAGTGTGTCTTTCCTTCCTCCCTTCCTTTCCCTGGTTCCTTTTTTCCCCTTCCAAACCCATTGCTTTGTTTTTCAAGCTACGAATCTCTATTCCATAGCCGCATACTTAAGAAATGCAACCTCAAACACAGCATGTGATTTCCACCTAGGACATAACATTTGGAAAAATATTTTTCTTCATGAAAAACATAACAGGGAAAAAAACCTAATCAGACAAGTAATTCATAAGTAATAATGTAAACACTAACAGCTTTCAAATTCTGCACTGGTTATATTCAACAGAATGTCACACGTGTCCCATGGAATACAAGAATCATTACAAAACCCACAGGAAAAAATCAAATCTCCTCCTCCCTTCATCTTCAGATGATGAAGCCTCATCTAAATGATGCCTCCACTATGTCCTTATTACGTTATCTCTGCAATATATTCAGTGCCCCTCAGATATTACTTTAAAACCCTTGGGCTGTTGTCTAAATTGAAATGTTCACTGTCCTCAGTATTTCAGTACTATTAAAAGTACAACCCAAAGTCACAATGGGATTTCTCCCTCCTCAATTTCTCTAAGCAAAACTATTCTTATACTTGTGCAGGCACCACTGAGGTCTACTCTCTGATGTCCTCATCTGATATGAAAGTTTATGTAGGGTTCCACATGGTCTTATACTATATACTTTTGAAAGTATACCATATACTATATTCCTTAGAAAAAGAGAAATCTATATTGCTATATTTCTGTTAGGTGGCAAAATCCTGGGTAGTTAGGATTTTGATAATGCCCAGTATCAGGAAGTAGGAGTATCTTCTTAAAAATATGACAATCCTAGACATATCTGATTAAGTGTTTAGGTACCAACAAAAAGAGTAATTTAATGAACTTCATATAATTTACCAAATTATGATGATAAATAATCACTTTTATTAAAGCTACCAGCTTCCTAAAGGAAAACCACATCAGTGGTTCAGCACAAAATGTGCGTTGCAAAGAGTATCTGGAACACTCACATGATCTGGCCTGTTACCCAATTCATGCGTCAACTGACAAAGACAGACAAAAATCCAAAGCCGCTGAAAAACTTACCATGCCTAACACCTGTCACTGCTATTCCCCCATCCAGCAAAAACTCCTGAAACGCTCACAGTCAGAGCCCGAGCAGTGTCCCTGTTTGCTGCCTCTCCCCCAGTCATTCCTACGCTGGCTGAACTAATTAGCGACTTGTCAACTCGCTTGTGCATAGCTTAGCACAGAGCTGGGCACAGGGCAACAACAGGAATCCCTCTGGGCCTCCTCACGACATCATTTTGGCAGTGGAGCCTGTGATAGAAGAAAATGAAGCCAGTATTTATACACAAGCAATAAAAGGGGGCCCTCCTATATCAGGCTTAAGATGACAAAATGTCAGCTTCAATCCTCTGACAGGCTTTGGTCTCTCTCTGTAACCTCTTTCTTTTTGGCTGCTCTTTTTTTATATACACATATGACACTAACAGAAAAATAAATTGAAAAGAGCACTGAGGCAGAGTGTATTTCACGCACTGGTGCCAATGTTTCATATCTCATGAACCTCAGGAAAACAATTCGTCGAACTAATTAGTTTATGGTGTTTAAGCAGCTTGTTTCCCGTCTTAAATCATCTTTATGTAGTACTGTGAACAAAGCCATATTATCTCCTGATTTTTTTCTTATACAGTTTAACAAATATGATGGGGTTTTTTCCTAGAGATCACTTCATTTAGACCCTCAAAGTACCCTAACCTCCTTTACTTTTTTTTTTCTTCCTGGGGAGAACAACTTCAACAGTATCTATTGTTCTTCACAGACATTCAAGATTATGTTACATATATACACTTTTTTTTTTAATCTTATCTAGTTCATTTAATTTCTCATTTTCAGAAAGTAGCTGTGTTTCCTTTCCTCTGAATATAAGATGACCCACTCTTCTCCCTCACAGGTCTGAGTAATCAAAGAGTATCCCTCGCTTACAATCTCTGTACAACTTACTTTAAAAAAGTACTGGATAATAATTGGTTAAATATAAACGAAGCAAACCTTTAAATCTTTTTACTTTCATCAGCCAATGACTGGCTTAAATTAGAAGAAAACATAAACATATAACTAAACAAATAACCCCTATTCTGGAATATAACCACTAGTCTGGAAGTGTGTCTGTTTCCTATTCCTTAAAAGTGCCTTTGCTGATATCCAAGGCTGTGAGTGTGTCTGAAGCTGACTCAGATCACAGTACTGTGGACTACCACTCTCCCTATTTCACACTGTGGCCCAAAAATGTGAGCAAGCCCTTTGAAATAACTTAACTCAGTAGGGAAACAGTAAAAAACCTGCAAGAGGACAAGACATTACTGTTCCCACCTGGTCACACTGCCTCTTGTCATTATCAGCAAAAACCAGCCAGGTGTGTTCTGAACTGCATCTGCATGGAGGCAGCCAGGATAACTTCAATCAATGTTGATGCTGGGTTAAGTAAACCCATACTGAAAGATTAGATTTTCTTAGAGAGCTAGTTGTATTTTCAAGGCAAAACATATGCTCAAGTGTATTAATGGACAGCTGGGGACACCAGCTATTTAAGTGACTTCAACCAGGGACATGGGAGGATTGTCTTTTACGTCCAGCATATACAGACAAGATTGGACTTTTTGCAACAAACAGGCACAGCCACTGCCTTTTTAAAATGTGAAAAGGGAGGCTGGATACATGCCTTTTATCCAGCAGTATAGTGGCATGTTCTACCAGTAACATACATATTATTGATATAATTCCTTCTGTGGTTTTATACAAAGGCATTTAAAATGCACAAACCATTCTGGAAACAAGAAACTGATACACCAGCCACAAGGTGAGAAAGCAAATATATTCTGTACTTTTTGAAGCTTTTATGTTTAAGCAAGATTACCAGTGTTCACTGGTAATTGTCTAAACCTTTTCTTTGATACCGCTCTCTCATAGGAAGGTATCATTTGTGAGTGACCCAATCCTCTACTTGGACATTCATTTCATGCAAGTCCACGCAGTCAGCATTACTCTCTCTTCTGATCTTTTGCTTGCTTTAGAACTACCTGCTGTCCTCCCATGGTTATCCATAGTGAAGTTCATTCATGATGTCTTTAGTTGTCAGCTTCCTAGTAACTCTTAATTAGTTAGTACAGAGAGGTGACATTGCTGACACTTCATGAGCACAAGAACACTGGTGAAAGCTCTGTTCTGTTGTGCTCAAGGAATTTCTACCATCTCCCTCAAGGTTAATGCCTGCAACTCCTCTAGGAGCTAGCAGCTGTGCAGGCTGCTTAAGTGAAGATACCCAAAATCTCCCAGCTTCTCAGGGATTTAGTGGTGACTGCAGACCACTTGCATTTATTCCCGAATGCCTGAAAGGTTACAGGAACAAACTTCGTAAATGAATGAAAAGCGTGAAAAATATGAATGCTGTATTAACTTCCATTAACCTTCAATTCCGATCATGAACTACTGGATTAAAACTTTATGGGTTGAAGTTATGCTTAAAAATTTTCTCTTTAAGAATATGTGCAATACCAGAACTGTCTAATGTTAAATATATGCAGGCTTTTCTCTTTAACACAGACTGGTATCTGTGGCTGACGGGAATGAAAGATGAAAAAATACAAAGCTGCAAAAGCACAGAAATCTTTAACCCTATATTTATAGGAAGATTTTGCAAGCTTCTTAATTTCTCTCCTCATTTTATGGTCTTGGACTATTTTAATGAGGAATGAAGAGGGATGAAAGATGTCTGATCATTCTCAATTCCTTTCTCTCATTTAAAGCAAAAAGCATTATTTTTTCAATTTGCATCTAATACTTAACAATATATGAAGCAGACCTGTTGCTACTCATAGTATAATCCATCAATGTATCCCAACATCCTTTAGAAAGTTTTAAGTGTTAGTTCACAAGGACAGAGAATAATTTTCTTCCCAGAAAAAACAGACTCATGGAAGCTGATGAAACAGGCAAAGTTTTGATGTTTGCAATACTACTTAAGAGAATCAACTACATCAGCTAAGACTGTATATGACCAGTTTGGCATTTTTTTTTCTAGTCAGCAGGAAAATTCATTCTGTAGCAGAAAAGTCAAGTCTCCATAGGCTCATCTTCACAGATAAGTCTTTTTTTTCTGATTTTTCTGAACCTATTACTGTCAGTGACAAAAGGTTCAGGTGTCATATTCTTATATTCTTATACAACATTTCATGTTTTATTTCTCATCTTCATCCCATCATATTGGTGATAAATGAAGAGCAAATAGCTCACTTCCATGGTTTCTGGTTTTTTGTGTGATTTTTGGTTGGTTGGTTGGTTGGTTCAATCAGTATCCAAAGCCTAGACAGATTCTTTGTGATATCCCACTATCTTTTCTTAAAGTTTGGGGGAGTGCCCCTTTTTTTTGTTTGTTTGTTTTTGGGAGGTTGTGCATTATACCAGATAACAGTCTTGCTCTGATTATTCCTGCTATCGCAGTTTAAAACTCAATGAATGCACTACATCTGGAACCCTCCCAGGCCAGCAACAGCCTCCTCCCTTCACTGACAGTGGTCTGACTCAAGACCCACTCCAGTAAGACAGTAAACATTCCTAGGAGACCTAGAAACACAGATTAAGCTGAGAAATTGTATTCCAAAGAGAGTTGTTAGAATAAGAGATGTATCCACCCACTGTTATTCTGTCTACCCTTATCCAACAGACAGTTAGGAAATACAACATAAATCGAATGATGTAGAGCACAATTACCAACAGGAGGGATTTCAGCCTGGATTACACTTAAAAAAAAAACAACAGGGTTTTTCCCCAAGAAATCCTTTACACAGCTCTGCATTACAGATGTCATGCTATAACTGCACTTTCCCAGAGGAATTCTCACTTTCTTTTCACACTCAGACATATACACACCTCTGCCTGGAAGGGTGAATGCTACAAGCTCTGCTTGCCCTTCACTGGAGGAGATCTCCCCCTGGCACTGAGGGACTGTTGCACTCTGCACATCATCAGCAGGTGAGGCCAATTTCAGCTCTGAATGGTTTCTTATATAACTCAAGTTTCATATACACATCAGTAAATTCCTAGTTACTGGTAGCACAGGCAACTAAATGCAGTTCCTTGGGTGTGTTATTTAAAAATAAATATATATAAAAGCTAATTGAGAAATAATTGAGAAAGACTGCAAGGAATTGTTACTTATCCTCTCCCGATGCAGTTTTATCACAAACACCTCTGGGGTTTGCACTCTGTTTGTGGGGATCAGATTGTTAATTACTAATCAAGCTGGTTCACAATTATTAGTCAAAGATGCTTGTTGAACACCAATAAAAATCTCACACTCTCATAACCCTCTTCAGCTTATTACAGTTTTATCTACAAGAAAAAAATAGATGCCATGTACTTTTCCCAATGGATTATGGAAGTAAAAAGTCTTGCAAGATGCTTTAAGATAAACTTACTTAATTTGAACATTACAACTTTCTGTCTACTACTGTTTATGATCTACCTATACAGCTCCACTTGAGCTTTTCATGTTGAATTCAAAAACTATTTGCTTCTTACAGCACTTCTAGAATAAAGCTTGCTTCTCAAAGCTGTATTTTGATCTTTAGAAACATTATCAAATCCACCCACCTGCATTTCCAGTAACATATCATCTTCACTTTTCCATAAAGTCCCTCTGTTGAAAGCCATTACCATAAAGAGCAGGACTTTATTCAGATCTGAACAAGTCATCTTCAAAATGAAGAGCCCAAAAGATAATACATTATACCAACATTGCTGCTGTGAACAGTATTTCTGATTGAACTGATGCTCTGAGGTTTTTTTTCAAACTATTCCAAAGAAGTAATGGCTGGTACTCTTCCTACCTTGGTGAAAACTGTTGGGTCACAATACCAGTAGTGGCTAATGTAGGATTTAGTGCATGAACCTGATTACTTTTACCAGCTAAAGTAGCAAATACTGCTACTGTAGGTCTCAGGAGCAAAGGGAACATAAGCTAAAAATATTAACAGACATAAGGAAGGTTTATAAAAAAAAGCCCACTAAGCAATTACATGTCAAACACCCTCACATTTGATGCATATCAATAAGAACAGTCCTTAAAACTATTTTAAAAACATAAAAATGGAAACAGACAATAAATAGGCATTTTCTTTACCTGAAATGCTTGACAGCATGAATGTAATTAGCCTAATGCAGCAGCAATATGGCATAATTCTTCTTATGACAGTGAGTAAACCTTAAGAACAACTATATTTCTACTAGCCATTACCCATGGCTTCAGTCAATGATAACAATGATCAAAAATAGTATTTCTACCTTAATAACCAATGAAATATAATATTCACATATATATTTAGACGTGTATGCAGTTCTAGTCGGGGTTTTTTGGAATAAACCCTCTTGTTTAAAAAAAAAAAAAAGGCAAAACTTATTTTGTGAATCAAAATAGAATATTGTGACCTGTTTTATGACAGCAGGCACCCTAGTAAGTTGCTAATTCATTGGATATTTGATCTGAAAAATTCTGAAGTAGTAATTCTACAAATTTATTTTGTAATATGTTGACTGTTATCAACTACAGACTTTGCTCTAGTATTTCCCTCTTCTTGAAAACATTTTAAAAAGGAAAAAAAAGTATCAGTATATGAACATGCTGTTGCCCAGTTACCACAGATCCTTTTGATTTAATGAAATATTCTAATCTTTCACCTTCTATATGTCACAAGATGAATTGGAAGAATTCTGCTTGACTCCAATATTCTGTCTCTTGGTATTCATATGATTGAATTTGAACCATATCTCATGCATATGATAGACAGCTGAAAAAGAATTTCACCTTTTGAAAGTACGAAATAAGCATGTTCTGCTTAGAATAAGTCAGAACATTTACAAGCCAATTTAATTTCCAAGTTGCCTTCTGAATTACCCGAACCATCTCACTCAAAATACATTTTTATGATATAGAAAAAAATATTTGGCTTAGTATGTGAGCCAGCTTTTAAGGTAACATTGAAAAAATACAATTTTGTCTTTATTGTATGTGTTTCAATGCCTTTCAGAGAAAACCCTAGCAACATGCATACTAAGCAGGTATTTCTTCCAGAAGTTGATCCTTTTACTACAGCCATCATCAATAGTAAGAAATAGTTGGATAAATGAAAATTTAGCCATAGAAGCACTTGCATATTTTTGCTGTCAATGCACAGGTACTTGTGACAGCAGAAACTAGTTGTAAAATAAAATTTAAGACCTTATTACCCTTGATAAATGACAGAAAATAATTCAACTCTTCTCTGGTCCTGCCTGTGTTTGCAAATGTAAAGGTTGGGAGAGCAGATGCAATACAGTAGGTGAAAAGGGCCAGGTGGCTGGCTTACACTTATAAATCTGTACTGTCTTTCCAGACTCTAACTATTCCAACAGCTTTGCAAACAAAAAAAAAAAAAGAAAAAAAAAAATCTCAATTCTCCATGAGAGGTACAGAGTTCTCTATGTGGTAAATTAATAAACTACCTAACTGCTTGTTAATTACATCCTTCCCCACTCATCATCCCAAGTATCCCTACACTATCACAAGCATCATCTCATCGAGTGAAAAAGGAACATTACATGATCACTATAATCATTATTTTCCAACAACAACCACAAAAAAACTAGGTAAGTACTCTTACATGAAGCCATCAATGTGCAGAGAATAATAATTAATCTTTATGCAGCATTGCAATTTCTCCTCAACTGCTTAAGTATCATCATAATTGCAGGTCCAAAACAGGAACCTCTTGGCTTTGCCTAATGATTCTTTCTCCTGCTCTTCTCCCTAGACAAGGCTCTGATCCGAGAACAAAGTTGTGAACAAAAGTGAATACAAATGAGATCAAGATCAAGGCAGGTACTAACATCTTACTCTGAGCAGCAAAAAACGGGTTAACCTTAAGTTTCTATTCACTGGACTGCTAGAAACTAAGGACAACCTGTCCTGGTGACAGGACCAAAGGAAGGATAGGGCCAGAGACCAAGGAACAGACATTTCAGTCTGTATTTGCTCTCACTTGCGACATTTGTTTGTTTAGAACAAACAGAACAGGTTTTGGTTTGTTTAGGGTTTTTTAAGTAGTTACAATACAATGCTCTTTAGAATAAGCTGCTAAAGGCTGTTTCCTCCCCTTTTCTTCTCCTTGAAGATCAACTTTATCTACAGAATTCTTATCTTAAGTGAATAACTGATAAGAAAAATTAAAGGGCTCAGCAGCTCAATGTGTTAAGTAATTGGACTCCAGCTCCCACACCTCTTTGTCTCTTTCCTAAATCTCCTCTGTCTCTTTGTCAACCCACTCAGAATATCAATCACAGCTGAGGTTAGAAATCATTGTTGAACAAAAGAAGTAATAATAGTGAAATTTTAAAAATGCAAACACATTCAAAAAACTCTTAACAAATCAAACCAAAAAACCCACCCCCCCCAAGAAAACCCAAACCACATGTGCGAGGGCATATTTTTCTCTTATTTCAACTATTGCTTCATTCCTTCATAAATTTATTAAAATCTTCTGATACAATATAGTTCCCCCAAATTTTCTTTGTGCAACTCAGAGATAAGCACCTCAAGACAACTTCTTAAAAGCATCTGTTAAGACAGCCACTGTTATGAAAAAGTTATTTATCCAGAAAGAACATTACATTCATATTTATCTATACGGGGATATCAAATCATGCCACTACACAAAATAAACCACAGAACTATGCCTAGATCACAAGAAATTCCTGTACGAAGAGCTTCAGAACAGAATTGCATGAATATTTTGGGGATTGTTTTTCTGCTGTGGCTTACACTGCTTCCAGGACAACACAAACAGAGAAATAATATTAATCTGTTTTATTCTGTAGTAAGAATGTACATTGGAGAGCCAAAACCCTGTAGTCACTCTCACAGCTGAGCCAACAATGTTAATATCGAGCAGGCTATAGTACTGATTTTATATATTATACATATTTTTTTAAACAATCCAATGCAATTTTCCACTTTTCCACATACAAACCAGAGCTGAAAGCTGCTCCCTAGTCTTGAATTAAAATTCTGGCTGAATTTCTCTATAAAAGAACTGTGTACATCTTACCTACCCCAGTTTGTTAAAGAGGGAAATACCTAGGGAGAAAAGCGTGAGGAAGAACTCCCTGGTTCATAAAAAGCTGTGTTTTGGATGATTACGTTTGCAGCTTAGGAGTTCTTCTCTGGTCTGCAACTGGATCAATAGTTGTAAAGTGTCTGTCCTGCATGAAGAATTCTGCAATCAAAGAAATATCTTCCTAATCGCATGGGTAAACTCAGCAGCTGCTTCTATCTTCCTTGAGTCTCATCTACATGGAAAAATTATTCCCAAATACAACGGGCTATGAATTTGAAGTGCAATAGCTGTTCCAAAATAGCCACCCACAGGATACAGTTACTGTAGCCTAAGAGCACTCAACATTCAAGAAGGCTTTATACTGCGAGATTATTCATGTCCACCTCTGAGCACCCCCAGAGAGAAGCCTCAAGGGGTGCTAGACTGCCATAATCTAGTGTTACAAGGCAAAGTAGCCCTTCCAAAGGAAGACAGTTCCAAATATGTGCCAAAAAGACACCACTGGAACTAAAATATTTCCAGTTTCAGTGACACGAAACAGACTTAGAAACAGTGACAACTGCAATAGAAATATGGCACTTTTCTAATGGTGTATTCTTTGCCCCTTTATTCTTCAGGATGCTTTGTCTGCAGCAGAAAAACCTTTACTTGCTTTTTTCTGCTGGCTTATAGGAATTATGTTGCCACTGTAAAAATCGTACACAACAGATCTAATGTTCAGGCTTGCCAGCTGCTCCACAATAAATATTATAACAGCCGTTTTAGTTTTGTAACATCTTCTCCAAGTTATGACTTCAGCCTGCAGGCTATTCAGGAACAGCTTAATGCCTGGATCTCCTTTAAATAAATAATCGTACAAGTTATACGTCAGAATACCTGCTGACCTAACATAGTATACAGCCAGTCCTTCTCTAAATGCCATGGCAAAGATCATATGCTGTTAGTGTTGAAGAAGTTTGTTTCTCACTCATGATCTACTATTCACTTACAGAGTAAAGCAGGATGTCATTGGGGATCACTCAACAGTATGCAGGTTAATTCACATTAAAAACCATGGTGTATCTGAAACCAGAAGCTTAAAATTAGCAAGCTAACATAATCCTCTTTCCTTGTTTTCTATCAGTTCTTGTTTGTACTTCTCTTATTCTGAGGCATTTTCTCCACATATTTACATCACCCCTACTCTATGCCTTTTCAGGATAAAAATCCTGATATATTTTCCCCCTGAAGCTGTGATCATCATCTTTTGAAACCAACAGGCACAGACAATGACAAAAAAGCCCATAAATCCTTACACTTGAAGTGTAAGCCTGGCATAAGTTTTAGCCCAGGTGTATGCTAAATATAGGGGTATCAACTAACGACCACACCAGGAAAAATAGTATTTTTTCTGTTTTTAATTAAAGCTTCCATAATGGGGAGTATATTTATTCCACACTCATTCTTTCCCTGTCAGTGTAAGCCATTTTTTTGATAATGTTTTATTTCAACACGGGAGAAGAGATAGGAAAGCCCTAAGGTGCAAGTATTACCAACACGGATCAATTTTGGCACGGAATGACACATGGATCACAAATCAGGTAAAACCACACAAAGTATCTGGAGAATGCTAAATAAACAAAAACAGGTCAATGACTCCTTTCTGTGGTGCTACATGGCCATTCTGGTAGAGATAATCTCCTGGTGAAATCGTATTGATCAATAGCTCCAAGGCAGCTGTGAGTTGTCTCTGTGACAGTCTATTGACTAGAGCCTTTCTTCTTTTTTTAATTCAAATGGCATACTTCTGCAACCTGACCCAGGCTGCAAGGTCCCATCAGCAGATGTTGACATTATCTCCTCCTGATTGTAACAGCTCATCATAAAAAAGTAGTCTGTTTTTTGAGCTTTGTTTTGGTTGGGTTCTTTGAAAAAAAAAAAAAGCCACATTGGGGAATAGTGAAGGAAATGAAAGATTATGATTTATAACTTGGTACAGAATGCATGTTGACACTTCTGTCATGTGTTTCCATTATCATTAAAAAATCAGGATGTAATTAATCTGTATTTTCCTACCTGACCAAACACCCTTATGTTCCACTGTAGTTGCCACTTTCATTCAAGAGAACACCTTAAGAAATGTCCAAAAATAATGGGTTTGTTCTGCTATTATCCCCTTACATTTCTAAAAGTATCTTTCTTTTCTGTATCATACTGCCAGGCATAAAAGCTGAACTCAAATATAGTAGACCTTTACCCATGCTTAAGGTCAAAGACACATTCATTGTTTGTTTACTGGTTTACACTGTCTTAGGCAGGATTTGTGAGGCAGTCCAGTGCTACATCCATGATCTTAAAATATGTCAAAATAAGGGCCATGCTGCATCATGTAACCTTGACACTACTGTTTCAGAAAAAGATTGAACTGTTCCTCACGTACCACCAAACAAGATATAGCAGAAGAACAGAGTAATACTGAAACCCTCTCTTCAACAGCCAGCTGCCATGACCTGGAAGAAAACAATTCCTTTTGCTACAGCTAAGAGACATTTCAAGCATGGTCTGGCACACAGATTTATTCAGAAGATTTTATGGTTTAGGTTATTGCCTAAGGAGACCTTCAAGGAAGATACTGAGCATCATTTCATGATGTAAAATACCAAAATTAATTTACAAAGAGCTCAAGACCAGATCTATTAAAAAATCAGACGATTTTTATGTTGACAACAATGAAATCAGAATGGGATTAGTGGGGAAATACAAACCAGACAGTCACACCCATAAATGCCTTGTTTATGAGTCAGTGAGTACAGTCAAAGTTAAGTACCCAAAATGAGTAAGATGAAAAGGTCTCTTACAGAGATTTTGATTATTTCTCTATTTCCTCTATTTCTATATTTCTTCATAATCTAGCAAACTCTCCACTAGATTCAGTGTTGTCATTTCTCTCCAAATTCCATTTTCATCAGTGCTCTATGACCCTGAGTGATGTGCTCTGTTTAACTCCCCCCCTTGTCTTGTGACTCTCCTGCACATTTGCCCGGTCCTCACTTCAATGCTCAACACTACACACAAATTAATCGAGCTTATGATACCAAAGGATATTGTTTAACAAATAATTCCTATAATTTGTAGCAATAGTTGAAGTTTGACATTTGTTTTTGGAACCACTGGCTACCATAAATAAATGAGAGATTTATTAATTTTGAAAAATGAAAAAGCTATCAGACAAACAGCTCCAAGCAACACATTTAACTCAGTTCTTTTTTTCACACTGTACACTTGGGCAGTTTCTGCATGAAACTACACATTGTATAGTGGTGTTGTGTCAGAAATTCACTGGATTAGTGCACTCATCACTGAAGATTAAATCTTGCATTCTTTAAATTCCAGCATTAGAAACATAACTGTCTTAGGCTACTCAGAAACATCAAGTACTTTCACTTCCTTCAAGAAGAAAAAATACTCAATCCTCAATTGCTGACAGGTGACACTGAATACAGATCTGCAATCTTAATTCTGTAGCCACCCATTTTGTATTAAATATGCAGTCATAACATTTTTGTCATAACCTAAACTGAATATACATTAATTATATTAAGTCAGGATACCAGGAACTTGTGGCAGCAGCATGAGACTTAGTGACTCTCACCACTTTCCCTTTTCTTAAACACTGATACATAAATTTTAAATGTATGCAGTGGGCATGATACAGGAAGATTTTGATGGATATGCAATTTCTTCCTTATATCTTTTTCCCTTCTTTCCTGGTTCACAAAACCTGAGAGCTAATGGAAGTGACTAGACTACATGGTTCATCAAGAGAAACTGTAGATCAAGTGGAGCCTCCACAGCATAATCTGTTATCTGAGCAGGATTAACACCAGACTGACAAATTCTCCTTCCACCCTTGCTGACTCAGAAGGGAGATTTAAATGAAGCTGCTAACTCTAATGAGCAGCACACTGCTGGTTGTCTGAAGTGAGCTATACACCACTTACAATCAAACTGTAAACCAGTCATTTCACTTCACTGATCTTGTTCAGGCTTCCGAGAGTTTAACAGACAACTCATTATCCAGTCCATCACACTGCCTGTCCACCTCTCTCCTCCAATTGTTTCAAGATGCAGGATGAAACAACTCATGCTATCTTATACAGCCTGTTTTCTGATCCTCCCTGCTTAGAGAAGTCTGCTGTTCACTGTGGACTGAAGGGAAAAGAACTCCAAAACAAAACCAAAAACCCCACACCTATAAGTGAACTTATTCACAGCACCTTTAGCAGTGCTATCAATAACAAGCAGTAACAAATTCTCCAGCATGTCAAGGAAGATTTCCTAAACGTGATCCCCTAAAACAGTATTTCTTCTGGCATCTTGGGTAAATTAAATAGCAGGAACCTCAGTAGTAGAAATGGAATTAAAATAACATAACCTTGACACTTTGGGGTTTACTCATTTTGCCATGAATAGCAGCTGTATCCTGTCATTTGTGATGGGAGCCTTTTGACAGCCCACTGCTGCAAAAGCACACACATGGTCTTATGCAATTTGAGTAACAGCACAGAAGAATCAGGCCTTTTATTCTGTTCACATACAAAACTTTGCCTTCAGAATTCGTCTCTATCAGATCCCAGCAGAAAGAGGTGATGAATGGGCCCCCAGAGAGCACTTCTCCTTGCCTTCGGCTGCAATGGCTTGCAGGCATATGACACTCCATCAATACCGAGAGCTGGCAGCTTGAAAGGCAGGAAGGACGTTCACTGATAGCATGCATCTGCTTAGTAACAGCATTGGTGCTCCACTCCTTTTCCCATTCATTGCCTGCAGGAACGACTCCATTGAGAGACTCACCATCAACAGATGGTCCCAGGCTAAGGTGTAATCAGGAGCAGCTTGCTAAATTTACCCCAAGCAAATAGAATTACAAGCTTTTGTGGAATCTAAACTGAATTGGGAACTTGGGTGGTACAGAGTGTTAACATGAGTACATCCCAAAACGATGATCTAAAGTTGTCAGCGAAAATCGTCTCTGCCCTGAAGTTACATATTTATACTCATGCTGCTTATTGTCTCATCTTATACAATAGATGCTTATTTTGAGAGAATTTTTAGCTGCATCCTAATTAAGTCATTTACCTCCTACAGTCCTCTTTTCCCCTTGGGATATACTCTGCTGAAAATGTTTTAATGCAAAATCTACACTTTCATCACCTTCAGCTCATGATATTTCATATGTCGACTGTTTACTCCATTAAGAAAATAAAAACTACTGTTAAAATTGAACAAGTCTTTACCAAGACAGAAAACTATGTTATAACATAGGATTGGATGTGTATATGCCTTGAAAGCACTATTACCTTGAAGTTATTTGCTGTTTTGTTAAACACAACATTTAAGTTTGGAATAATGCCCTGTTACAATCCACTATTAGCAATTCTGAGCAGAAGCAAAGAAAAAAAAAAAGAAAAATTTTAATTTCAAATGCAAGTTCTGTATCAATTTAGTATTTGAATTTACAGTCACTGTGCAGAAAATGAATGTTTTATTTTTAAACAAAAATTTATACAACTGTATCAGAGAAAAATCAGTTATCTTCCAAAGACTGGCATGTGAAATAACACCTTGTGTGCTAGTAGGCTGCACTATAGAACTGCAGATCTAACCCCACCAATAGATTTCATAGCGTGATTGCATGCAATCAAATGTACAATTTCACTTGTAGTAAAACTGACCACAATCTTGTGCATTAATTTGAACACTTCAAGGAAAAACTAAAGTGACAAAAAACAAGGAATACCAAAGTTTTGAGTGCCACTGCTGAAGATGACATGCCAGTGTTGCTCTGAGGTTAAAAACCACACAAATGAAATAAAGCATTGCTTCTTTTTCTGTTATCCCACTGCCTTCAGATGGCAAGATCTGACTTAACACTGAAAGCACAATAAAAGCTAATTTCTTCAAACTAGCTTTGAACTAAGTACCTTTTTTTTTTTTACCTTGTAAAATTTAGGCCATTTACAAAATTAATTAGATCAGCCTCCTGAGGCTGTAGTTCTTCAGCAACACAAGGTTTTCAGAAGTTGTTTAACTAAAGAATTCCCTATACTTCAGTCTCAGGGTAGTGTACTGCTCCCTAATTGTACCCAAACCACTACAAGGTGGATCCTGAAATGTGATTTGGTTAAAATAACAGCAGGTGGCCCATCGCAGAGTTGGTTTTGACCTTGATCAACCCCTTGATCCATTTCATAGTATCCAAGCTGTCATCACAACTGAGAATGACAAATGCTTAACTACAGGGAGATCTCAGCAGTCAGCCAAGGAGTAAGAAACTAGAGCTAAAACCAGCGGATCTGCCAAAACCCTTTACACCATGGAATTGTGGTTTAAAGAAGTACTAGGCTGGATCATACATCACAGCCTTGAAGCTCACTCCACCATTTGTGCACTCACCTGCTTAATTCCTTTTTAGCACTGAGTGATGGCCATAAAGAGTTTTTTCTCAGTTACCATTTCTGAATGTAAAGCCTTAGGTCAGAACTTCTGTCTCTATTGACCAGAAATTCTCCTTCTGCATAAATGCAATCTACTACATCTATTTGGTACACATACTTGCACTGCGAATCACAACAACTATGGAATTTTTTTTTAAAGCAATCTACACCGTTTTTTTTAATCCTTGCCAAGATCACAGACACATTCTTCTTGAGTTTGGTTATATAACAAATATTGTCTTTGATCTAAGTATCTGTCAATGTGAGAGTTATTTTTTAAATCAAATCAGAAGAGGTACCAAGTACAAAACTTCTTTTTAGCTCCTAAGCTCTTAAAAAAATTAAAAAGTATATTTAACGTTTGAAAAGCACTCAAGATCTAAGTGCTATGACTTAACTGATAGTAAGTGCTATGACTTAACTGATAATAAATGTTTATTGGTGGAAGGTCTTGAAAACACTTAAGTACTGTGACAGAAAAGGTGAGTTGCATGCCAAATCATTCACAGAGCCTGTGGTCCTTCATGAATACCTGAGGCACACCTGATAATCCTACTGAGCTATGGAAAAAGATACACTTCCTGGAGAAGTTCCCAGATGGGCAACAAGTACTGTCTTCTGCCACCTCCACAGCTTCACCAATGGCTAAGAGGGGTTACCTTGCATTGGAGGTCACACTTGAACCATTCAAGAGGTACAGACTTGATATGCATTACAAACAACACACGGTCAAATACAACTGCAGCTTTGAGTAATACAAGCCTCTAGGTACAAGAAGTTTTCTATTCATTTCACTAAAATTATTAAGACTTACCACATTGCTAATAGCCACTGACAAAGACAGCCCAAGGAATGAAAAGGAATCAGAAAAACAATGCTGGAGGAATGCTACAGTGATGCTTTTCAAAATAGAACAGATATATTCTAGAATAATAGAAAAGAAAGCTGAGAAGTACATCTTCCCTGAGAGATCTTCCTTTCAGATTTGAAACTATATAAACTTTTCTATGTCTATCATATGTATTTTGTAATTATTATTAATGTTATGGTTTTAGAGCAAAATTCATTTTGTATGGAGAGAGAGCATTATCATATAAATTTAATGGAGCAGAGTAAAAAGACCAAGCTGTAAGTCACACCACTTACCTGGGAAAAGAGGTAATAAAGTAATAACCTCAAGACTGCATAGAGAAGCCTGAGATGTATTGTGTGTAAATTGCAGATCATGCACTAAATTCACCTAAGGAAAGTGTAATTTGTAAATGCAAAACCTAGCATCCATCTATCTGTATACAAAATCTACATGATAAAGCTATTTCGTGAGTCCTGGGTGGATTTTTCTATAGCTTGTGTTGCTTTTCTGTTCCCAAGTCAAAAAAGGAAACTAAAGTGTGCTTTGCGGTATTTACTAATTTGGCATTGAATAGTTTTTTTCCTCTTTCGTCTTTGTAAATTTGTAAGGTTAGCAAGCCTATGTAATCATTAAAAATAGTTTTTACTCTTCAACTAAAGTGTGTGCCAATATATAGAAGCTAGAAAAATCACAAAAAGCTACTTATTCAAAAGCCTTTGATTTAAGAAAGTGATTAAAGAAGCAAACCTCTTCTCCGGGAAGTATGGCTTGGCTTCATAGCCTTGCATAAGGAGACTCCTTAATTTGAGGTGTTCCACTGAGCAGTTGACAATAGCAAAACTTCCCATTTGAAAGTAAAAGAATTATCACCAGCCTTGTACAAAGTTCCTGGCAGATGGATCTGCCACCAAGGCAGCAAGACTGGCAAATTCATTCCCACTTTAAGCACGCAAGAGGCTTCCCTCTGCCCATTCCTAAGTCAGTGAGATAGCTGGAATTTAGGAAGATAAGGAATTGCCTAACAAGACCCCAATCTTTGTTTCCTTAGTTGTGGGAAGCATCTTTTAGCAATGCTGACCTCTCTTAACTTGCATTCTCTGAGGTTTCACAGGTAACCAGACCACAGAATGCACATGCCAGAGCAGAAGTCCTTCTATTCCTCTCTTCTGGTCCTGCCTCCATCACTCAGGTTGGCCCCCGTTCTTTCCCATGGCATAAAACCACATAAAAACTCTCCATAATAAAAATGCAGCGTGCAAAGTGCCTCTGGATGATCTGGAGGACACCTTTGGCTCTGGCCACAACAGTGGAACCTGCAGAGCAGGCAAGGGGAGGCTGCGGGGTGGGAGCAGATCTCCTCCTCGGGGGAGAACATCCCTCCACGGCCTCCCTGCTCCTGCTGGGGTTTTGAGGGCTCCTGGTCGTGAGGGCACCGCGCTACAGCCACCCCACCTCAGCATGCCGCCAGCTCCATGCAGCAAGCCTCCAGCAGAGCCTTTACTTTTTTGTTCTTTATTATCCTGACGTCAATGTAAAATAAATGTAATTTAGGCTCAGGTTATAAGCAATATAAAAAACAGAAGGAGGAAGCTGGCAGTGGCAGCCTGACTTCAGGCTTCAGAAAGCCTGTGAGAGCCTGCCAAAACACAATCTTAGCTGAAGGCATTAGCACATCTGAGGCCCCCCCAGAAGCCTAAAAAGAAAAACACAACAAATCCGAAAATGCTCTAGCAATGCCACCGTCTCCATCTCCTGATGGGGGGGGAGGCAGAGCCTATGAACAGGGTTTTGGCTGAGAATCTGGGAGAGAACAGCGATTACTACCCCAGATGTATCTAAGTACGACAAGTTCAGCTTGCAGCAAGTCTGTGCAGCCAAGTTAAAAATCTCTCAAATAGGGTCTCATAATGAAAATGTGAGCACTGTCTTAACAGATGACACCTTGACCTTACAGGAGTTTGGCCTCTGTGCCCCTACCAGAGCAGCCTTGAAACACAGGGATTAGCAGTCCCTCCCCCTCCCAGGACGTGTGGGGAGGAAGGCCGGGGGCTGATGGATGGTTTTGTGGACAAAGGAGAGAGGGATGAGGAATACACTGCAAACTGATCTGTGCACCAGAATAAAAGCAGGATGTGGCAAGGTAGACCTAAGTCAGTGTCACACAGATGCAAGCGTTGGGATTAGTTTCCTGAACATCTGCAGCAAATATAGAAAAAACAACTGCCAGTACCAAGGAGGGGGGAAAAAATTAACACATCTCACGTTGCATGGATCAAACAAACGAACAAAGCAAAAAAAAAAAAGAAAAAAAAGGGTTTTTTTTCACTGGACGCCCTGTTCCTAATTTCCTAGTTTAAGCTGTGTGTTTTGCCACATCATTAAAGAAAATAATAATCCTTCTGCTTTCCCTGAAACTGTTTGAAAACATCACCCTGTCAACACCTTAAACAGAGCCAGTCTTCCAGACCTAAACAAAGGAGGACCATTGCACAGGGCTTCTGGCATGCCCCACCCCAGGCCCCCCCCCACCCCCCCGCCGCCGAGTGCTTCAGACTAAATACAAATTGGAGTCCCCTCCTAGGAATCCACCAAGATCCATCTTAACAAAATGATCATGTACGCCATAGGCGAGGAGTAACTTGTGTGTTTTTCTTTGCCTATGAGAACGTCTGGAAGAAGAAGAAAAGGTTACTGTTTTGCCCATAATTATTTCTCCTCCCTCTTTCATCCTTGCTATTCCCAGAACAAGCAGAGAGAACAGCATAGCAGGACCGCAAACTGAATTAATTACAAAGCTTTAATTTTTCACTTAGCTGTGTGCAAAGCAAAGGTACTGAGGAATGACCATTCACATGTGAAGTAAATTAATTTGCCCAAGAACATGACTGCCTTCAGCGCTTACAGAAATAACCCAAATGATTCTCTTACCTTGACAGGAAAACAAACTCCTTGCTCAAAGAAATGAAATAAAAAAGTTTATATCCTAAAAATTCTTCAAACCTGGAACCTGATGCATTCCAAGAGATTGCCTTTTAATGTCGGAACTTTTTTTTTTAACTACCCTGGCTTAAGATTTTGACTTTTTGTTACTTTTCTCCTCATTTGGCTGCTACTGCCTTCCTTAGCTATCTATGTTAAATGAAAAAAAATTACCTCAACTAGGAACATCACAAAATCCATGCATTAGTATTTATTAAATCTATATATTAAAAAAAAGCCATAAAGACTCTGTTCTGACAAAATTAAAGGATTCACACAAAACATGCTTTAAAAACACAAATCTCATTTAGCTTTCCGACACAAGCTGGTAGAAAAATTGCTTACTATAAAACAAAACAGGGTGCCAAAAAGAAACCTGCACTAGTTCTAACAGTGAAGTATGCCTGAACAGATCAGTTCAGGTGGACAAGGATCTCTTCTGCAGCCAAAGCTGGCTCAAACATCTTCCTGTATCACAGAGACAGACCAAACAGGGAAAAAGGGAAGGTCGCTTTGGAAACAGAGGGAAACAAAACTACACTTCTTCACACAAGCCTTGCCCTATTGTGCCTCCTACTTTCCTTACAACATCCTGTCTTAATCACTTATTTAGTAACAGTAACAGAGCGGTGGAAGAAGGCTTTTTAAGTTCGAAAGTGGAAGAAGGATTGAATGAAGACTGGAGATGGTGGGGGCCTTTTGCATCATATGTCTTAGTGAATGAAGCTGGGGGCACTTCATGCTGAATTAGAGTCTGTGAAAAAGTCATCTACAGCTAGAATTTTCCTTAAAGGTTTTTTTGTGCTTTGTTTTTATTTTATTCTTTTTCAGGAGAAGGGGACTAGATGGGTGGTTTTATATAATAAAAAATGTAACTAACTAGAATCCAAAAAATGTATACAATATGGATAAAGGAGTATTTAATGAAGGCACTGCAAATGACATTTTCCCTCTACTTTAGAATGCTGCAAATAGGAAATTAGCATACCTCGGAGTGGAATTTCTGCTACAAGAGAGATGAAAGGTTAACTGTCTAAAGAGTAAAGAATATGTTTGACATCTATTTGGAAAAGCAGTCTTCTAATAAAAGTAGAGGCCCCACTTGATGCTCCTAATTCTCCTTCAGTGTTTGCATACACTTTCAAATAATTAGAGAAACTCACTTCAGAAAGCCTAACTGAAAAATATGTTGAAAAAAACCCCACTGCAGACCTCAATGCCTTGTTTGCTGGACTTGTTAGAGGGCTGTGGAGGTCACAGTGATTGACAAGCCTTTGGTGCCTTTAGCAGAGTGGCTAATGCGTACCCATCACTCCATAGGCAAGCTCTTAAATACTGACCATGCCTAATAAGCGAAGGGCCACCGGTAGGCTGAACAATGTAGCAAACAAACCTTCATGAACTAAGGTCAGCTGAAAGACTGCAAATTATGTTCTCCATCAATTAATACCAATTAGAAAGCAGGAGGGTATGATATATCATGCAAATAAAGATTCCTCCCCCCCATGCACCCCTGCTCCAAGGCATTTTCATAAAGCTAGCTTTGTTGCCAGTTCTTAGCATCCACCTCAATGCTGCACACACAAACGTAGGCTCCCACGTGGGAATGTGCTGTACATGTCACTAGAGCAATAAAGTTGCTGAGTAAAGCAAATTGGGTAAAGGTACATAGATTTGAGTTTCTATATCCTACCATAACCTAAGAGCTAAAACTGGGTTTTCATAAGGTGTGACAGAGACAGGAAACCATAGCCAGACAAGGCTCCTTCCAAAGGGAGCCCTCCCCAAGCCCTCACTGCAGCCTCGAACAAACACTGCCCTGTGCATCACTCTCAGTGGTTCCACATTCAGTCCCTAAGGTCCACTTGGGCAGTGCGAAGGCAAAGTAACAGCACTGGGGTATAAGATGATGATTCTCCCTTTTTCTAGCCGTTTCTAAACCACATGTAGTGAATTTAGTGGCTTTGTTCTACGTACAATTACAGACAGCAAACTGCTTCCATAGGCGTGCCATTAACAGTGGTTTACAATGTGACTCCAAGGATTTGACCTCTTGTCTATGTGCCTGTCTACTTCTGCAGCTGTTTTAACTTTTCCTTGCAGTTTTGAAGGCATGGTATAAGTCATTAGGTTACACATCAAGTTGCATCTAACTTCAGCTAGCATTTTAAAGACAGCTGTGTCTGTTTAGCAAAGGAAAAACAGCCTTACTCAGTGTTTAAATGTATACCTTCAATAAACAGAACTATTGACCAATAATATTGACTATGCTTTTCAAGCCCTACTGAATCTCTACGTAGGCTAGAGGAATAATAATAATATAATTGTGATTAAAGTTTCAACAACAGTAGGTTGCAAGTTAAAAAGAATCAGTGTTATTCTCTTTTACTGAAGTCACCTTAGGCAGCACACTTGTAATAAAAATAATACTTTGATCTTAATACTTTTCAGTAGTAAAACTCCAGAGTGTTTTACAAAGGAAATGGCATCACCATTTACATATAGGGTGCCATTATTGCACAAAGAACTCCTGTTCATTTCTTTTTTTTCATGCAAGTTTCAAGTGCTCAATGGGTAGGGCTGGGCTCTTTATCTATTTCATTTCACCTACTGTTGTGAAAGCCTAGTGTGCAGTCCAAGTGTGATAAGAAAAACAAGACAAAGAAAAGTGCAGCAACAAAGCTCTGCAGAATAAAAGCATAAATACTCCACTATGAGAAAATTCATGCCAGAGACAGCAAAGTCTATTCTTTTTACACTTTTTTAAAAAATGAAGGTATTGTCAGAAAACTTGGTCAGGTATCTATTTTTTGGCAAAACATAGACATTCCTGAAAAAACATGTAACACAAAAAAAGAATAAAATATGAGTGTATCTCTTGAAAGTGAAATTAAGATCTTAAGATTTTAAGTGTGCCACAGTTATTTTGCAGACTTGCTAAAAATGCTTGGGGTTAAAGAAAAACAGCATCTTGCTTAAACAGCTCCATTTTGATATTTTCTTTGAAAGCAAAAACAAACAAAAAAAGGCCATGCACATATTTGAGAAGCATTCTAATATTACAGCAGCTCTGGAACTGAAACTAAATGATACCAGCACAAAAACTGGTTTTCTCCTTTGAACTCTAAATACTGCTCAGCTTACGTCAGGTGTGATAAAATGAGCACAACTGTGACAAAGCACAGTGACTCACTTACCCAGTCTCTCCCTATTTCTCATTCATAGCTTGTTTTTTCATTCTTGGAAAGGAAGAGGTGCCTTCCATTCATTTCCAACAGGGGACAGAAGTATTTCAGGAGGTAGAGGACAGGATGCCACCAGGACAACACAAGTAAGTACAAAAGACAGATACAAAGAACAGACTTCTTCAGTGGCATGCTTATCAGATGTTTCATAAATCACACTGTCACTGTATTACAGCAATAACTGCTCTCTTGGAATGTACTCTGGGTTATCCCTCTCTGTATGGGCTAGTTGATACAGTTTACAAATTCCACAGATGGCTTGTCACTAACTACTATAAATGGAATAAACCAAGAGATCGTTCCTCAGTTCTTGATATGCCCTGTTACAGACAGCTTTCACAGACACAGACCACATGAGGTATTACCAGGCCTGATTACCAGGTTCAAGATAATGGCTCAAATCACAAGGCCCTCAAGAAGGTACAAGGGCGTTTCGTCTTTGTGCTCCACACCACAGTGACTGCTGTGCACCTGCCCCAAAGCACTACCAGAAGCATTCCCGCCAAGGTCACCACCTGAGTCTGTTAATTTTTAAGTGTTGTAAAGAACATTTTTTCTTCTACCTAATTTTACTCAATCTAGTTTGACAGTGATAGAGGATGGGTCGAGTCTTCGTGATACTTCTCTTGAAAATTCACTTTTATTCCAATTTTTTTATCCATTATATTTATAAAAGCATGAGTAATCATGGGCTGTGGCCGGCTAATTGTACAGCCAAACACAGTGCTTTAAAGTTCCTAAGTAGGGCCTTCATCTCCCTTCCAAGTCTCTGGCCCACACTATAGCATATACTTCAAAATATTTAACTATATTTAACTGGTAAACTGGTTTAAAAATGGTAGTCTGTAAGCAAAACTTACCTAAACACACTGAGGTAGCACCTCCGACATAAGATAAAAAAGAAACCCTTTCCAAAATCCTTCCCATATTGCATGAATAAATGATACAGCCAATTCGAGGTAAACTCTTAAAAAAAAAAAAAAAAAAAACAAAAAACCAAAAAAAAAAAACCCGCATCCATTTCTGCAAATTGCATTTTCTAGTCTGTTTCTTATTTCCACTATGCTTCTGTTGTTCTCCTAGTCTTGGCTGTTTCTTTACATACATGGTGGTCATGTCCATGAAGCTAAATGGATTCACCATTCATTTCTGAGTTCGTCATTTCTGGCCTGCCCATTAATCCCAGCAACTGTTATCTTTCCCTAAATTTCAAGTATTTGAGTGGCTTCAAACCACCAGACAGATTTGTCTTCATTTCCAAATATGAAAAAAAATCCATTCCAAATTACTCTAGTGTTGAGCCCAGTATAACTTCGTCATGCAAAAGTAACATATATAAAGTCTGATATCCTGTAACCCTTTGCAGCTAGAAATTTCAATGGCATGGCAAAAACACCACTTTCTAATGCCTGGATAGTTTAAAGGGAGGGTTTTTTTATTTCAGTTATCACAAATCCAGTTACAGTAAGCTCATGAGAAACTATGAAAACCTCTAAAATTATGTAAAATTTCTTTCATGTAAGTAAAAGCTACATGACTTTGTCCATTATCTAAAGCTTCCCCATGGCCACAACATTATTTCTGATAGCACAGTGGCTGGCAGACCTGACAAAAATATTTATACAATATATGTATACTTAAGCATACCTGTTTAAAATTAAATAAACAAAGATACATTAGAGGACAAGGGATGCAAACTGAATTAGGTATCAATGACTCACATTGATACGAAATGACTCATGCCTTAATGTACAAAGTGGTTTTAGATATCGTTTTATCTAATTTCTACACTTAGTAACATTTGCACATGTATTTTATTGGGTATTTAAAGCAGGTGGACCAGCTGAAGTAGAATACAAACATGTCATCTACAAAGATGACTTGTCAGTGCTCTTCTGAAAAATAAAGACTGAAAAGCCACGTAACCACTTACAGAAATCTGCTCAGATCACTTCAGAGATGTTGGTCTGAGAACCTAAAAATAACAGCAACTGACAGCAGCCGTCACCATTTTCAAACTGAACAAATACTGTTACATATAGCCATCTAATTTTAGGGAATGTGTTAAATGTCTATATTAACTTTGAAATAGCCCTAAGCTTCTGTGATGCACCTTCATAGAATATCTTTTTGTAAAACTTGCGACAGTACTTCCTTTTCTTAGTCCCTTTGGCTAATATATGTACCAACATGCTTAATATTAGGTCCCATATCCCCTCAGAAAGTCCACCCATTTTTCAAACACCAAATGCTAAAGCTAGTCACCTTTTTACAAAAGTCAGACTGTTTTTTTTTCCTTCCACAACTGAAAATAAAAAAATTACTTTCTATGTGGGTGAGGTACAAAGGCAAGAAAGCTTCATATTTTAAATATTTCTTGGAGCTTTAAATTTGAATTTTTGGAACTATCCTCATCCTACCAAAAGCAATTGAATGATGGTAAAGGCTCACTGCACAGGTTAATTGCAATATGTCTGATTTTCATAAAGGAAGTGACATATCAGCTACAACGTTTCTGAAACTACTATTAAAAATCAAAAGGTAATTGCATGAATTTCCCTTTTTCACAAGGATCAAGCCATCAGATGTTTTGATCAGTCACTTAAATTTACCTACCACAGAGAGCTGTGCAACAGGAAATCTCCTCGAAGTTCCAAACTGAGATGCAACATAAAAAAAAGGTAAATGCTTGCATGTATATGCATAAATGCAAAACATATGCCATGGATTGTGCCACTGGATGCAGCATGCCCGTGTTTTCAAAGGAAAGCAGGAGGAAATCTCAGTAGTGCACCTGCAGACCAGGCTTTCTGCAAGGATCGATGCTTCCAGAGAAGCATGAAAGGAGACCACAGGCCAGGCCACATCGTATTTTCTCAGCAAGGCTCTATCGCTAACAAAGAAGGCAAAGCTTATCGTGCTCAGTGCCCATATTCTACAAGCTTGCTGTAATGCTCAAAGGGCTTAAGTGCCCTTATCTGCCAACCCCCTGCTTCATTTCTTCATTGAAATAAATCCCTTTATAATAACAAACGAGACTTGCTACTTAGCCTGTATGCAGATGAGGAAGGACAGAGCTGCTTTTACATCTGGCTGGCAAATGACAATCCATATAGGTAGCATGAATTGTTTAGGGATTACAGACAAAATTAACTAAATGTTTCTCCCTATTCCCTGCCCTTCACCCACTATATTCTTTAAGCCTTCGTATTATAATGGAGTAATCCAATGCACAGTGATTTAAAGCTTTCTACATAATTTTGGTGAATGCAGTTTTATTTTAATTATTTTTAAAGGAGCGATTTTCAAGAACACATTCCTGGACTCAGAGTGGCAGAAAAAAGGAATGAGGAGAGTGGTTTCAAATTATTTAAACAATGCCAATTCCTACGGTCCTGCTACAGGCTTTCAAAGGTCTAAGTCACTTACAGAGTTCAGGATACCCTACAGTTCAACAGCTTAGGAATGTTTTTAAAAATTAGCTCTAAAGAGGAATACAGATGTTCATTGTAGCTATTAGAAATAAAAGGAAGGAGGGGATGAGCAAACGATTAATATAGAAAAAGGGGTTTCCTGAATATATTTACACATTCCTTAGATGGCAATTTATAAAGTATATGTTTTTCAGAAAATGTAGATATTAGAACGATACCAAAAATAAGGGATATTTTTAAAAAATATTTTTAAAGCTATAGAAATAGCCTGAGATTTCATTTGACAAGGGCACAGAGGTCTCAACTACATCTGTGATTTCTGTCATGTGAAGCTTGAAGACAAAGAGGACATTCACATGTTGTAAAATAATAAAGGATTAGTTCCAAAATGCTGAATTGTCCACTTTAGAATGAATTACCCAAGTTTCACGTGCAGTTTAAAAGCCCTAGTGTTTTGCACATCAACAACTAAAAATTAGTAAGTCACTCTTGCAGTGTATGGATGTTTAGAAGTAAGGAACTTCAAAGTACTTTAACTAAGAAAAAAATAAAAAAACTTGAGAGAAAAACATGCATCCCCTTCTCTTCAGCATTTAGAAAGTATTTACATAAAGACTTATGCAGGTTATCAACACAAGTTTGTGTTCTGGAATTTCTTTGCATTCCTTTCTTCTCCTACAACAGCATTCTTATTTATCATCAAATATATGGGAAATAAAAACATAATACTTTTTGTTTATTCTCCATGCTTTCTTACTGACTTCCTAACCTGTCCTTCAGGGCATTGCCTATGTACCAAACCTCCTCCCTGATCATAAGCACTACAAATATTCTAAAGATTATTTTTTCTTCTTTTATACCACAATTGGAAGAAATTTCACTTTCTATTTCACTTTGGGCTTTTTTATTTCTACTTGTAAGTCTGTTGATTAATAACAACTGTGATTGCGGAGACTGATGCAAACAGCTTACACCTTAGCAGTCATGAAATGCCCAGTCTCTGGAAAAAAAAACCTGAACAGGTGGAGAAGCAAGGATGCAGGACTTACTTCTGAAATGAACTGCTGTCCAACTTACATATACCAGTATCACTGAAAACAGTATTTACCTATCTACAAAAAATAAGCACTTTAATTCAACTTTAAGATATCCTTTTGTGTATTCCAATATGACACTGAAAAAGAAATAAATTTAATTCTTAAAACACCCTTCCATTGTTTATTTGCTAAGGGATTATGTAAAAAAAAATTGGGGTTTATCCAGCTTAACATCAATAGTCTTAACATAGAAGATGGAAACTGGTTCAATAATGGGCCACAGTGTACATTTTCTCTCAGTCAAAATAGCACAAAAAATCTTATTAACATAATTTACAAATCCAGTGAGCATAAAGAAATGTACTGTAAGCATAAACAAGCAGAGGAACTAGAACTGTGTTGCTGAAACACCAAGGAGTTCTATACGTTTCTTCTTACCTGAAAATTGTAATTAAAAGGGTTGACTTTAGGAAGTAATATGACAGCCAATAACTTCAGTCCTGCCTGTATATAGTCTTTCATATGACTAAATTGGAGCTGACTAATTGTTTCAGTAATATTGTGGTGAACAGACCATGTGAATGATGAGAAGTTGAAGCTGAGTCAGGTGAAGAAGATATTTCATTTAGTCCCCACGTCCAGCTCTCTACCTCCAGCCTTCTAGCATAAACCAGTGTGCAGCCATTAATTCCTCAGTGTCACCTGGGTTAGTTCATGCACTTACTAGCATTTTTAAAAACAAAAGCAGGTTGGAGTGTAGCCACATATGCAGTAATGTCAGCACCACAACTAGACACAATTGACTAACTTCAGTCAGGTGCAGCTGGAACAGCACATCTAGTTTACCTTCCATCTATGCTATCTAGAGTTTATTACATTTATGTATTTCCTTCCTTCCATACACCTGTGACTTCTGAAAAAACTTCTCGTCAATTTTATGTTCTCTATTTTGACATAAGCACTTAGAGATACAACTGGACTTCTTTGAATATTGAGCACATTGCATCTGGGAGGGATTTACAGAATTATACTGCTGATCATTTCCCTCTGTGATCAACACAAATAATGATTTAATGAAAATACTCATATGCATAATTATCTAACAGCCAGCACAGCTGAAAAACTTTGAAAAAATTCAAACATTTTTTCTAGCATACTGATCATAATCAGAAATAAATTACTGGGTCTAGATGGTTGTCTGACATCAAGTCGTAAGATATGCAAGTACTGTATGACTGTCCTTGGCATCAGTATTTTGACAGAAACAGCTAACAGGTGTCCCCTTCTCTACATCCATTTCTTCATCTTGCAAGAAACATAAAAAACATTCTTTCTAGAATGAAATGGTCAATCCTGCAAAAATTATTTCTAGCCATATTCACCAGAACAAAATACCGTTCCATTCCAGTACCATTTATCTCTTGAAAACAAACCAAATACTGTGGACTAAATATCACTGGATCTACTTCAGGAATTAATTTTGCTACCACTGCTCAAATTAGATATTGTGACATTGCAGTTTTTCCTAGAATTTTTTTAATGAAACTGTTTGCCTTTCCAGCATTTACAGTCAGTTACAATGATATCTATTTAAGAAAGGCACATTACTGTGAATTGCCTCAATTACAGCATTCTAATGCATAGATTTAGTAATAGATGAGAATTTGACTCATTGTCTTCAGTCAGACTGTGTAGAGAAGGTGGATTAAACCTATACCTATTAGTTTAAAAGTAGGAGATAATTTTTTATACTAAGGAGTGCATTTTAAAAGGGTATTATATGGTCCTAGACTGGAAACATCTCATTGGAATGTGATGTTAGGACTGTCCAAAAATTTTAGTTTCTAAGAGCTCACACATGAAAGCAATCAAGCCTCTGCTGGTATACAATAGGCTTTCAGTGTGAAGATTACCAGACTCTGAACTGTGACACAATTTGGTAACGTGTATTTTAAATCTAAACTCTGATAAAATTTCTCAGTACAGCAAACTTTCTGGAGGGCAGAATGATGTGATCGAAGCTGTGAAGTCAGCGCAGACTGGACCCCCTGCCTCCCAGCAGGGCTGGTAAAAAGGCACGGAGGTGCTTTTGCTCCACAGTGAATCAAGGAACTCTTTCTGGCCCCCTGAAATATCACAAGCATCCTAACCTTCCTGAAAGCTGCAAATGCAGTGTTTGGTAGTCTCTTTCTCATCTTAAAAGGTGGAAGTTCATAGTGTGTATTGCAAAGACTGGGGAAAAAAAATCTTTTGAATTGACAGGCTTGCTTCTCTAATAGCCACTTCTTCCTTTACACAGCAGATCTTACTATTTAATTGTATCATAAATGAGATGAATGGGGCAGTTCACAACTCAACTACAGATTTCAGCAAACACCACTGCATTGAGATTAATACTCAGGCAATCCTTTTTCACAGTCATGAGGGGCAAATGTAAACACAGGCTGCCAGAAACTAAGACCCTCAGAATACATCTGGTGTGCTTATGCTTTAGTCCAGTTTAAAATAAACGTCATCAAGTAAGAAAAGGATGTTAGCAGACATATTAAAAAAGAAACTCGATAAATCCAACCCGCTACCCCATAAAAAGCCACACAGGCAGAAATTTCCAAAAGCTCAGTAAGTACTGGCAAAACCAGTATTTAATCCACACTTGGTGCATAGGACCACAACTGGCAATAACCAGGTTCTCTGTCTGGAGACATCTAAAATTCTTGCACCAATAAACCCTCCAGTTTATCATCCCTTACCATACAAACAGCAAATCTTAAATTCTCTGGATGTTTTTCTGTCCTTCTGTAGCTATCTGTGCTCTCAGAGCATTGAAGCTTTTGTCACCTCCCTTTACGGAATGCTGCTCTCAGCTATAGCATATCTATTATTAAAGATTTCCCATTGCTTTCATTTTTTCCACAATGTTGTCCTATGCATTAAGAAGATAAAAAACCAGCAGCAATTGACATGGCAGTGAAACCCTGAAGTCCGGACATGCAACTGGTAGGTCACATATGTTGAACTGGAACTCCTAACAACACTTCTAAGTGTCATTAATCATTAAACATGTCCGGCACACAACAGATAGATTAAATGCTTGTCACATTTTGGAGGAAACTCTGCTCACCTCCATCAGCATGAATATCATCTTCCCAACAACAGCAAAAATGTTCTTCTCCAGCAACTGACCTCCAATGTCACCAGAACAGTCTTAAAATGCACAGTCACTCACGGGATTAAGTTCCCTAAAACGTACTCAAAGTTGAGGCTGATGACACCTCCAGAATGATTTTTTGGGTACTGTTTCCCAAATTTTTCTTATTCCTCTTCTATCAAAATTTGATTCCACAAACCAGCACACTGGGATAAAGATGTGTGGAGAGCCCTCTCCTTTTTTTTTATTAAGACTAAAAATTACAATTAAAAGTCCAAACAAGGTAAATGGAACAGCATTATTTCTCAGGAGAACAGAACTGAAAAGGGAAAGCATGAACAGAATAAAACTACTGGAATAAAAACAGGATTTCTTGAAGAATTTATTAACCTGTGAAAGGTGTATGTTCTCAAGGATCATGATCAGAGCTACTTTATTCTATTTTGGAAAATATTCTTATAAGCAAATAAAACTGGTTGACCCAAATCTGCTAGTGTCACCCAATATAATGTCAAATCATCACTACAGGGAGACTGCTTTGAGAAAGGGTAACACGAGGTCTCTCACAATAAAGTCCTGAATTTTAAGTAGATCTTTCCTTGGTATGGGAAGCTACTAATAAACAGAAACACAGATAACTGCAGCATTCCATAAATTACAGGAGTGTATTGAACAGCGTAGCAAGGGAAAAAATACTGACATGTCATAATTTTCATGCTATATGCTGCATGGAGCAACTGCAAGGTAAAAAAAAAGCTTTTTTTTTTTTTTTTCATTTTGCACTGCAGTCATCATTAAGTGAATTTATCTGCAGCCTGTTCTAAGTGCACTTGGAGCAGAACATTACACAAATGCCTCCAAAATGCTTAGCTGTAATAAAACTATAATAATGATTTTATTTTGCAGCTGAGCTAAGGTAAGGTGAAATTTAGGCATATAAATCTAAATTGAATTTTTAAATATTTGTACTTAGGTTTCCTTCAGAGATTCACAATGAAAACTTTAAGTCTGAATTCCCAATATGGAGATTTTATAGTTTTAATAGTCATATTTTTATTTGCTCTTCTGCCATAAATTTGGTTTTCCCAATATAAATATGTTCTAATAATAGAAGTGGGGTTACATTTAATTTTTATTAATTCTCTTTAAGAAAATAAATTGCGTAATATTTACAGGGATCAGTAATAGTTCCCATGGCAAAAAAAAAGTTTAGTGTTTGCCACATATATCATTATAAGGAACCCTTCCTGTATGCTTAAAATTGCACACAAGACAGTATTGCACACAATAACTTATACCTACATATATAATGTTGACATGTAAAATCCTAGTTATATACTTGGATTTATTACTTGCATGGTCCTTTGTTTTCCAGATAACAATGTATTTTCATGCTGAAGTGGTTTTTTGGTTTGGTTTGGTTTTTTAATGTGTAACTTCTATTAGACTTATTTATATGAGTGGTACTGCAGAAGTAGCTGTATATTACCTGGAAAACAATATTGCACTCAGCTAAAAAATATACTCTAGTTCAGCTGAAAAACAGGCCAAATCCACATACACAAATATTTCATTTTTATTACTTTTTCTTTATAATACACTAAACCCCCATGCTAAACCATAAGGAAACGTAGTTTTTACTGGATATCATGTTTTTCATGAGAAAATTCAACAGAAGGATTCTAGTGTGTCTTTAGAACCACTCCTCTTTTCATTATAAAATCATGGCACAGGTCAAATTCCAAGACAAGTTTAGCCTAAAACTTACTTTCTGAATATTTTTTTTAGAAGAGGAAGTGTTTGAATTTTACTACCCAAGTTGGATTTACCTGTTTTAAGGTTTTGGGGGTAGGTGTGTCTTGGGGGATGGGGGGCTGTTTGGTTGTTGTTATAAATTAAAGACATAGTTTAACATTCAAAAGCTGTGGTTCAGAACTGCAGAATACTGCTTACTGCTGTGGGAAAGCCATGCTGTTTTGCTGGGACTGTGTCTTCAGAATCTCAGTATTTAAGCCCATCTGGGTATCTGGATAGCTCCAGCGCCATATTTAGCATTCAGCTACCACAAGCATCTATAAACTGTCCACCCTACTGGTGGAGTAAAGAAGAAATTTGTATAATTTCTATTTTACCAGACAGAAAATTGAGGAACAGAAAAAGTAAGTGGCTTATCCAGGCTTATGCACAAAGTCTGCTGCAGAATACAAAGTAAAATAAATTATTTTCAACACCGTTCTAGCCAAAGGACCCACATCACCATCCTTCTGTTCCCTTTTGAGTGTAAACAGTTTTAAGAATGAGAGTGCAATACACATCATGCATATCAAATGTGCAAAACTGCATGCTGCAGCAAAAGGAACATAAAATACAATCAGCAAGAGAAAAATCATAAGAAGGTTGTCTTTTCAGAGTGTGCTTTGACATAATGCCTGGACCTTAAAAGCACACCAGAGGAAAGATCTCTCAGAGTTCTGCAAGATGTAAAAAATCCATACATAACCTAAATATATTATGCTAGGAAACCATTTTTATTCATATAATTATTTTCCCTTTTTTTTTTTTTAAGTGTGTCACCCTTAAATACATGTCAACCTTATGAGCTTATGAGCACATTTGTATAAGGTGAATAATGAGGGAGAGTGACGCTCTTCAAACTAAGGGATAGCTAAGAAATATACTGATGGGTAACAGGTAAAACAGTCCTTTGGCAAAACAAGTATTTATATCAAGTAGGCTCAGGACATAGGGGTTAATGGAGTATGGGAACAGCTTTGTTTTATGGGTCCCACATAAGATAAATGATTGTACAGAGGAGCATAAGGAATCCTTTACTGTCTAAAAGGTAAGCTTGAAAGAAAAAGCAACAGAGTGTGAACATTACATGGGACAATTACTGCTGAGGACCTCTGTCTGAAAGTGAGCAGCCTGTTGGGATGTGTTGGACATTTGATAGGTAAAATCACTCTTGCCATTTGGGTCACGACCTCATTAACAGTCAAACAGCAGTGCTGAAAATTAATGACCTGCATCTGACTGCCCAGTGAAAATCTACTTTTCACAACAATGTTTACATTTGAGAATGGATTTAGCAGGTGTCAGTATAGCAGACTATTTGAGAATAACTAATTTTATCTAGAAAGCATTAAAGCAGAAGAAATAAAAATTACAATCTTTATTTCATAATTTGTAAGGCAGAAGGTGGAAGGATTTGGACATAGATGCAAAGAGGCCATCAGTGATAAAGTAAATAGAAAACTGGATGTTCTACATCAAAATGTATCAGAAAGCATGAGGGAAATGAGAACAATGTATTACAATAAATACAAAAATACTTATCACATCTTTTTGGCATTATGCTGACATCAAACTATTTAAACTGCTTAAGGTTCAAAGGTACCACATAATTATTACCCTACAGGATGGAGAGATACAGATGTTTTCTCACCTCAAAAGCCTTCAGTTGTCTGCCAGGGAAATATTTCTGCTGTGAGATCTTCATGAGCTGACCTAACTGTACTGGAGCATGGGCTTTTAGAAAATCCCACAGAGATAGGGAGCAGCAGGACAGAACTTGTTATTCAGCCTTCTGTCTGGACCTTGTGCAGTGTAATAGGGCCATGGAGAGTGCCATTCCAAAAAATCTGGCCCTTCGTGGACAGGGAAGGATTTATGTGATGATCATCAGAAAAGATTCAAGAGCCAATCTCAATGTCATTTGCTTATGCACTTCGCAAAGGTGACAGTGGAATTCCAGCTGGAAAAACCTGGTGTAGCCACACTCAGACACAAGTGGACTCTGGAACAGCCACTAGACTCTGTCATACTAGTTATTCACAACTGCTCTGAGAGGATAGAGCTCTTTATCATTCTTAAAGAAAACTGCTACTTTCTTTGGCTACATGGGCAGTAAAAAGCTATCAATTCTATTAAACAAAATAAGCACGAGCATCTTTGTAACATGTATGTGAATAAATCTTTTCTTTTGAGAAAAGAAGTGCTGCCTCCAAGTGGAAGATGGTCCAAAATAAAAGGCAAAAACATAATAAGTTTAGCAAATGAGATTTCAAAGACAGAGCTCCTGAGAATTACTTCTCTGTATTAGGGGTGTAGGGTAATGGTTCTTGTATTGGATGGTTTATGGTTTCTAGATCTACAGGGACCCATCTCAACCGAATTCTTTAACAGCTGATATGACAAAGATGTCCATTACCCAAATGGACAGCACTCTCTATTGATCAGTGTTTCACTCAGCAATCCCATTTGTCATTATTTTGTCTCTGCCCTCATCTGTGCTAGATAAAAAGAAGGAAATAATCAGGCTTTACAATAGTTTATTCACCTATAAGGCAAAATAAGAAATTAAAAGAAGACACAGAACCCTTGGCACATCTACCTCATTTTTTCACATGACAGGCAAACAGAGAAACTTAGTATCAAAAAGGAGCTAAAGAAATGCTACAGTGACTACAAACTCTACTTATGTCAAGTGTCATGTTCGTTTCATAGCTTTATGAAATGCTTTTGTTTCTCTCAACACATAGGTGGAAAAAAGCAGAAACCCCAACAAATAACAGAGCAACTACCTTACCCAATCAACCAGTGAATCACCTGGGGAGATGCAACTGCATTTAATTTGATTTATGCAGTTCGACTGCAGCCATCCAGTTTTCCCATACATATAGTATGTCTTTTACATAGCTCTCATACAAAAGATTAGATTAGACATGAGAAGAGCAACACTGAAACATTTAATGTCCTTCTTCATAGTACACATAAGCACCCATGTCACGGAGAGAGAAGCTTTTTTTATTCCTTCACCGAACACAGTAACAGAAATAATTAAACAACTTCCAGACCTGAACTGCATAGTCATTAGCAAACAGTCAATGATTTGAACTGCCACTAGAGCTTGAACTGCACTTTGCCCAGGCTTTTCAACCCATTTCCATTTGGAAAGCCTTCCATATCCAGATTTCCCCTGAGAAATGTTTTATGATGCTATAAAGACTGTCAACCAGAGACAAGAGCCCCTCGGCACCTGAGCCACAGACAGAACTATCAAATAACCCTTAATTGCTGGATGACACTTGGTGGCTGGGCTTGAATTCTGATCTCCAAATATTATCCACGCAACTGTCTGCAGAGATAAGACTGTTATGATAGCAGCAGATAAAACCAATTAAAATGGAAAACGTTGAACATATCAAGACCTTAACTTGCACCATAAATAGAGTTTAATCATGCAAGTGGCAAGACGCAATGTCCTGTCTCCCGTATCAAGAACACATACTTCCTATATCAAGACCTAAGCTGCTTCTGCACTGGTAGGATGCATGCACATAGTGGAGGGAACAGCGTAGTCTGAGAGAAGGAAAACACTGCATGTTCAGGACTAAAACCAGCAACTATTAATGACTCCTATAAACCCTGCTGGATTGCAAGTGCTGATACCAATACCACATATATGTTTGTTTTAAATTTAGGAATATGTTTACAGCTTCAGCCACCAGCATGAATATTCCAGTACAATTACAGGACATGTGTTTTTCTTTTGCCTCACATCTGAGCAGCTTCTGCTTTCCATTCACGGAATTCTGCAAGCATCTCTGTATGTTATTGTCCGTACCCTAATCTACTTCATGATTTATCTCTTAGTGTTGCTGTCAAAACCCTCTGATAAGGCTGTAAGCTTTAAATTTTTACACACTCAACAACTAAGAAATACAGCAAAGATGTTGCACATAAAAGAGACAGTGAAAAAGAATTTCTTAGTAAGCACATAGAATTTTGTTCATTTGGCAGAAAAAGGCAGAAACACGAGAAGAGAGTAAAATGGGAGGGTTGATATCAAATCTAATTTATGGATCCCACAGGGCAAAACCATAATTGACTGCTGGGAACTAGTGTTAATAAGGAGAATCTGGTTAAATGAATCACGGATGTTAAGAAATAAAAATTCAGCTTTAGCCAAAGAAAGGTTAAAACAGAACCATGCAACATAGTGATGCTTAGAACATCTTCCCCTCACCATCAGTTCCATTCCAAATTCAGTTAGACCTTTATAAGTCAATAGGAATAAATGCTCAGTAAACAGTAAAACAAACAGGAAAAGAAATACTTTAAAATTGATCCATCCATTATTTCTTTAGGGCTACTAATCTCTATCTAACTGTACAAATTCCATATAAATATGGACTACCAGAAAAGTTGAACAGAGTCCTGACTCCCATTTTATTATCTTTCTGATTATTTCCCTTTTTTTTAATACTGTATTGCTGTGATGTTATTTAACCATTTAATAATGCTATTTAAACTTTGCAAAGTGACTCTCCAAGGGACATCATCTAGATGGTCTTTCACACGCCGTTTCAGTCAATTTCAGATGAAGTTTGCTCACATTAGAAAGGAAGAATACACACTTTTTCTCTCCCTTCATAACCACCCTTGCAAACTGTCAATCTAAATATCTAAGTAAAACACTTCCTTCTCACTCAGAGAACAAAAAGGAGGAAAAAAGGTTTCCAAGTATGTTATAACTGGCTTTAAAAATACAAATGATAATGTTTTTAAAACTGATTACACTGCTTAAAGATCATTCCTGAAATCCCAGTCATCTCTTCTTACTTCTTTTTAGCCTTCAAGAAGCACTGTGCCCTTTCAGTATCAGCATTCTCATTGAGCCCACAGAAATCTAAACATAGATGGGAAATGAACAAAAGCCTAACAAAACTACAGCTTTGGTACGTACTTCCAAATGCGTGACACATTTGAGCTACAATTTTACTATTTAGTTGACTTAAAATGCTTTCAAGTATTTTTAGTCCATTTGTAAAAAGATCTGCTTTTCCTTAAGCACCTCCTTTTATCTTAATCAATATAATACCATTTTTTATTATTTGCCTGTATGGGAACAATTTCTGAATCACCACATTTTTCTCTTTTTGTCTGTTGTGACCCTCTGGTGTGCTTCATTTGAATCAGGGAAGTAATTCTTGGATCACTACCTCTTTTCTCAAAAATATGGCAAGCTGAAAGGCCTATTCGAACTACTTACTTTATCATTCTAGTTTTGCTTATTTATCTACAAAAATATTGTTGGCACCACATATACGCAACGCAACCCTGTGAGCAACACAGTATTTCACATATGTACACTACCTCTCTTCAGCATTCAAACCATTGCTCTGCATCTTATTGAGATCAACAACTTGCTCTTCTTCACATCTTCTGAGAAAATTAAATTCACCCTTCAGAGCAAAATGGGTTTCAGGAATGAAGACAGTTGGCTAATGCTTCCATATTACTCTCTTATGGGAGGGACACAACTGTCCATACAGTTTTACCACTCTGTAACAATAATTGCAGGTTTTGCACCTTCACTGCTCACACTCACTTTGAAGTTTTCCCCCTTCAGGCTTCTCCCATCTCTGCCCTCTTCTCACTTGTTTTGATGTGGTTTGCACATTTCTTGCTATTACACTTAACAATGCACGTACAGAAACAATAGCCACTGTCACAACACTCACAGCTTCAAAGCTCTCTCCAACTTGCAAGACATAATGCACAGAGAGGACACTAATGAAAAGGCTGAATTTAAAATCCCATTTATCCTGAAAAGGTCATGCCACATTGAGATGTCCTTGGGAGACTGCTGGGAGACACTATGCTCTTTCAATGTTGTGGTGATCATTTTCTCAGCAAGAGAATTATGCTTTACATGTCTGGACTGTTTAAGGGTGCACACATGCTAATTTAATTTATATTTTTAGTAGAGCTGAAGCTTTTACAGAGAAAATGCAAGGGTCTATAGGTTGCACTGCATGCACAAGGGATTATGCCTGTCTCTTAAGGGCTAAAGGCCGAGATGCAAGAGGCAGCAATGAACATCTGTTCAGTTTCTTGGTAGTGTTCTTAATTCACAATCACGGTCTTGCAAAGAAACTACTCCCATACACAAAAGGGGCTTAAGAAAAATTCCCCTGGGGTTTATAAAGATCTTGAAAAGTGTTGGACCATTTATACTCTAAATAATTAGACTAACTCATACTGCGTACAGATGTATTACTACAGGCAATGGCTATGCTACTGCTGTTTTGCTATCTGAACACCTTCATGCCATCAGTGTTCAAAAAAAGGTCTAAAAAAAATTAGTCCATAGGTTTAGTTGCTTAGTAGAATTTAGTTGTTTCGTACACTTAGAGGTGGTAGCAGCCACAGCTATTACATGGCATTTCAGACTAAAAGACCAATTAGCTATCTTATGGACATGACTATTTGTTCCACACTATTTTAGGAAGGCTAGGAATTTCTGTGCACTGAGACAAATGGCCTGACAGACTGAAATGGAAAAACAGAAACAAGAGAATTTCAAAGAACAATAAAATTTTAGCCCCTTCTTATAGTACAGATTATTGCCTATGCTGAATTACAGTTCCTATGCATGTGGGTATAAGCAGAATTAAAATCACACACTATAAGTGAACTAGTCTTTTCAACTACAACCCTTGAATTCAGGGGTGTTGTAAGCATATTGGGATAAAAAATCCTTTTAAGCCACACCTTCAAAGAGAAGACATACTTGAGAGACTCCATATCGTCTTGAAGTTCCATTCATTTACTATTATTACATCCTTGATGGATGGTTTGAAGAAAACATTGTATGTCCCAGTTCAAGGCTAAGTCTGAGCACTGTTATTTTATGTTTTGATTACACAAATCTCAGTATAATATTGGGCATGTGAAGACTGGTGTAAATGATGTTCGGTAAAGAGAACTATGAGTTAATGTGATTTCACCATAATCTGTGTTAAAATTTCCACTTTCTTAACACTTCTTCTTGTCGTCCACACACAGACCCTTCTGGTAGTATCTTTTTATTTTAATTCTTCTATTTTCGTCATTTTCTTTTGAAAGAGCAGTTTTGTCTATGTTTTTGTTTTATGACTCGAAAAGACTTGTAGGAAGCAAAAGCTAAGGCTCTCAGGAAGTAAAAATACATGAACAAAATAATATCATGGTCCTGATGAAGACAACTGAATGTCAATATTCTTTTTTATGTCGTTCTTCAGGCACATCCTTAGCTTGCCATGCAGAGGACCAGGAATCTCCATGTCCAAAGAGGCAGGAAAAAAAAAAGGAAGATGCAGATTTCAGAACCTGGTCCAGTGAAGACAGGAATCAATGTATATCAAATGTACTCTAACGTATATAAAAAACCTGCATCATGTGGGCAGATAGAAAAAGACACACCTTCTCCTCCAGCAGCAAACAGCCTTATGTGTCTTTGACCAAGGAAACAAGGATCCAGGCTAGTGTTTTCTCAGTTACCAGAGTGTATGATACAAAAATACTTGACATATTAATGCAGCAAGACTCAGAAACTCAGTGCAGCAGATTAGAAAATACCCAAGATATCTCAAATTCATGTCATGAATGGATTTTTAAAAATCTAATTCAAGTACACATAATTTCCTTCTAGAGGGGGCAAGATAGCATTCTTTACTGTCAAACGTTTGGGAGCTGAATTAAAATTGTCTTCCCTGCCCCCTTCATTCTTTCTCCCTCACTCAGATCCCACAACACAAGGGGTGAGTTTTGTAAGTTTGTTCATATAACAAACTTTAATAGAACTCATTTGGAAAATCAAGTCAAATTCATGCATAAACTCCAGAGGGACCAAGGGTTAAGACAATTAGAAGGGATATTAAATGGGCAAATTTAATTCTTCATTGGTGTACCTCATACCAAATTAAAAAGGAAAAAAAGAAAAAAAGAAAAAAAAACCAAACTCAACCCAAAACAAACAAAAAACTCCCAACAACAACAACAACAACATAAAGGAAAAGAACTTAAAGTAAGCTGACATCTGGCAGTTTCTCCTCAGGAGAGGTCCAAGATGAAAATTGCTGAGGCTCTGAAGAAGCATGCATTGGCAAAGGTGTCTTTCAACACAGGTGTTCTCCATCTCTCACTTTCTTGAGTACAAAACTAACTTGCACATGTAAAAATAGAAGACAGAAAAAACATGCAATCACTCTGAATCTTGAATCTCTTCCAAGTAGGATAGCAACTCTGTAATTTATTTTAATGTGTCCACATAGGGCTATTCTCCACCTTATATTCACATCTAAATGGCGATAGCGAGGGAGAAGAATGAGATTTTAAACAGGTATCTTATGGATTTTATTAGAAAAATATACATGATCTTCAGGTATACTAATTGCTTCGGATTCTGCCTATGTTTTCCAATTTAGGACCAAATACTTTTGAGCATGGTCTTCTCAGTAATTCAAGACACAAGCCAACAAGCTAAATAATATGGGCAATTCATCTACTTCCATAATGGGAGGTCAGCTGGCACTAGGACTGAACAATAGCATATAGAACTAACTACTGCAAGTGAGAAATACATCAAATCTTTCACAAAGACATTTACATCGAAAGTAACACTGGAGGCAACATCTACGAAGATAATCCAGTATTTCCCATTTATAAAACCCAATTTTTCATGTCATTCTTATTTTGCCTAACTTCCCACAATTGGAATGTTTCTGTTGGGTGTTTCAAACGGGAAAGAAGCCTGACACAAGACAGTGCAGAAGAGAAGGCGGAAGGAAGGAAGGCAGGCAGATTTGGTACTCATTAGAAAATGCTTCCCTATAGAGCCTGACATGGAGAATCCCAGCTCCCACCACTCTCCTACTGCCAGAAGATACCAAATCCCACCAGCAAATCCCTCCCTGCACAGTAAAAGATGACAACTCCCATGCAAAAGATGACAACCTGCTGCTGTTACCATTATTCAGTTACCTGAAGTAGCACAGAACTATGGGGTGAATTACAAATGCCAGCATTCCCAATGACCCCTGACACTTTTATTTGTTATGAAAAAAGTGTATTTGAACACTTCAGAAGAGTGTTAAAAACATTTGTCAGATTGCAAAGTCAGGCTTTTTGAAATTACAAAATGCTGAAAAGTTGCCATTTTACCTTAGTCTCAGTCTGCATCTACTACAATATAGTCCAATATAATGTGATCATGCTACTATTTGTTCTGTGAAACCCCTGTGTCATTAAAGTCAAAGTGAAAAGAGTCTGTTCAAAGAACAGTTAATTTTTTTATCGGTAGAACGTTTCAAGTAACAGAACTGAGGGTGCTTTTCCGCATTTAAAAAACAGTCTTGCATCAAAAAATGCCACAAGCTTCTCACTGCCTCTTACTCAAGAATTTACTCAGGTTGCAAATACTGACGAAACTTACATTTAACACTTCTGTCAGCTGAAGGGCTTTATTAACTGTACTGCACAGAGATGGAATTGAAGCAGAAAAAGGTTAATGCACGAGTGACCAACAATTTGGGCCCTGTGATTTGCAATGGTTCAGGGTGTTTAGCTCTTTGTCACTCACATTCAAGGCATAGGTGCCATTGACTACAACTGCACCTGTAAGAGAGTTCAGCACTTTTGCAAATCAGATCCCGAAATTTCAACTCAAGTCATTCAGTTAATAATCATCTGTGCAACATCTAGATTAAACCACTTGCCTATAATCACACAGAAACTTTTGGAAAAGTTTACTTCACTCAATAAATTATATTCTTCCTCTGCCCAGTGCATCCCGAGCACGAGGTGAAAATTGGGCTCTGGTGATAATGTAGCTTATTACATATAATACACTGCACCACTTTCTGTCCAAGAAGATGGTCCGGCAACTAATTCTGCTTTGTAAAGGAAATCAATAAAATAATAAACAACTCAACAGCAAAATTTCTAACCAAAGCAGCATTTTTACTTAGAAAGAAAAGGACCCAAGAATCCTTCAGATAACCGCAAGCATTTGGGTATGACTATTAATCTTTTGTGAAAAGTCCTTAGGTAGTAAGGTGAAGAAGAACAGTTAAAAAGGTGAAAGATAGCTAAGATAAACAGGGATAGCTAAGACATATAGGAGGGAACACACAGAATTTAGTTAGATGACTGATGTCTCTTTACCAAGGTCAAACTACCTAAAGGTAGGAGTCATAAAGGAAAAAACCAGCAACAGCAAGAACTCCTATCAGCATATATATGGCACTTTACACGAGTAAACTACTTTTAAAAATTAACTAATTAATTGTCACAACCCCATATTCCCATTTGATGCAGTCAGGTATTATCAACCTGCATTTTACAAGAGGAAACTAGGGCAGAAAGATTAAAATCTGTATTTCCAAAATGTCCATTAATTCTGTGCATCAGTCTGGAATGCCAAACTTCAGACACTGAAAAGGAGGATTTAAGATATTCTGAGGACCCTCAGCTCCTGAGAAAGCCATCACCAGTCACAAAGAAGGCATCTGAGAAAAATATCTAAAGATTGGCACAGTGATAAAAACATAAGAATATTAGAATTTAGAAACATTTTTTGAAGGGATTGCGAGTAATACACATGAGTTTGAGACAGAGCTGGGCCTGATAATAATTTAAAATTGAATTCAAGACAATGAATTTAATATTCTTTCTTTTAAGGAAAAGCAGCTAGCACTGAAAGAAACCTCTGAATGAAGGCCCTGTGCTAGGCAACTAAAACCATTCAGGGAACAGAGAAGGAGGTCCATGGAGAAATCAAGAGGGCTAAGTCATGGCCAGTGAGCACAGTTCATCCAATGCAGACTGAATCTAGTATTTGTTGAATTACAAATGCAGGCAAGGGGGAAAACCACAATGCTTGTACATACAAGAAGCCTTTCTACCTCTAAAGAGCACAGCAATAGCAGTACACAGGTCCTGAAATCCAGCATCCATGGCAGCTTCTCGGAGCCCCCGCTGCTGGTCAGACCACAGAGGAGCTTCTTCCTCTGCAACCTGTATGGGTACCAAGCCACATCCAACCCTCTCAAATGAAAACCCTCACATGAAAAATCTGCTCCTCAGAGATTCTTTTGATTGCTTGCAGAACCCCTGGTTTTAAAGCAGACAAAAGAAGCATTCCGAAAAGAGCAAATACCAGGTTTTTTGTAAACTTCAAAAGTAATTCTTTTTAACCTTCTGAAAACCAGACTGCAGATCAAGACCACAGAAATGAACCTTTTGAAGGAGTCTATTTTCATATGGACAGACACAATTCTTAAAAGTCACACCTAGAAAGTGAAAATCCCCTCTTAATCTTTAAACTGTAGCGCCACACAAGCTTACCTATATTTACTATTAGTAACGAATGCACCTCAATACGTCGGTAACAAAGGTACCTGACAGTGTGCAGCAACAACAAGCTGAATGCCAGGCTTGGAACATATGTTCTTCCCTGTTGTCTAAACCCTTTCTTCACTTCCCAGTAAATGAGGAAATAAAAACTACGCACTGAACCTGTCATGTTTCTTACTGCATCAAAAACACATCTTCCACAAACATTACCTGTCTGTCAAGACATCAGGCCTTGGCATGCCAAATAGTGCATGTGTTTTGTTATCTCAGCTGCTAGCCATATATATTTACTCCATCAGCTACTGTATTAAAAGGCTTACGTTTGTGTATCTTCAGTAGGACATGAAACATAACTGGTATCAAAGAGGTTGAGCAGTTCATCCTCCTTTTTGGGCGTAAAGAAGAAAACCACTATGAAATAAAAAATCCATACTGCAGAGAACATTCAGATCTGTATTAAATGAAAAACTATGTGTGGGATTTCTGGTTTCTAAAGGAAAAACATACAACTTTTTCTAAGCGTGTTTCTTATACCAGTCTGGTTTGTAGAGCACTGAGCACAATGTGCTTCCTCATCCACCATTCTGACCAGGACATTTCACAGCAACTCCTCTCCCCCTGCCCAGTCCATTTACAGAGGTTACAAAGAACTAAATTTTTGCTCTAAGCTCTCATTAAAAAAGAATGTCTGCTTTCAAACCTTGCCATTTTTTCGAAGAAGGACAAGTATTTTATCTCAGCAATTCTCAGTACTGCATCATTCCAAAGGCCATTGTTAATTACTTTAAGGCTGGGGTCAGAAACCTGCGGTTTGAAAGCCACAGGTAGCTCTTCAAGAGCATGTGTTTTGCTCTTCAATCCTCTGGCACCAGCCCACAATTTTCAACAGCACACAAGCACAAAAGGAGGGTTTTTTTGGCAAGAAAGGGCCTTAATGGCTATGTAGTCAACACAGCTCCAGAAGTTCTCTTCTATATCTGCTAAGAACAAATAAAATTTTTGAAAGTCAATTTCGACACGTAATGTTATCTCTTGCCTTCCATTAACTTTGCTGAGACATTGATATGTACACAAAATAAACAACACAGATAATCGTAGCATCATCTTGATAAAACAGCAAGCAATAGTTCCGAAAGAGAACATGAAAAATTATAATTCTTCATGCTAGGGATTTTGTTTTGCTAAAAAAAAAAAACAAACAACCAACCAACCAACTAAACAAAACCCACCAAAAACAAAAAACAAACAAACCAAACCAAACAAAAACCAAAAAACAAACAAACAAAAAACCCTGAACGAGCAATACTAACTGTGGTCTTCTCTGACAGCATTATAGACTGGTTTGCAGCAGAGACATTTTGGTACAGACTAAGTCTTTGATCTCTTTCTCTCTTGTAATGGATAGTGCTTCTCCAAACAAAACCAAACTTGTATAGGCACACACAGATGGTGTCGTGGGTTTGCCCTGAGCCAATTTCTCCACTCCCCCACACACAATTGCTATAAGTTGAGAGAAGGTTTATGCAGACAAAAGAGATCTGATGTGGGGGTAATAATATTAAGATTTATTAATAACAAGATAAAAACTAAAAAACTATATATACAACAATTTTAACTAGGCAAAAGTGCTATGTATTTACAGAAGGACTTCTCCCCACTTTGTATCAGTCCAGGAGGAGAAACAGTTGCTTTTTCTCTTCCAGAGTCACAGGTCTTTGGAACAATTCTGCAGCTTTTAAAAGTTCTTCTCCTATTATCTCTAGGACGATAGCTCCAATTCGTCGCAGCTGGAACTGTCTCTCTATGTCGACCTCAGGGCTGGGCTTACCCCCTCCTGGGCTAAGACCAGAGGCTGGGGGTTACCCAGGCCCTGTGGAGGTCCTCCATTGACTGCAAAGGGACATTTGCTTTACCATGGTCTTCCCACAGTGTCACAGGGAATAATGGCTTTTGAGTCCACCCCTGTTTCCTGTAGGGTCCGAAATTCAGCTGCACCAGCATGAATCCCTCATTAGGATCACAAGATCTTACCCAGGCCAAATTGCTCCAGCGTAGGTTTTTCTCTCCATGGATCACAGGTCTCCAACAGAACTGTTTCATCTTAGGACTCCTACAGGGTCACAGCCTTCTCGTACACTCACATACACTGCTCTGCTCTGGCATGGGCTCCTTCATGAGCTGCAGAGGGTCTTCTCGATCAGTAATCTTCCATAGACAGCAGGGATTTTTGGTTTTCAGTCTTTTCCCTGCTGAAGAGAGAAAGAGTGGGGAGGAAGAAAGAACTTCCCCTTCTTCAGGCTTCTCTCTCCTGTGGCTGCCAGCTCCGACCTTGGAGGCTCCGTTATCTTTCTGCTTGGAATTGTTTCTGCAGCCATCTTGTCCAGGCAGTCTTAGAGTTTTTCCTCTACTCTGTTACATGTTTCAGCCAGAGGGGCTTCAATGCCACACCTGCCCCTGGCCCACAGCCGGGGGAGGAGGGAGGCCTGGCCACACTTGGGGCCTGCCGCCTCCCCCTATACGGCTCCTAATTCTTCTGCGCCTCATGGGTCTTATCTCTTTTGCCTCACAAACCTTCTTTTCTGTTTTCTTAAATAAGTAATTGGCAGAGGTGTTACTAAAACTTTTGATTGGCTTTGCTCTGGAAATCCACCTGGCAAAACTATTTTCAGCCCCCGGGGGGGGGGAGGGGGGGGCTGGTTGGCAAACCCGCGACAGATGGAACAAGGTTTTCCTTTCCTCCTGTAACTTTCTGGAGGACAGTTAATGACTGAAAATTGGAGGAGAATGGAGGGAACAGAACAGGAGAGAGATATAGTTTGTAAAGGCTGTCCTCCAACATTGGTACTGCTGCTCGATTCATCCTTGTGATCAATTTGGTTGTCTCTGGAACATCTGCTCACAAGCTGACAAATGATGAATCCCATCTCAGACTGCATAAAGCAGGAAAACAGCAGTCTGATAAACAGCTAACAGAAGAAATATATGCACCTTTCAAAACAAAGACAAATCACTCATTCTCACTAAGTGCTTCCAACAGGAACACTAATTCTGCATTTATTTGCAGAGCATATGTACTGTGTCCAAAGCAGTACATTAAAAAATATCTCCAGCAGCCAATTGGTTTGATTACATTACTCTTCCCCAGTGTAACAACAGCTCTGAAACAACAAAAATATTAAAGTAGCCTCTAAAAAAGAAAACTCTTTAGCAACACTTTGCAGAGTTTAATTCTTTTCACTCTTGCTTTGAAGTGGGGGGGATATGGCATGGAGCTCTTTTCTCCAAGAAATACCCATAAACTATCAGGGTCATCCAACAAAGGCTTTCATGCACTTTCTCTTAAACACAGCAGTTATTTTAATTAATAACTCCAAGAATATACTGCAGGATTCTCTTTGGTTTAGATCTGGTCATGTGATTTTCCTGACACTAGAGGCACTGGGTAAATTGTAGTGCTCTTCCAAGCTGAAGAATGGTCTTTTTTAAAGCAAGTATGTTGAAGAATTGTTATTTCAATTGCCGTGGGTTGGTCATGGGCCAATTTTTTTCTACTCCCCCCCCCAAATTGTTATAAATTGAGAGAAGATTTAGCAGACAAAAGAGATCTGATGTGGGGGAAATAATATTAGGATTTATTACTAGCAAAATAAAAAACTAAAGAACTATATATATACAACAATTCTAACTAGGCAAAAGTGCTATGTATTTACAGAAGTACCTCTCCC
>JAWWLV010000100.1:14568983-14627689 GCA_035041135.1 Platyrinchus mystaceus | reverse complement strand
TATATATACAACAATTCTAACTAGGCAAAAGTGCTATGTATTTACAGAAGTACCTCTCCCCCCTTATATCAGTCCAGGAGGAGAAGCAGTCTCTTTTTCACTTGCAGAGCTACAGGTCTTCCACACAATTCTGCAGCACAGTCTTCCCACAGTGTCACAGGGTGTAATGGCTTTTGAGTCCTTCCCTGTTTTCCTGTAGGGTCCCAAATTTAGCTGCACCAGCATGGATCCCCTACTAGGATCACACGATCCTACCTGGGCCAACTTGCTCCAGCATATATCTTTATCTCCATGGGCCACAGGTCTCCGGCAAGACTCTGTTTTGTCATAGACCTTCCATGGAGTCTCAGCTTCTTTGTGCATCCACTTGCTTCAATGTAGGCTCCTCTATGAGCTGCAGAGGGGGTCTTCTCACCCAGTAATTTTTCACAGACAGCAGGGATTTTAGTTTTCAGTCTTTCCCCTGCTGAAGGGAGGGGGGGGAAGGAGTCGTCCTCCCCCCTTCTTCGGGCTTCTCTCTCCTCCAGCTGCTAGCTCTGACCTTGGAGGCTCCGCTATCTCTCTGCCTGGAATTCTTTCTGCAGCAGTCTTGTTTAAGCAGTCTTTCATTAGACCTTTTCCCCCACTCTGTTACATGTCTCAGCCAGGGGGGCTTCAATGCCACAACCTGCCCCTCGCCCATGACCTAGGAGGAGGGAGGCCTGCTGCCTCTCCTTACATGGCTTCCCAATTTCTCTGCACCTCGTGGCTCTTATCTCTTCTGCATCACAACCTTCTCTTCCATTTTCTTAAAATGGCGTTACTAAAGAGGTATTACTAAAACTTTTGATTGGTTTTGCTCTGGAAATCTACCTGGCAAAACTATTTTCAGCCCCGGGGAGGGGGGGCTCATTGGCAAACCCACGACAGCAATGGCCTAAGCAAGTATAGAACGTCATATCTATTCCTCCTTCTGGGCTCTCAGGAATGACGAATGGAAAAACAAAGCAGGAAGGGTTGGAGAACAGCCTGAGCTGAAAAATGTAGCAGATATAAGCAGGATTGTTTTAATCAAACTGTGAAAAAAAGCAGCTCTTTGTATTATTCTCCTAATCTTGTCTTATGATTGCAAACACAGAACATGGGAAACACTGCACTGCCTTTCTTTGAAAACTGTTAATGTGATGAAAGTAATGCAAACAATCACCCCTCACACTCTGAGACAGAGAAAAGACTTTACACAGGCAGTTTCACATAAACCCTGACTTACAAGTTACGACCCATTTGTAAAGTCAACAAAGATGCTGGGGTACACACAGATTCATTAGTTTGCAAGTGCAAAGTAATATTTACCTCCCCTGGAGTAGCTGGATGACTTATATCCTACCATTTGGTGCCCACACCCTGCATATACCACAGCAGAATAACATTCACTCATACATTGTGTATCACAGAAAGCAATTATCAGATATGCAAGTTTTTATGAATTTAACAGGAATTAGCTCTTTCCCACAAGATAGATTGCACAGTCCACTAAACATATGCATTCCCTAATTCTAACAGGGATTCAAACAGACAGGCTTAGAGATGGGTTAAACATACCATTAAGACAGACCTGGAGAACCTTGAGGAGTGGACCCATGCGAATTGCATGACAGGTCTTGCAATATGGGTCAAGGCAACCTCTGGTTTAAATACAGACTGGCCAAGGAAGGGATTGCGAGTAGCCTTGCGGAGAAGGACTTGGGGCTTCTGGTGGATAGAAAACAAAACATGAGCCAGCAACGTGCACTGGTAGCCCAGAGAACCAAACACATTCTGGGCTGCATCAAAAGATGTGTGGGCAGCACGTTGAGAGAGGTGATGCTGCCCTCTCCTCTATTCTGGTGGGATTCCACCTAGAGTACTGCATCCTGTACTGGAGCCCTCAGCACAGGAAAGTCATGGACCTGATGAAGAAGGTCCAGAGGAGGGCCACAAAAAAGATCAGAAGGGAAAAGCCCCTCCCTTGTGGAAAAAAAAAAAAAAAGCTAAGAGAACTGAGGTTTTTCAGCCTGGAGAACAAAAGATTCCAGGGAAACCTTATTGTAACCTTTCAATACTTAAAGGGAGTTTATAAGAAAGATCAGAAAAGACTTTTTAGAAGGGCCTGTAGCAATAGGACAATGGTTTTAAACTAAAGAAAAAAAAAGGTAGATTCAAACTAGACATAGGAAGAAATTATTTACAAGGGTGGTGAAACACTGTCACAGATTGCCCAGAGAGGCTGTAGATGCCGCATCCCTGGAAACATCCAAGGTCAGGTTGGATGGGGCTCTGAGCAACCTGATCTAGGTGAGAATGTCCCTGCTCATTGCAGGGGGCTTGGACTAGATGATCTTTAGAGGTCCCTTGCAATCTAAACCATTCTATGATTCTGTGAGAGCAGAGAGATCACTGCTCAGCAGTCTGGTGATGCTCTGTAGCTGCAGACAGTCTCTGGGAGGCTATGATCTGCCTTGACCCAGTGTCTCTGCTTCACAGAGGATAAAATTCTACTAGCACCAGTTTGTTGATGCTGCATGGGCAAGTTTCTGCTGTGCTTAGGAATGCCTTCTGCAGTGTGGTCTCTCAAGCACACACACCCAGCATGGAGGAGCAGAAGATGCAAATTTTGTGTCACCAGCATCAAGAACTGTACTTTCTTTTTGTGTCTTCACTGAAGTAATAGTTACTATACTGTAATGGCAAGAATCTTAAATTTCTTGAGACATGTCATGGGACTATGTAAAATTCAAACTTCTCAACTGCTGTAGCAGTTCAAAAGTGATACAGAGAAATGCTTAGAAGCCACACAAAATCACATAAAAAAGTTCCTCAAGCACAGTGACAAAACATGTAAGCTCTGCTACCAGCTGACATACCTTAGTAACCATCGGAAATAAGTTGGTGGTCTTTATCCATGCAGAGAGGCACCAATTCACAGGAACTACCATTACTTTTTAAATAGTCCTAAGTATTGCTCATAGTCCTCTGCAAAGAAGTCAAGACTTGAATAAACTTATCTGCCACATCCCTCATTCAAGTAAGTGCTTTAAAAGCCAGACAGGAAAGCTGTTCAGTGAGCTGAACCTTTGTTTCAGTATTTGGGATAAATGCAATCAATGAATAAAAAGTAGAATTCTTGCAGCTCATCTAAACCCATCAGCCCACTGCAGAGGGACTTCTAGAAACATGTCAAACTTGGCTGTACACACAATATGCATAGCATGCAAATAGTAAACCAGTTTTTTCTGTTGTGACGGAAGTCACAGCTGCAAATGGGGCATACAAGTTTATATAATTGGGTTCCAAAATCCTAACAGAAGTGGAGTTTAGATGGCAGAGCAGTTAGATGCACTTAAAAAGAGCTTAGCACACAAGGAAACCATGAAATTCTTCACAGTCTGCTGGTGTATTTTAGCACTGATTAGTGCCGACCACATAATTCAGTGCTCTTCCACAGCAACTTGAACATGACTTACTGAAGTAAGTTAATTCAAAGTTATCAAAACAGATGTGTGTAGTGCTGCATAGTTACAGAGTTCTCTCAAATTACAATTACAACTGAAATTTCCATTACACAGATGATGCTATACTAAGATGGCTTTGTTACTTTGCTTTTCTTCCCACCCCAATGTCCTCTCTATTCTTAGTCCTCAACTAAAATGTTTTCAAGGTTGTTTTGATTTTTTGCTTGCATGAGGTTAATGTGGATTTTCCTCAGACAATTCTTGCACACTAATAAATTTCTCAAAATTCAAAAGATTACTGTGAATGGAAAATGGAACTTCTACAGAATAGCTCAATAATAAAATATTTGAGGATTCCTGGGAGATCTTAAACTGTTTATATTTATTTTCTAAAACAGAGAACATCAAAGTCTTGTTTAGTTGGTTGTTGTTTGGGGTTTTTTTAAGACAGATTTCAGGAATCACTATTCTCAGTGAAAAACAACAAGGACGAGATATTACCTGTTTTAATTGTACTTAAAACAAAAACAGGAAGCAAAACAGATATTATTTTGCCTTTCTCCTACTTCACTACATTTGTTACCACATCTCACTGTGGTGTGATTCTGTTCCTGTGATCACTGTGCCACAAAGGCACCTCAAGTCATTACTTACTCTGTTAATCACTAATATGAATAAGGAAGAAGAGCCAGAACCTTTTCACATTACAGTCTCACATTGTTCAGGGGGAAATAAATAATCCAAGTGTCAAAAGAGAATGAATTATAAAACGCCCTCCTTAAGAACTTAACTTAAAGGTAAAGCTGTCACTTGTTTCTAAACCTCAGCTACCCTTGAAGACTACATTATTCACAGTCTATTGTACATCCACAGCACTTGCTCCTAATTATTTCCATCATTTTCCAAAGCCTGTAGATATAAGGAAGTACTTAAATACAATTCTAAGTGTCAAATTTAAGCACTGTGGTTTCCCCAAGTTTAGCATCATTGCTCATGCAAGTCCAAGGCGCAAAATTTGACCATAGGAAGCCAATTCAGTTAGGAGTACAGAGTGTATTTATTTTCTACATGCTGCAGCAATGCAAGGAGCATTTGACATCCAAATAAACAAACTAAAGCAAAATGCTGTGATGGTAAAAGCACTGAGGTAAAAATACTTGTATGTTCATTCCACACAGATATACATACAGACAGTTCTTGCCTGCTTTGCAGCCCAGTAGTTCTGTTTTCATCTCTTCCACTGGGCAATGTAAAAACCATTGTGCAGTTCAACATCCCTGTTTCAGTGACAGAATTTTTATAGCTGTCCAGGAGGCAAAAAACCTGGCATTTCTTTCACAGTTAAGGAAACTAATACATTGCATCAATTTCGTTCTGGGAGGACTGAAAATAGATCCATGTGTTCTTGAAGGACAAGACTAAGACCCATGTGAACTACCTTTTAGAACACACCAAACTAATCTATAAAACTCCAGCTTAAACCACACTGTTCACACACACAGAGCCTCAAGTTCCTGGCAGACAATACTGCCGTTCCTTTTCAGTACAACTCACAGGAACACTTATTGTTACTAGCAATGTTTTCCTCTTTTTATTGTGTAGCCAAAAGTTGCTACTTCAGTACAAATTAATAACAAATTCAGGATAGGAAGGTCTTAAGGAGACCATTACAGGATTTCGACACCATTTATGTTGTCACCATGTGGCGTCTCCTTTACAAAAGGGAAGGGCAGCAGGCTGTGCCATTGTGCTTGCAAGACTGTAATGCTGGAGATTTTGTTTGTGTATCCAGATAGAGGAAACACTTGCCTTTACTGGCTTTAAAAAGATCAGTGTTTGATTTAATAAATTCCCTGCCAAGAAAGCAGACTCCATTCTCAAAGGTTAAACACTAGTACTCACCAGGTGACTGGGTGTCGCAGAGCTTTGCTAGCAAGCTACAAAGACTTTTAACATCTGTGGATTTCCCCAGTTTGAAACCAGTCCAATTCAGCTGTTTCTATACTTAGCAGTCTCTGTAAATACATGAGAGATGAGTTCGGGAAGCCTCTGTTCCAGCACTGCATTACAAACTCATCACAGCATCCTATAAATCCAGAGGTTAAAAACACACCTTTGGGAAATGCATATTTTTAAATTAAAGTTAATAAACCTGCCTTCCTAGTCTCTGTAAAACATACTGTAGTTTGCTTAAGCTATACACACCCAAAACTTTGCCTGTTCAAGCAGTCCTACAGACTTAGTTCAGAGAAAACACTCATGGGTTCAGTCGTACCTGTGCTTAGACATTGCATGATCAGGGTAAAATGACTAAATGTGAAGCAGACTGTCAAAATAATAATTTAAAGCTCAAGTGCATAAATGCTGCATGCAACTGTGTATAAAGTTATAAGGAAAGCCTTGTGATCTCAAAGAAAATTGTAACTAATACCGTACTTTGTAACTTAAGAACATCACAGTGACAACAAAGCACACTGATCAGAGACAGCACCTATGTGCAGCAGGTATTTCTTCCTAAGTCCTGTTAATGTGTGGGTCGTGGTCTCATTTTTTTATGAGGAGATTACGGCCCATAAACATGTATTCAAATTATTCACAGATGCTACCCTTTTGTCCTGCCCTCATGAATCTTGAAAACAAATAATTAATAAATAATGCATTCATTACATTTGCAGTGTTGTATTCCCTCAGATCCATCTAAAGAAAGCAGCAAAACTCAGAATCAGATATGGGTGCTGTTTTTACTGCCATTAATGTTTTTTTTTAAAGTGTTACATCCTCAGTAATACATTTTGACCCAAGGATGATTCATCCTCCCACCAAAAAAAGTAAAAATCAAGATAGATTTTACCAATGAAAAATAACAACACTCTGTATGTACTCAAACATCATTTCAGTGATGCAGTATTTTAACACTGCTCTCTGTGCCACATCTATTATGAGACATGGCTCCTGGTAGTCTGTCCTAACAGTCAGGCTATTATCAGCATGCAAGATATGTGTGCTCCCTCTGTTGGCTACCTTACTCTTTAGTAGGAAAAAAATTACATGAAAGGAAAAAACCTTACTGAGAGGGAGCACCATGTAAAGGTTTTGGCTAGGATATGAAAAATTATTTCCTATGCAACAGAGAACGAATTTAGAAAGAGAGCAAACACATAAGCAATTAAATGTCTGAACTCCACCTGAAACTTGACCAAACCTTAAATTTTGCAAGCATAAATATCTGCTCTCAGCGTCTTCTGTTTGTAATGAATCAATGACACATATTACTAAAACCATCAGCCTCAGGCATGAGAAAGAGTATTTAGATGTCAAAGCACAAAAAGCTGTATCGAAAACTGTGCAGCTGCTTGCAAATATCAAAGCTAAGCCACAAAAGCAGATTCGGAAAAATATTGGTCTATATATGCATATTCATAGTATGTCATACCAAATTTCAGATGTGGATGGTAAGAAATATCCCTTTAAAATGTTTCAAAATAATTTCTATGTAATAGAAGAGAATGCCAATAGCTATTTCGTTCAGCAACACAAATCAAGCATTATACTGGCTGAGTAATTACAAAGTCTCAAAGTAGTGATACTGGTCGTAATATTGCCTCCACTTTCTAGACAGTAATTAACTCATATGATGTCAACAGTTCAGAAGTCCTTACTCAGGAACACCATCAAACAAACAACTGTGTCACAAGCACACTAGAAATGCAGGCGCATCTCCAGCCAAGAGCCTTCACCCAGGAGCCTCTGAACTCAACAGAGCTCTGAGTCAGGGGAAAAATAATAAAACAGGGAAAGACTGCAATGTAAACAGGGCTCTCTTGCAAGGCCACAAGTTGTTAAACAAAAACATATTAGGTAACGACAAGGCTTAGTGAGCCAGTGACTTATTAGTCAACACAGAGGTGTGGGGCTGGCTGGAATTCCCAAATCAGATTGTCTGCCAGACAGTCAATTCCATTACCCGGTCTGATAAAACCTGCAAAACCTTCAGAGAGCTATCCTCCCCCATCATCCGGCAGGACATCCAGCAAGCAGATGTGTGGTCCTGGGAGCAAGAGTCTTTTTTCGCTTAGTTTTCTAGCTGGTTTTATTTTGACTTATTTCTTTGTCTCTCCCACCCACGACAAATTGAACTTCAGCCTGCAGAGCTGCAGTGGGTTACCAACTGACATCCTTGACAGAAGAACAAAGGTGCTGCTTGGAGCATTATTGTATTTAAAGTGAGTATCAACAGCCCAAAGACCTTCTGCCTTACATTATCAGGCTCAGTCATCATAACATATTGTGACTACAGTATACAGTACTGTATAAAAATGTAAGGAAACCAAGCTATAGTTTTTGCCTGCTGAGAAACTGGAGTGTACAGAATATTGCTGAGGAGTGGATATGAAACATGAACATGTATAGGTATTACACACTTTTCTCTTGACAGCCAAGAAGTAAAGATACCTTGGTCTTTATATTGCAGACAAAGAGCTTTTAGATGCCAGCTAAGACTGGCTAGAAAAGCTTGTCCTCACTGTAAATTCTCTCACTTTTTCTTTTAGCAAAGAAAAGGGAAAAAAGCACCATATTCTGTTTTATACTGATTATTCCTATATGAATATTCCTCTGCCTCCAGCAGGATTCAGAAAATAATAGCTGCATCATTTTTGCCCTATGAGGCCCAAGTTTGGATTGCTAGGGTAAAATCCTCATATTTGCTCAATGCTTTACATACCAAAAGGAATGAGAGTCCTCTAAAGCAAAATTTCAGTACACATTACTCTGGCAGAGGACATACCTCCTGAGCAATAGAAAATATAACTTCTCTTTTAATAGTGTTTTGCCTGTGGCACCAAGCAACCTCTTAGGAGTCTGGGCTGAGGGCATGGAGCAAACAAGTCTCACTTGAAAAGATTTTGGGGAATGATGGCAGAAGACTAGAAAAACCCTAAACCCCAAAACTCTGGGACTAGGATAACAAATAAGTTGTAACTGCTCCTTATTTCTACTTTCTCCTCAGGTCTGAGTTTCACATTTGTGTGCTTCCTGAAGAAACACAAGCACAGCATTGATATTAATACTGAGCACCTTAAACAGCAGATACAGAAAGTAAACACAGCTATCTAGCCATCCACCAATGCTATATGCCCTACTGAGTAGTTTTTAGCTACAAAGATAAAAAGTGATCTCAGTTTGCCAGGAGTCCATCAAATATGCAAAAAAATCACATATAAATGACATGTATGGTAGTCATTTTGAATCTGGGAAGCCATGATATTAGCTAGTGAATAGCTTCTTCCCCCAACAATTGCTCTATTTTATTAAAGAAATAAAGTAATATAGTTACATTATTTTCCATAGGAAAAAAAAAGAGGATATGAGAAGATCAAACATAACTGTGTGAGTGTTACGCTCCACAGAGTTGCAATAAGGAGCCATCAACGTCTTTGTTTCCAAAGATTTATGAAACCAAATATGACTAGGTATTTATTTTCCGTAACAACCATTGCTTAAAGTATATTTAAAAAGAAAGGCAGAAACATGGGTACAGTGGCCACTTGTACTTTTCAGAAAAGATATATACAGTGAATTCCTCAACTCCTTAGTCCAAAACCTAATAATAATCTGTGGTGCTGCTGATCCATCTGTGAACAAATGGAGAGCAACTGCCTCTCAAGGATTTCAGCAGCATGTACATTGAGTTAAATAACATAAAGAGCAGAAAGAATATTTTTCTTAAAGCAGGGGAAATAAATTATTGAAAGGAAGTTTTTTCAAAACAATTCCTTGTCTCACTGAAGAGGGAGGCTTCCCTAGTGATCCCTGCAGTATAAAGAGTGGAATTACTGAGAGAGAATGTCAGTCACATTTTAACTCAAACATAAACAGCAAAGATAGTTGCTGATACATCTGGAAAGCCCATTATCCTTTAGAAAAGAACTTATTTAGATTTGGAACTTCAAAACAGAAAAATCCAGAATGCTTTAAACTGAAATGCACATATATGTAGCTTACCTCAACATAGATTTTGAAATAGACAAGATAAATAGACTAGCGTTTGATATAATGTATTCAGATTGCTTCTAGTCACTAGCCAGTTATAATGAAGTATGTTTAGATAAAAATCTGAAAGTTGCTATATAACATCTACTTTAAATTCCACAGATACCTCTCCCTAAGGTTTAAGTTCCCTGCACTTAACTTTAAAAAAAAATAAAATTATTATTTTTACATTATGCAACAAATGACAGTACAAATTTATCTATTCATAAGAAAATTACCATGTCATAAGAAATATTTGCAGAATGGGAAACAGGAAAGAATCAGGTAATCAGATATCATACTGTATAAGTGCCTATAAAACTGGCCTGCTTTAACACAGAAGCATGGAGAAGTCTTACTGCTGAACAGCATTCCACTGACTTTGAGAGCATACCTGTGAATATCTGGACTATCTCAGAATCTACAAGAGGCAAACATACTTTTGTAAAGACTAGAATAATTGACAGTTAAAAAAAATATAACCCTACAAGTCACTGTAAAAGGGCATTTCAGTTTAAACTACCATAATAATACAGAAACAGAAACATAAATTAAATCACTCCTCATGTTACAAAAAACTTATTTGTCATCTGATAGCTGTCAAGTGATTCCGTATCTGATACATTTTTCCCAAACAGAATTTAAAAAAAACAAACAAACAAAAAACCAAACAAAACAAAACACCAACCAGCAACAACAAAAAAGGCTTAAACGAAACTTTCAGAGTAAGTGAACCAAATTCTTTTGTTTAAACAAAGGGGCTCTGAAATAATAAACGTTCTTCTTTTCCTGCATTTCAGACCATGCTGGACTATTTCAATAGCTATTTATACCTTTAATACAGAGAGGACTTGACTTATGAAACATGTTCACAAACCCTTTGAAATGCCATAGGTCCACACTGCTGCAAAGAGATGTTTCTGCTGACACAAAGAAAGAGTTAATGAGAAGGGAGATGATGGGGGAAGAGCATATAGCCTTTTGCAGGAACAGCACCACTTTGCAGTGCATAGTTTACTACAAAACCACTTTATTACATACACTGCCACACTACACCAAATTCTTAATAAAATACTGCATGAAGAATTTAGCAAGTGACAATCTACTAGATTCCATTTTTTTCACAGGTAGCCTAAAAGTCCATACACTGGATACTGCTCTGACATGTCAACAACATTTCGGACCTGTCAAAAGATTCCTTCAGCTCGTGGCAGATGGAAATGGTATCAGTTTCCAGATTTATTAGTCTACTGAAGGAAAAGTTCATCAGTGATCAAGATTAGTATTTTGTGCCTTTAAAGCATCATCAGGATTTTCATATGGTTTTCTGAATACTATGGTTTCTCAGGAAGCAATAGAGACTAGTAAGAGCTTGTGATAATATGAGTGGTTCAAAATAATTTAGGAATAAAAAACAAGCATTAGCTGTCAACAGCCTGAAAGATGAGTGCAGTGAAAAACATGTTAGGGTGACAGGAGTATCTAAAAGTGGGTGTTATTATACTTCTAACTCCATTTCAGTCAGTGATAAGATCAGCCTTTCCCCAGTTCGACTCATATGTTTCTCCTGAAAATTATACCAAATTTGAAGTTGGGGTAAAAATTCTGTACCTACAAATGTGATGGTTCAGGGCTGGCATAGTTTCAGATATCTGTGTCTTTCAGTTAGTTCTGGAGTAATTAAAGGCACGCTTTTCTAGCATTTTCAGCATTTCAGACAACAGCACTGCTCACTTTGTCGTACAGGAGTTTCCACAAGCTAATTTCAGACAGAGATGAAAAAAGGGTACATTCTTTAGTCAATATCCTCTTTTTTTACAACTTCCTAAAGGGTGCTTCTTGAATATCAAATTATGAATATGATAGGCACAGCAACTAATGTGAGACAGCCATTTGTTTAACAGGGCTAACCCCAAGCCACTAGTGCTTGCATAAGCTGTTAAGCTCTGTCATTATACCAGAGCTTTCCAGAGGCCAAGTGCAGAAGGGTCATCTCTCTGAGAAACTGTATACCCTTTACTTGGTGTTTTACTCTCTGGGGTTAGCTGTAATGTGACCCTCAGAGTGACTTGAGGCTCGAGGTTGGAAAAGTACAGATGCTGCAGCAGATCTGAAGGGCAGCAGTGAGAGCAGTTCCAAGGCAAAGCCATGAAGAAATTCCATGATGCTGCAGGGCAGACGTGTTCCCCCCTCAGTCCCAATTTTTTGCCGCAGGCTCTGTGTGCTTTCTGTGCACAGGAAAGGGAAGAAGGACCCAAGAACTTGGGCTGCACACTAGAAATGACTTTCAGTTTTGGTCGGATTTTCTGGTGATCAGAGAAAAACAAAAAAAAAAAAAAAAAAAAAAACCAGAAAAAAATTATGCACACTTGATGCTTTGTATTTATTATAATCTTTATGTAAATGTCATGGTATCTTTAATTTTCTTTGCTAATACAATTCTGGCCTTCCACAGTGAAGTTTATGTTTGTCAGAAGTACAATTTTTCCATTACGTAAGGGTTTTTAGTATCTCAGGGTAAATGTTTAAACAAAAGATTAGGGAAAACACCATTCAATTGCAGTTTTTTGATGAGGCAAACACCATGCTTTTAACACCATGCCGTTTAAAATATTGTCTTTTAGCTACTGTTTCAGCTTTTGTTCAGCCTTGATACCATAAACTATAAATACAATAATTACATGTATGTTGTCACTGGCTGGTATGTGTCTGCTTTCTTACATGCACCTAAATAGAAACTGCTTCTGTTCCAAAGAATTTGTACTCTAAGAATCTCAAGAAACAAAGGAGCTAAAAAGTTCTCCATCTATCATCCCTTTATGTCCAACAGACTTGAGGAGAAGGGAGGAAAAGGACATCAATACCCTTCTCTTCGGGCTCAGCATTACAAGCATTTTGCAAAGAAATATAGTAATTATTCTTGACTGTAATCCTGACTTGGATGTTGGGTGTTTTGGGTTTCCTTTCCCTCTTCTAAATTAGAAGAATGTTTCAAAATTACCTCAGTTTTCAGACAGGAAAAAAAAGAGAAAAAGAAAGACAATATCAGAATGCGTAATGTTGGCCATTCACGGACACGTTTTAAGAAATCTTATGCACAAACAGGTATGGAGAAAAAAGGTTAATTATAAATGACACTGTACAATTCCTATACAAAAATCCTGAAGTTTGCAAAAGGAAAGGTTTCCCTAAAGTCTAATAAAACATTATGCCTGAATGTCCCATTCTCACACACCAAAGGATACTGCTATTGTTCCCCAGCAAGGCAGACAGCTGGCACTGCATTCTGAGCGCCGGCCAGGCTATAGCCAGCAACTCATTTACGACCCCAGCATCAGTCAGTCAAAGCAGATCATTTAGCAGAAAACCTCCCAGGCTGGTAGTCTTCCCATTCCTCACTCCCCCCACATGGTAGCAGACAGGTCCGGTCAGGCTGCACAATTCCCTGGCCTTCAAAAGTCCAACATTTTTCATGTTCATTTGAGAGGTTCTTTCCCTCGGATTCAAAGCTGCTTTCACAAACGTGTTAGTGAGTGAGAGCTTTCTATTCTCACGCTAGATGTGATTAATTTGTGGCATTCACGTGGCTAGTTCTGCACAGACAATGGGAATAGACTGGCTCACACCCCATCTACAAGCAATTTATGCCACAGAAGTTCAGACTTAAAGAAAAAAAGCTTTGACAGTAGCATGGCACTGAAACACAATCAAGTATTTCTGCAAAAAGAAGATAGCTCTATTAGCAATAGCACAAATTATTATTAAAACAGACCTGACAAAGACAGAAGAGCATTTTTTCATTGTGGGACAGATGACAACAAAACACATTAAAAAAGCAAAACCTGATTCTTGAATTTTCTTTAGTTCATCCAGCAAACACTATGCACTAAGAAAGCAAGGACATGAAACCTGAATAGAAATATCTGTTTTTACTCAGATCTCCTTATTCCATTTACAAGTACAGTTGCAGAAATGTAAAGTTAATAAATAACAAGAGGAATAGTTGCTGAATTATCTTCTCTCAGTATATTACTCTGGCTAAAGGCCTGAATGGCAGTCCTATCTAATTCTGTAATCAATCTTAGAGCTTACCTTTAATGGACCAAGATAGTAAGAACTCACAAGTATCTGAAATTCATCTCTGTCAAAGAATGCTCAAACTTTCTTTACTGCAGTTTACATTCTGTACAGACAAGTGTGGAAGATCACCTCTTAGCCCTCCCAAATAAGTTCCCTTGTACCATACATCAGAAAGACAGCACTGAATCAAATTTATACACAGATACATAGATATACAGATATAAGAATGCACTGGACTGAGATTTTATCTCCTATATATACAACAAAACACCTAGAGTGCATTATCAGATGCATAAAGTAAACATGCACAGATCCTAACATGCACCGAAAAAGCAGCCCTCAGTGTCATTCACGAAACAGCCTTTTTTGCAATTCTTCTGCATACCTAACATATGCTAAGGACCTTCCACGCAGCAGTCTTAAAGCATGACGCTTATCATTACGAGAAGTATTTCATTGTTTGCTGCCTCTCTGGTAGGGTTTAAAAGAAAATTGACAGGTACAAAACAGGAAGGTGAAAAACATGCAAAGTGTAATGGATGTTTACTTAACCATACACTGGCACATGTTTAAAAGTAACTGGACTAAATTGCAAAGAAAGAGCTGGTGTAGTGATCTGGTATTCCGAAATGCAATGTCAGTAAATGGAAGGTCCTCTTAATTTCTATCAATTAACCCAATACCTTAAAGTCAGCAATTACATATGGAAGCATGCCCTCCACTGGCCTTGAATTTGTTTCATAGCCAATGTGTATAATTAGTCCTGATTAACAGCCCACGTTGCACATCAACAGTATCAGCAAACCCAAATCATCTACACTGCTGCTGCCACAGGAAGCCTTAGTGGTCTGATTGGTGACTTTATCAAAGCACTCTGCTCAAATGAGATTGAGGGCTGATTTGGCACCCACACTGCCTGATTTATTAAGAGAGAAACAGCGCTGCCTTCCACATCTTAATCCCTTGCATCAACTAATTAAAACACAAGGAAAGATTTTACTTATGTGTGAGCAATTACAAGAAGTTCCTGGTCGATGTCCAAATGGTTTCATGACATTAATTTGTGAACAATACAACCTTTTGTATTAGGGAATTTTAGCAGGTGACTGTACACAGAGTAACCCATTTTCATTAATTGTGAGCACATTAAAAAGCAATAGGTGTGAACTTTACCTAGAGTTAATAGTATTCACAAGATTGTTTCCAAAGGGAAACAATTAAAACCTAAAATAAATTTGCAAGGATGTACACATCGTTGAAAACTGGAAAAAAAAACAAACCCAAACCCCACTGCAAGACTAAATGATTGTCTGCAGCATGCAATTTCAACTATTCTGGCAGTATGTACATCTTGCTAACATTACCTTCTTGGATTAGATATGTGTGTAAGTGAAACTGAGTAACTAATAGTAGAACTGGTAGCAGCTGTTATTGGGGATCATAATGAGAGTTAACGAGAAAGTGGCCTGTGCAAAAAGCTTCGTCAAGAGCTGTGCAACCTGCTGTGTGGCTTCTGTTCCTCTGGTTTGCCTCAGTCAGACTGGGAAGCACTCCAGCACAAGGGATATACATAATCTGACGTGGGGGATAACGCACAGAAACCCACTGGGTCAATCATGCAAGCCAAGGCACTCACTGATAAAGCAACACATTGTGGTTACAAGCTTGAAGTGCCCAATCAGTGAACTTTCCACTGTGCAGATGGCTTATTGTCTGGGTACAGCATAACGCACCCAAAGCCAGTAAAAGGGATCTCTGGTTTATTTTATTTTACTTTATTTTATTTTTTATTTTGTGTTAGTCGTGGTTTGGAGGGGATGATGCTAAACTATGCCGCCTGCCTTATGAATTGCAATGGGAGAAATCTAGATCTGCCAATTAAAAATAGCAAATAAATCTATATCAGCATTTTGCTCTCTGAATAAAACCATACCACAGTGTATAATCCAAGTTCCCCTTCGGAGTACAAGAAAAAATGCAGTGGGATTCTCGTGCTAGAATTTCTAGCATGTTTCAAATGCAAGGGCAGTCAATGGTTCTCATACTGACAGGAGAGTGTCCATGCACCCCTGTGTGTGGAAGAATACACAGCAGAGTACAAGCTCCCTTTACTCCAGAGAAATGAAAGGCTTGACATATTTTAGCAACTAAATAACATAACTTGGGAATATTGCTCTCTGAAAAGTAATGGTTGTTCCCTAAAGATGATGTTTATTATTCATACAAGCAATTTCCCTACAGCCCAGCAAAATCGTTGTGAGAGCAGCACGATAGAGAACCTACCAATGGAGATGCATTTTGAACAGACACAGAGTACTAAATATTTTAAAGAAAGTACAATTCCCTGGCTTCATTCTAGAGCATAACAGTGTCTTTGGGCAGGGAGAGGAGGAGTGGTAAGGTTGGGGAGGGGAGAAGTGGAGGGAGAAGGTGTGGCAAATATGGGGGAAAAATGTGGAATTGTTTCAGTGCAAACTGATTTAGTAAAAGGAGAAAAATTTAAATTGATTGTGTGAACTTTTCTCTCCACTGATCTGGTACCCTTCCCACATCTGTCTTTAATTGCCCAGGGCACCTCCTGCTGTCCTCTTCAACACTGGTACTCTGCTTGCCAAAGAAATCCTTAACCTGATCAGCTGTATCCTGACCAACTGTGGCACTACAAGATCTTACCAAGAGATAAAAGAAAATGGCTTGGTAAAATAACAAACCCTAAGCCGCAACACTTTTCCAGCCCCAGCTCCCTTCAAAGTCAGGGCAACCCCAGCTGGCAGCAGAGCCACAGCATATAGAGAAACATACTTGCATAACTGAAAACTAGGAAGACAAGCAAATGCTGAAGTTTTATGAGGCAGAGTCATAAAATAATTTTATATTCTGCTAAGACAACACTAGAGCACATTACCTGGAGTTACTGTAATACAAACTAAGAGTTCTGAACGTAACTTTTGTATCTTACTGTCCCTATTCTTCATCCCACCTTTACACTTAAATCCATCCTCCTTTTTCACATTGTTTTGTGATTGGGAGTTTGACAAAGATATTTTGTAGCAACAGTTTTCTACAGCACCAGAGTGGGGCCCTTTTAACAATGCCTCTGTAGTACCTCAGGGTTTTGACAGAAAATCCTATGTAACACAGGCAGTGAGCTTGTACGCCAACACATTCCCATCATCAATTGGAAACGCTTACTTAAGAAAATCTACCAATATGTTCCACTTGGCTCTGCCCACTCTGATGGCAATGCTGCTCCTGGAAACAAGCACGAGGCAACTTACTCTGAGAGCTGCCACTGCCAGCTTTGATAGTCTCCCCTCTTTTAACTACCCTACTTCAAATGTGCCAAAAGCAGAGAGGGGGCCGGGGGGGTGCAGGGGGGAAAGAAGCCTCCTGTCTGTTGCCTGTGTGAGAACATGTCCCAGGGTAAGGATGGGCTGGCTGCCCTGGGGAACCTCTGTCCTATGACTGTTCCCACCACTCTCTCCCAAATATCTCAAAGAAGAAGTGGAATCTACAAGTGAGCAGAGTCATAATGGCTAAAACAAAACAGAAATCATAACAACCTTTAGTTTGTCTGGCCTTGTTTTATTGTTCTGCTTTAGATAAGTTACTAATCACATAGGAAGGGGGAAAGGGAAGACAGTACTACTGAAAGCAAGTATGCTGTTCTCTTGCAAACAGATCTTACCTTCTGGCACAATATTCTGGGCACGAAGTGCCTGGCAATAAAACATTATGGTTTCCTTCTACTGGCCATTATTCTCAGCATGCAGCATTAAAGTCTGCTTTCTGTAAAAACAAGTCTTCCAGGGTTTCACTGATGCAATGTTTTAGACCATCGAAAGGTTTAAAACAGTGTTCACGGTTTTTGGTTGGTTTTTTGGTTTGGTGTTTTTTTTTTTTTTTTTTTTTTGAGGATGGGAAAAAAGCTGTGAAAAATTTCAGAAAAAAAAATCAATACATATCAACTTTGGTAGCAGCAGCTGTTGGCAAGTCTTCCTTCTTTGAATAAAGCTGTCAATATAGCTAAGAGCTAAAGGGCCAATTTCGAGACAGTTACCTTCCTGAACTAAAAATTAATGAATATAAACATTCTTTGTTCTGCTCCATCCCCAAACTCTGTGTTCTCCTGTGGTAATCGGCAGAGTCAAGCTGTCACTATTACGTGCATACTGTGAGCATGAAGAAGGGGAGTGTGATGTGATGGCAAACCTACTTCCTCCAGCCTGCCTCCTTATGAAACAAACAAACAAACAAAAAGCAACAACAAACACCATGCTAAATCCTTTGGAGGAGGGGAAAAAAAAACACCTTAATTTGACTGATTGTGCTTAAGGCTGTGGAGGAGTCATCCACACGTAATTACCACACTGGATCCTGGCATGCAACAAGAAATTTGAAGTGTTAGAAATATATATGGAGGCATGTGTCAGGCCATTTCACTGCACCTAACAGTTGTCTCCAGCTTCATCTCAAGCTAATTAGCTGCAAAAGTCACTTGAGCAAATTCTCCACTTCATAGGGATTTCACATTAAGGGCCCTAAAAAACATCATCACCTACTACAGAACTGAGGAACTTGGAAAGACTAAGAAATTCTGCACTAAATTGAGATGATCAATATTTACTACAGATCAGTCAACACTATCAAGTACTAACAGGACGGAACCAAAATTTATTAAAAAAAAAATCAATAATTTAATCAGGCCAATGACAATCCTCATGGGTTTAACTTGATATACCATTAATATGAAAAGAATTTGACAGTTTACATAAGGGATGTGACCTAGTGCCAACAACCTCTGGCTTCTACATTTTCCAGATGGCAAGAGATTAGGCTAAAGTCTTTATTCTTATAAGAAGATTTTTTTCCTCCATGGAAAAACTATAAAAGACAATTCTGTTCCAAACTTCAAGTCTCCTTCACAAATGTCTACTCAATTCCAGGCCTTAACTAATGTCTATTAAAAGAAGTCTTTGGGTCTGAAGCTGTGAAGAAGAAAAAGAATAAAAAAGAATTAAGAAAAAAAGGCTAAGGCAAACCTAAGTTTAATGCTTGCCTTTAAAAGATATATTGACAAAAGCAGTGGGGGAGAGTTTAGACTATCATTAAATTAAAGGAAAAGGTTGGCAAGTTTCAATTGTGGATGTGAATACCTACTTGAGTTTGATCTTGATGGACTTAAGATGGGGGAAAAAGTTAAGCCTACTTACATATTAAAAAATGCAGTTTTGTTAAATTCCGTATGCACCGTTTTTCTCACTTTGATTTATACCATCATTGACAAAGACTTTGAAGGACATTCCTGTTTAATATGGTAAAGAGCCACAGCACAGGGCATTGTCTCTGCTTTGCAAACGTTAATATGAAAAATCATCCCTTGACAAAGCATGACACTATTTTCCATTAATCCCTGAAATACAGCAAAGAGGGAAACTGGAGTCTTTCATTGCTACTTATCCAGGGGAAGACATGGATGATTAATCAAAGTGGTCCATAAGGTGAAAATATATTGTGTGAAAAGTAACTTTTGCAGACAGAAATTCATAACCGATCAATCAGACTAAACATTAAAAAAAATAATCAAAACACATTCTTCAGTGCCCGAGGTATCAAAAAAGTCATCTGTGAGAGTTGTTCACTTCTCCTTTCAACCATCACAAAGTATTACCTCATTTTTTGCTTTACTGGCATCACCATAGTAACCCTTCTCCTGCAAGAAATATTCCCCAAAGGCCACCACCCCTCCAGCAAATGCCTTCAACACCTCGTATCCTGTGCCTTATAAATTGACTCGTCCCTGAAGACTCACAGTAAATTCAAGCACTGAACACACACCAAACCTCAGCCATTAAAGGATCATCTCAAAATGTAAGCTTAACAAGTGTTCTACACAAACCAGACTTTGAAGCGACCATCATTTGGCTCAGTACAAGATGTGGAGAAAGAGAGTAACTATTACCAAGACATTGTTTCCTTAGCTAACCCCTATTTACCCCCCACCATTAGTAAGTCATTTTACACATGATTATCTTTCATTCCCAAATATATAAACTAAAGATAAATTTATAGTACTTTCTACATTACAGTTGTGTCACTCAGACTCATAGGCCAGAACAGTCTGGCAATCATGTAACTTTAGAACATCATTTAATGACCTAAGAGGATTACATCATAGCACCAGGTTTTCCTCAACAGCCCAGAAAAAATATAATAAAATTTGGATAATATACTAAGTGATCAATTTAAGACTTCCTTTGGAAGGAGTAAATGGTACAGTTTCATTTGTAAAATATTTTGGGTAATGGTCAGACACTACAATTAGTATTAGGGCTCAGGGATGTAAAACTATTTGCCATAGCCTCTTACAAAAGACAGCAGGCTTCTTTCCAGCCAAGGTATGTTACCATTTTGCACTAATTCTGAAATCTTCTATGTTTATCAAGTTAGAAAAATAGAAGGGTTTGACACATTCCTAAATAACATTTCTTTTCAGTCCCATGCTTGGACCAGCTTCATGAGGGGTCCAGTAAATCCTGATCCCAGCCAGCAGGAGGGGTCAGTGAATCCTCCCAAACACTTCTCCCCACCTTCTTACTAGCAGAGGGCTTCTCTGTACCAAGTCAGAGGGGTAAATCAGTTTCATGATGATTCAGAAACAAACTCTCTCAAAGCCTTTGCCCATATTGCTGCTTCAGGTGACAGCCACTCTGCTACTCTAACTGCATCATGACACCTCCTCTGCTTCTGCAATGCAGCATGGTATCATCCTGGTAAGACCAGGCAGGTTTGTACACCTTTACTGGTAAGATTTTGTTTTAAACCCAGATTATCATAACCAAAACATGAGAATTTATTCTAAACACTCACTACTGTACCTGTAGCTGAAGGCAGCAGCACCTTCTGTAAGAGCATCAACGTCACAAAAAGCAACTAGGGGAGCAATCCCTTTCAGCTTGCTAAGCTTTGGCTAAAAACAAACCATGAAGTTTCTCAAATGCTCAGAGAGGATTTGATTTTGTTAACAAATAAGGAAAATTTAGAAGGAGGTTAATTCAGCACAGTAGAGGACTGAAGAAAGCCACACAGGTCTAACTACCTTTTAATGTTCAATTTCCTTATGTCAGCAGCCTCTTTTTCTGCTTTAAAAAATGTATCATCTGCTCAGTATTTCTGAATGCCCTTCGAAATGACAAATTTTTTCAGATTCTCATGAAGACTCAGCTCCCTCTTCATATAAGTATGCTTTAAGTTCTTCCCCTCTTTCTTCTCATGTATCCCTCAGTTTCTATATATACAGTTTTGTTTTTTCTTAAGTTATATTATGCTGCATTTCTCCTCTGTTCTCTAATTCATAACTGTTTATTTCATGCTTTTCAAGACATACTCGGCAGAGAAGTGAAAAAAGAGAAGACAAGGGGTCTCAATTACTCCATGCCTGCAAGGAATTTCATTGGGAGAAAGATCTGGTACTTGACTGCTTTTGAGGGAGCACTAGATTCTACACGAGTGGGACAGCTGGAAACGCCATATATATATTTTGCTTTCCAGTTGCAAAAAGCTAGTTTCTTTTAGGATTAAATCAGAAGGTTCTATCTTGACAGAGAGAGCTTATAGACCTGTTAAAAACAAAAGAAAGAACCACCACCATCAAAAAAAAAAACAAACTCCACCCAAAAAACCCCAACCCACAAAAAAAGCACACAGAGAAAACAAAACTATAAAGAACAATGCTAGTGTAGTGCAGTCTAACAAAAGAAACCTGATAACTCAGTTTATCAATGTGGTTAATAATAAACTCTGTGATGATTGATTCAAATACCAGACCTAGGCAATCTAGACAGCAGTGCATACTTTATCAATAACAACTAACTAAAAATAGGTAATATAAAAACAAACCTTAATTTTTCTTTGGTAGCTTGTGGTGCTCCTTTAAAAAAAAAAGAAGCTTTACAAGCTTCTAACCCAAATTTCTGGGTTTTTTTGCAGGGGGGAACATGAGGGAAAGTCAAAAGGAAACACCTTTACAGTCCTGGGAACAGACCGTTATAAGAATATCATTAAATATATCCTTGCAATTTTGTATCCAGTGGCTGGGATAGCTGTGCATTGTACCTTGAAGATGTACAATTCTAGTCTCTTAATCAAAATGAGACTGAACACATACAAGAGCAACAGAAATTAACATATATTTGGACACTGTTCGTGGCTTGTCTACCTCTTCTCTGTGACAGTAGAAGATGTTTTCCCCATATTGTATGCTAAATTGTGTTCACAGATCAAAAAGACCACCGGCCAATCAAACAGGTTTTCACCTTCCATTGCCAGTACTTTTCTTCAGGTCACAAAATCTAAGCCAAGATCCTCACTTTCAAAGCAGTAAACAGCATTCACGCTTCTTGTGTCCTTCAAAGTTTATCTGAAGCTATCATTCATATTTGGTTATTGTTTTCTTGAACAAATGAATCACAAATATATGAACAGTAAGTACCCCTCTGGGATTCTGGCAAAGGGTTTGTGTATTTGTGCATAGATGCTGTTTACAGCACTGTTTTCAGAATAGGGAAAAAAGCACATCTGCCTTGTTTCAAGGATAGTGACTCCTACCTATTAAAACCTTGAGATACAATGTTGACAGAACCAGAGTTGCAATTTGCTTAGTAGCACTTGGATATTAGAGCAGCTCTTCACAACAGTGGGACATTACTATGATGCACCTAGCATTCCAGATGCACTGCATCCAAAATACACTTGTCTAACACAGAACAAGAAAGAATATCATTACAGAATATAAAGTGATATCAGCTTGGCCTGTCCCTACTTAGAAGAAATCTCAGCACAGTGTTTTACCAAGTTTTAGAAAGACAAAGACAATTTTATTTTAAAATGCTGAGCTCCATAAAGAGCTGCTTTTGTAGAGACCTAAAAGGAGATATTAGTTGTTTAAATGTTTAAATGTGTCCCTCAGTAGCTTCAATCACCGAGCTCATCTTTCCTTTCTGAACAAAGCCATATACCTTGCCAAAAGTTAAATTATATCATCCACGGAAATCATAGATCTTGTTTACTATCCAAAAGCTGAGAAAAATCTCAGCACGCTGGAGCTTAAAACAACCCAAGGGCCTCATTTCAAACTTGATGGCTATGCTTTTCAGTTGGGATTTAGCTGGCTTGGAGGGTGGGGACACCCTCTTTTGACTGCGGATTTTAGGTATGCCTTTGATTAGAAAAGCGTTGTTCTCATTGTCCATACAAACAATTTGTATTTAAAAAGAAAAACAGGACTGGCACTACTCCATCCTGTTCAGAAGTCTGTGCTAAATGTTTCGTATAACTATGGTCAGGCAAAAGACAACCTTCAAACGGGGAAGAGGCAAGCAAATTGATCTTGCACTAGTAAGCACAAACCTGTAGGCACACTGGAGCAGAGTTCTTAGTACGCCAGCTTCACAGATAATCCAAGGGGAAGCTAAGGTTCTCACTTCAATGGGTGAGCTGTCTGGCAGAAAGTAACAGCCAGCCTTTCTACCTTCAGCGATAACCAAAGCAAATTGTTTTGTTCAAGGTCAGCTCATTTTCAAGCTTTCTCTGTGCTCAAATGGCTCAGCTGCTCCCATGCATATCTTTGAAAGATTCCTGCAGTGAGCTGCAAAAGTCCTTCAAATCCTCACCAGACTAAAACTGGAAACTCAGGATGAGAGGAAATTGAAAAGGAACAACAGCAAGCCCCAGGAGGCTAGTGGAGCACCAGATGCACTCTACCTATCTGTTTTAAGAGACATAGTTTGTGATCTCTTCCATCGCGTGTAAGATTGTATTAAGCTGTAATTCTGTCGCTGCTTTGTTCAATAATTTTATGTGATGGTTAGGTTCACTCTTCCTCACTTACAGCAACTGTAACTTGTGAGGGAAAGAGTGTTCTTTGTTAAGAAATCATTCATTTTTAAATGCTCAGAGAGGCATTTAAAGTGTATCGTTGACTAGATGGAACATAAAATCTGATCTTACATGCTCTGGCAAGGAGTGCAGCAGTATCTAAATTCTGTCATAAAGCTGGTATTTTAATCACCTACAAAATCACGGTCCTGAAGCTGCAAGAAAACGCATTTATCAACACAGTCATCCACTCAATAGCTTCTGACAGCCACACAGCAGACAGAGTAATGCCTACTACTGAAGGTCCATGGATTTAAATATCCAAAATACAAATTTACCCACATAAATACCATTCAAGTGTATTCATCTCTAGGCAAACTTTGTACTGAACTTCTATTCAGCAGCTGTTTCGATTTCAAAATTACATTCATAAAGATTATATTTTTCAATATTTAATCTGCTTGTATTACTTCTTTCTTCTCCACTTTTTGAATTGTGTCAAGATCTTTAGTTTCATAAATTTCACTGCCATCAAAATATCAGAATCTGTTTACTGATTTGCTTTAAGACGAAGGTATTTCAAACAGCGTAGCACTATTTCTGAGATCAGAACATGCTTTGGTGAGGTGAACAATTCATATCCCCACTCCCAGAGAAAATGAGATATGTGAATTAATTTACAGAATACTTTGCAGATGCAGCAAAGCACACAGAAAGGCTAGTCAGACTTTTCACTAGAGCCCTAGAAGTTTCTCCTTCTGTTTTTTTAACTCCTTATAATTAAAAGAATGATATTATGCAATACTGAAGTATTTATGGAAGTATTCCCACATGGAGAAGAAACCCAGTGTCTGTTAAGAATCAAAGGAAACTTAAATGCTTCCAAATCTTATTCTTAACCAACATTTTAATTGAATCTCCATTTCAAATATTCTTTTTTTCCTTAATCTTAAGTTGCTAACTGCCAAAAGACAGGTTAGCACACCAAGGAAATAGTGTTCTTATTATCCAAACTAATCTGTGCATACCCAAACTAAAAACAAAACAAGAAACCAACCAAACAAAAAAAATGATTCTGTGTTAAAGTATTGACAGCATTTCTTCCACAGTTACAAACAGATGCTTAATGACTCCTACCTTGCAATTTTATAAAACTTGCAAAGCAATTGCAGTAATGCCAGGTGCATAAGTACAGACCAAAATCAGCAACAGAAGAGAGCAAGCTGTTGTTACCAATTTTGCATAACACTGGAACAGCAAGAAGAGAAGTAGGCTTCTCTGAGCTCCTTTCAGAGACCTCAGTGATATCAAGCAACTTGAAAATAACACTTTCAGCACAATTTTTTTCTACCTTTACCAACAGTCATGCTCAGGACTTAAATTAGACAGCTTGCTCCCCGGCTCAGTTCAAAGAGAGTGTTTATCACTGAATTGGAAATTTTATTGCTTATGTTGCATGCACTCAACTCTAAAACAACAGCAAGCTTAACTGCTTGAGAGATTCTGCTCTGAAAAAAGTAATTCCTGTAAAATCATTCCTTCTTTGGTTCCATCTTACGACAGAGAATTAAGTTACAGCCATTGTTTGCTGTCTTAGAAGAGTATGAGAGAGAAAACAAAACAAAGCTCATAAACAGCCATCCAGTCATTTCAAACAACAGACAAGGAGAATTTTGGCTTTTAGGACAAACTGGTTAAGGAACTTACAGCCAGATTCCTTTTACGGTTTTAAAGAAGAAGAGAAATCCCCAAGTTATAGTTACCTTACTGTAAAGAAGTAACTAAGTACTTCCTGAGGTGCAGGGAAATTATTTTGTATTTTATATACCCCTACAATACTTTGGTGGAGAAAAGAAGGTGCAGAAAAGTATTTGTTATGCTCTTTTCACAGTTCTTCATTATTAGGGTAAACATATTCACATCTTTAAAAATAAAAGGGTAACAACAACTGAACCACAGCTTTCCAGCTTGCCAAGATTTACAGTGTGTGCCAGAAGATTAAAATAAAATAGGGTTAGTAAAGCTGGAAGCTTATCCAAAATATTACAGCAGAAATGCCTCAATTCTTGGTCTGCAGAAGAGTGAAATGAAAGAAACTTCTTGGGATGATTTACAAAAAGGGTCAACATGAAAACTGAGTGGACTGAAAGCAACTGTTAAAGAGAACTGATCTTTCATAGAGATCTCTGTGAAATATATGAATGCTGTTGGCTGAATCTGCTTAAAAAACACTGCCAATCAACATGCAGCTCCTTAGCATAAAGAAGCCTTCTTCCATGAATGTTTCATCCCAAGAGAAATTCCCTCCACAGGGAGAGGGGGAACCTATGTACTAACAATCAGCAGGAAATGGAATCTGGAAATACATCACTTTGGATAGGAAGGATGACATTAATCAGCTAATAAATCAACATAAGACCCCACTTTATATGAAACACATTTATGCTATCCGAAATTGCATAGTTAAGGAGCAAGCTGATCCAGTAATATATTCTATGCTTTTCAATGAGCTGCTGCAAGTTGGCACAAACACATCATTACTTCAGAAATTCTACAAAAAGCCTTGCCTCTTGCTAATCTTTTGTTCCTGAAGGCAGAACCCCAGCTATCACTTGCAACATGGAAATCACAATGAATTTTCTGCGGGTTTCTTTTTTTCCATCATTTCAGATCTGCAAGCCCTCAGTTTTTTTATAGCTTCATTCTTAGATTATTTTAGAAGGCCATTTAAAAAATACACATCTGAGAGGTACTAAGAATGAGTAAGCTGTTTGTAAATGCCATGAAATAAGATTTCCAAGACAACAAACAGCATTTTTTACTGTTTTCATGGATAAAGATTATTTGGAGGAGGGAAATACTAAGAGACATTGTATACTTACCAGAATAAAAACACCTTGTTAAACCATCTTCACACATCAAACCTGCAGCAGAAACCCTTTTAACCACACAGCATGTTCTGGGCTATCATAATGTAGGTGCAAAGGGTAAGACAAAAGTTAGAGATGACATGAGCCCCAGGCTGCTTAGCCAGGCTTTCAAGGGTAGATTTGCAATATATACATTTTTTTAGCCAACTAGCTGTTGCAACCTGAGCCACAGCTCCTGGGACCATTCCTAAGAGCCAAAAAGGAGCACCTGCAGCCCAAACACAGCACTCAGTGAAACACTATTTACAGGATGGACTCTAAAGACAAAAGGTCTCTGCAGGTGCCTTGATATTCAAAGCTTAAGAACTCTCTGATAATGCAATTGGTACAAACATCTAAAAATATGTTACCCTACAAGGCCTTTTTTCTTCCTCAACCTGGTCACCAACACACTCAAAACACAAATCCCAAGATGGTCAAAAACAGGACAGGAAACAGAGGTAGCACCTTGGAGGAGCATCAGGAACAGAAATCTGTTGATTTGTACCTGCAGTCTTGCAGATGTGGAAAGAGAGCAGCCAGTGTTACGCTTTGCTTGACTGCACAGCAGGCGAGCTTTCCCGTAATTTTTTTGCCCTGCTGTGTTGCCCTCCCTAAAAGCACAAAAAGGCTCATGAGACAGGATAAGATTTTGGAGCTGGGGAGACTGAGGGAGGGAGACAATCTCATGCAGATTTTTCTTTTTTTACAAGTGACACTCAAGTTCTCCCTATATTCATACTTCCCTTATCCTGTTTTCACTGCACTGACACTAATCCGCCTTGAAATTGGCTGATTCTGCCCAAGCCATGTTTACATGGAAGCAAGTTTCATCTGGTTGTCCTCATTCAGAGACCAGTTTCTGCTCTGTGGCAGGAGAGATTATTAAAAAACATATATTATGAGCACATGCTTTAAAGTGACTCAACTTGGAAAGATAACTGTATTATGTCAGCCTTCCACTCCCTAGGTCACAGAGAGGGAGAGGTAGCAGTAAAAATCTCAGATGGAAATTGCTTTCTAAATATATTATCCTCCATAAAAGCCATTTACCAACTGCTAGTACCCACAAGACAAAGGGAAAAGATAAAAAGTACATGTGACACAACAGAGTAGGGAGCAGTGTGGAAGACTCATTTGCATTATCACACTGAACATTAACCACAAGAAGGAAAAAATAAAACGCTCCCTGTTTTACACAAACATCAATTAAATCCAGTCATTTCACTGATCACTCTTGTGGAGCACTTATGCATACGCCATTCTGGCTTTTATGGCACAGGCAGTGCTTCATTGTCTGTCACTGCATCAGAATTCCCCTTTGTTTGAGGGAGAAGGGGGAAAAATTTTATTTTCTCCTATGATCAATAACATCTGCAGCTTCACATGAGGCCTTAAGATTACAGTACCTAAACATGCTAGCTTATTTCATGGCAGAGAACACATGATCATAGAATCATTAAGGTTGGAAAAGGCCTCTAAGATCATCTAGTCCAACCATTAACCCAGCATACCACCATATTCACCACTAAACCCCAAATGCCACATCCACAGGCCTTCTGAGCACTTCCAGGGATGGACAGGATGTGAGTACTCCCTCTCTGGACAGGATGCCTGTGAAGAAATTATCCTTTATACTCAATCTAAACCTCCTCTAGCATAACTTGAGGCCTACTCTTATCCTATTGCTTGTTACTTGGTAAAAGAGACCAACCCCCTCCTCACTCCAATCTCCTCTCAGGTAGCTTTGGAGAATGATGATATCCCATTTGAGCCTCATTTTCTTCAGCCTAAACACCCCCAGCTCCCTCAGCTGTTCCAGACTCTTCCCCAACTCCGTTGCCCTTTTCTGGACACACTGCAGCACCTCAGTACCTTTCTCGTAGTGAGGTGCCCAAAACTGAACACGGAATTTGAGATGTGGCTCCAACAATGCTGAGTACAGGGGAACAGTCACTGCCCTGGTCTTGCTGGCCCCATTATTTCTGATCCAAGCCAGGATGGCCTTGGCCTTCTTGGCCACCTTAGCAAATTCTGGAGCATGTACAGCTGGTGTCAACCAGCACCCTCAGGTGTCTTTCCACTGGGCAGCTTCCCAGCCACTCTTCCCTCAGCCTGTAGCACTGCATGGGGTTGTTATGACCCAAGGGCAGGACCCAACACTTGTCCTTGTTAAGCCCCCTAACAACAGTCCTCAGCCCATTGATCCACCCTGTCTGGATCCCTCTGCAGAGCCTTCTTGCCTCCAGCAGATCTACACTCCCACCCAACTTGTCATCTGCAAACTGAGTGTGCACTGAATCCCATCATCCAGATCATGATAAATATATAAAATATGTATATATATATAAATAAATGACTGGCCCAAGAACTGAGCCCTGGGGAACGCAACTACCCAACCCATACACTACCACTTCTCTGGGCCTCGTCATCCAGCCAGTTCTTAACCCAGCCAAGAGTGCACCTTACCAAGCCGTAAGCAATCAGCTTTTCTGGGCAAATGCTGTGAGGGGTGGTGTCAAGTGCTTTGCTGAAGTTCAGGCAACAGTCAACATCCACAGCCTTTTCCTCATCCACCATGCTGGTCCCACTGCCATAGACCAGGTTAGCCAAGCAGGAGCTGCCCTTCATAAACCTGTGCTGGCTGGCCCTGATTCCCTGGTTCTCCTGCAAGTGCTGTGTGATGGCACTCAAAAAACCATGTGGTCCATGAATTTTATATAAACATGCTTCAGTGCAAAAACCCCACATTTTTCCACCTAGGGTTTTAATAACACTTTCATGCTTTACAAGAACTCCAGCAGAAGGAAGGAGGGGTACTTCCATTTGTTGAGCAAGAAGTCCTTTGCTGTTGTTTCCTCATCATCATTTAAAACATTCTAAAATGACCAGCCCTTAACTCCTTGTTTATTCATTGCTTTAGCAACTGCTGCTAATCCCAAGAGAGCAGGACTTAATTCCAAATGCCACCAGTCGCCTTTGTTGAGGGTTATTCCCCCCACAACTTCTCCAGTAACTAAGCCAATAATTGTATTAGTCTTTCCCAGTTGCTTACTACCAATTTTCTAGACCTCTGAGCTAAGTTAGAAAAAAAAGAAGTGTTACTGGTTTGTTTCTCACCCATTCATGTTTCTTACACAAAAAAGAGGAAAGACACCAGCCACACAGGAGCGAATGTTAATCTATGTCTTCCTTTATGCTACATTTCAAATTAGATCTAAATTGCTGTAATTTTCAATTCCAAATAAAAGGTATCCAAAATAAAAAAATTACTATTCCTTTGTGAGTTCAAAAGGTTTTCGGCCCCCTAAGGTACAGAGCTGATAATTCTATGACCAAAAAAAAAAATTAATCTGTAGTTGACATAGCAGCATCTTGACCTCATAAACAAAGCCATCAGCTGCCTACATACACATGCACTGTACTCCTGTCCAAGTAACTTGCTCAGTTCAGTAAAATGGACAAATCTACAGCAGATTCTCACCGAATTCTGGAATAACAACCACAAATTAGAGATAGAAGACAAACAGCAAAGTCCAAATCCTGATAATGACTGTAGTTAAGATGATGTAGGGAGGTTGAGGTACTTTCTATTTATTCCCTGCCTCCAAAGAGGTATTTCCTAAAATTATCCAAGAGGTCCTTACAGAAATGGAGACAGGGATGAATGCTAACTTGAGAAAAGGTCAGCAACAGACACTTTGGATTAATCTGTAAATGGGAACCAAATATACTTTGTCCACTGAGTACTAGAGAAGCAGATATTACACACCCACAAAAGACCCTAGGGAATAAATACATTTGGCAATAACCACATACTTCATCAAAAAAATAATCGGACACAAACTGCAGATTGTTACCAATCCCTAAATATATATTTGAGCTTCAAAAATGCAAACAGAACTTGACCCATCTCATGGGATGGATTTCTTCTCTGAAATATTTAAGGGCAACACTGAGAAGGATGTGATCCTCGAAGTACTTAAAGAAATACATTAAAATACCTGTTAGATAAAGGAAATTTATAGCTTAGTGTCAAATATCCATGTCCCAAGGTTCTCTTTGCAAGTGTGAGTACAATTTCTGCTACACAAACAAACTTACTGAGGAGATGCCTGCAGCTCCTTTACTATTAGCAATGGACTCAAAAAAAAAGCCCTATCACCAGAAGCTGAAATTAAATGTGGTCTCATTTTTAGCTTCCATAATAAATTGCTACTTTCTAAAATAGATGTCAGCATGTAAATTACACAGTTGTGCACACTTTCTCATCTACATCAAGAGTTAATTAAATGGCAACACAGCTAAGATTATTCCTCCAATACCTCAATATTTTAAAGGACTGTCACTTAAGTATACAAAACTACTCAGTCTGCACACCACATGCACACAGTTCTTATTGGTTTTCAGTCACAGACAGCAATGGTGAGAGTATCACTGCCTGTCTTTGTCGAGAACATGGCAGGCAGCATGGTAGGGAACCAACTAAGACGTAAGGTAGAGAGGAATAAGTGTGCATCATTTTCAGCCACAAAAAGAGTATTAAGCATAATTAACCATCATTTAACCCACTTGCTTCAGAGCTCCCTGGCCATTATCAAATAACACAAAGATAAAACCTCCGAAATAGATCCAAGGAAGAACACGGGCAAGGGTTGAGCACTGTAATTCACCACTGCAGGCAGGCAAAAAATTATCATCTTTATAACAAAGGACTGAGGGCACCGACCGATGTCTCTGGCAAACCATGCTGAGACAGCTGAATAACAGCTGCCTGCCAGCCCCTTTATCACTGAGCAACCTTTCGGCCATCTTCATCCAGAGTTTTCAGTGTACTTGTTCTGCTCAGAAGCTTAGACTAATGCACTGATTTGTAAAGAGGAGAAGAGTCACATGCTACCTTTTAGCACTTAGGTACAAAGATGATAACCTCTGGCACAGGGCTAAGTGAACACATAACACTGAACAGGCAAAAATTTTGAGTGAAGGGGTGAAGCAGGTTGCCAGAGGAAATAAGCTATTAACATCAACCAGAGAAGAATTTTTAGATGGCAAATCTCAAACCTCCAAATCTCTGATTTTCAGGAACTGCCTGATACTCATGCCAAAGATCATCTGTCATATTGCATGATCATTCAGACCAACTGAGGAGCACAGGACTGCAGAATGTGATGGGAAAGAGAAGCCAGGGCAGAAACAGAGACAACCACCCACTGGATGAGGTGAGGAATCACCCACAATGCAAGACAAGCAATCAGTTTTTAAACTTTCAGGCAGCGACCATATTATCTAGATATCAGTGGAGCAACCAGGTATTCCTTAAAGAAAGGTATTCTGTCCAGCAAGCAATCCACATATGTCTTTATTTTCTTTCTTCTTGTAAACATGCATTTAAAAGATCACCAGTGTAAGGCAAGATGAGAAGAAATGGATGACTGGGAAGCGGATGAAAGTAAGCTTTACCTTCAAATACTTGCTAAGGACTGAGAACACATGGCAGACAAAGCTAAGAAAAGGTATGCACATGTAGGGTGAGAGAGAAGGGAAATTTAACCTTGTGCCAAAGACTGCAATGTGATTATCTGGTAGCTGCAGGTCTTGTACCTGAAGTGACACACACATTAAGATCAGATCCCCAGGCCCTTCGCCTTTCACAGGAAAATAATCATCCCCATATAGTATTCATTTTGGTATATCAGTCTTTCTTTTCAGATTTCTTGAGATAGAAACCAAGGCTGCCTGTCCATGGCAAATCCACTCTCAACTAAATGCCACCATATATTCATAGGCATTCAATTTATAATACCAAGCAACAAGATATTAACCACAACAGATTTAAAGGAAGCCAGAATATTAAAAAGATTTTAATCCAAAAGCTATGGATATTTGGGTGTTTTGTGTTTGGAAGCTCTAGTTTGTATGAGTTTTACTGAAACACAGAAATACTCCTCTTGGCAGGATAGCACAATTCTGCTGTAAGACAACAGAAAAGCATTGGCAGGACTTGCCCCACATGATCAGCTCGCCTATCACTGACAGCAAAAAGTACACTGAATGAAGCATAATAGAGGAACTTGGCTTTAAAATTGTTGTTAGAGTTCTCTTACACAGTTGGGTGATTCTATGAATATGGTAATAACTATAACCTTTAGAATTCAAGACAGGAACAGCAGATGGAACCTAATTAAGAGAGAAAAATTATTAATTCATCTTCATGAGAAATGGGAGAGGCAAGAACTTTTTGCAAATGGAGGTCCTGTGTGTCATTTAATAAATGCAGAAACAACCAACTAGACCAGGGACTCATTGAGAAATATCTACATCCCACACAGAAGGCCAAGATCTATTTCTTGCAGCTTAAGACACCGAATAGACGAGAAACAGAGCATCAGCGAACAGTGACAGTTTCTTTCACTGTACATGATTACTGTGGTCTGATTGCATCCTCAACTTTAGCTTATACAGAAAGACCGTGCAGAAAATTATATTTCTTTCAAGCTGTTTCAGTTTACCTTCACTTCAACTTAGTGAAAATCTCTGAAGAACTTGCATTACTCCATCCATCTAATAAATAATGCTAGGCAGTAGACACATGACTTCATTAGACTGACTTCCCCTCATACAGCTCAGGATACAAGATAGAGTAGGAGGCAAGAGGAAGCTTTTTAACAAGTCAGGAAGGAGAGACATTGTTCTTTCTACTGGATGGAAGGATTAGGAATGGGGAGAAGAGATGAGGGATATAAATATCATCTTCAGAAAATCTAAAGAAAAAATCCAAAGTAAAGGTCTCAGCAAATACTTTGTTTTCTTACTAGGTTCTGCCATGTCAAGAATGGAATTCATACTATGTTTTATTTGTAAAAATGTTAAGATAATTCAAGGAGGGGAACATAATAACAGAGCAAAAGATCTCATTCCCAACTAGGTGCCTCACATTCATCTTCTCAAAAATTAGCTGGCAGTACCTGTACCTGATCCTCTTCCCTTTTCTCATGCTTTAGCATAGAAATTAGCAAGTATGTAGAGATACAGCTGCTTTATTCCTCTTATTCCAGCAGTGCCGAGTTTACTCCTAAGGCAACTCAAGAAAAGGCAATGATTCAGCTGAAGTAAAAGCATGTAAAAACAGATGAGAGATGACAGCAACACAAGGCCCTTCCTCCATTCCGGCTAACGTGTTTCTAATTGTCTTTTCACCAAGCTGGGGGGGACTAAAAACAGTGAAGCTAAATACATACACATACACAAACATACCCCCCAATCAGTCCTTACCCAGGCCCATTAAATAGCATTAGCTGGAGATGAAAGGAATGTTTTGAAGGAGACAGGCATGCGTTACTATACCCAGTTGAGCAAACAGTGGTGCCAGTGATACAAATCCCATAAACTGTGCGTTGTTGATACTTATTTCTACACCTACCCCTGTGATAGTAGCATAAATATAAACCACCCCTTCACAGTAGCATAAATATACACATTTACATTTTGTGTGCATGTGGTGCGTGCGCTGCTTTCTCTCCCTGGCACAAAGTATTTGTTCTCGTCTGCCCCCTTATTGCTACAGATCCCAACTCCTGCAGAGCACTCCTCTCCTTCCCAGTCCCCTCACCAGTTCTGGCCCCCTCCCTCTCACTTACATTTTCTTCAGCTCATTAGTATAACTACGGAAATTAGGTTACAGCTCACAACATAACTTGTTTGCTTAAACATCCAACAGAAATCAGAGAATCACGGAATATCCTGAGCTGGAAGGGACCCACAAGGATCACTGAGTAAAATCGCTGGCCTTGCACAGGACAGCTCCAAGAAATCACACCACATGCCTGGTCTGCTGCTATACTTTAACAAAACCCTACTTCTGTCTTTTAAAAAACAAATACTGAGACAGCTGCAAAACACTGTGACGGTAGAAAGAAATACGGGGTATTTTTACTTAGACAGATGTCATGGTAACAGAAACAACAACAACAACTGCTATGAAATGTGTTAACTTTACCAGACACTTCAAATAAAAAAACCCCAAACAATTACTTGTTAAAAAAGTAGAGTAAAATTAAAAATTGGTACTGTTAACAGTGAGCAGCATACAGATACTGGACAGCCCTGCAAATCCATAAAAACAACACATACGAAGCACCTTATGCCACCTACAGGCTCTACAGCTTTCTTCCTCTGAAGCTCAGTTCTCATTTAAGGTTTCCTCAGTCTGTCTGTTTGCAAATTTGGCTGTGGCCAAGCTTCAAACCTTTATGCAATAGTCTTCCCAGAGGTGTCCTGACACCAAGCTTTCTCTAACCTGCCTGATGCTTCTCACAAAACCTGGTAGATCTCAGGGTTCGTTTCTGCCATACATTTCTCTCCTCACATTCAGCAGAACTAACTTTTCTTGGCAAACACATCCAAGCCCCTGCTAGCCCTCATTACATCGCCTTTTCTCAGGACTACTGCAAGGACTAGAGCTTATTTAACCCTTCAGGAGCCTAAGTCTCCCTCGGATCCCACTTTTCCCTGGAGTTCAGATAAAACCAACAGGATTATTTGCTTGAGAAAGAATTAGGTGTTCAAAGCCAACTGCATTATTCTTTATCATTAGAGAATGACTTTGCCATTAGTTATTTCCACATAATAGAAATCAATGAAAGCAAAACTAAGAAACACAGCTCACTTTCTTCTAATCTGTCAATTTTTTTGAGATACTGGAGAACCTGCAGAACACTGCACTAAGCCCTCCATTACAGAAATACACCAAATACTATTGTAGCAAGAATCATCTCTCTGAAAATCATTCTCATAGAAACTGTAGACAAGATGTGGGGTTGGGGACAAAACCCGAACAAGCCACCAGAGCTAGGCAATGACAGGAAGCATGTCTGTGTAGACTGACCTCCAAATTTCAGTGGAAGCAGAGCCTCCATAATAGAGTGTTAGGTTTTCACAAACAGACATATATAGCTGGTGAGATAGGTTTTACTCTAACACTGTAAGGCAGAGCCAATAATGACCTGCAGGCAACTAGCTGCAATGTCACTTATTTTGGAGACTTCAATATGAAGTGTATTATTTTGGCATAATTTCTTGTTTTGGTTTGGAGTTTTTCTGGACGAAACGCCACGGGAAATCCTTTAGCTCTTTCCTAAACATAGACTAGAAAAGATTTCAAGTGACAGGATAAATGACTGTTGAGTCTTACAGGCACAATTTTTGCTTAGAAAAGAATAACCTAACTATACAGGCAGGAGAAAGCTGCTCTGACATGTCTGTACATCTCCAAGAGAAAGGTGGGTAATCTGTTCCTGGACACTCCTCTACATAAAAGATGCATTCAGACTTTGTAAGAAACCACAACTTAAAAATCAGCAGACAAATGCAGCATCACCATATTTGACAGTTGCAACATTTGCATATTCCAACAGGTCTCTATGGAAAGGCTGTTGTGATCTCATGAATTACAAGTAAAGTGTTGTGATTTTTCATCTTGAGACAGGCACCCAATTTTTAATCTAAAAGGTTTTTTACATGAATAGGTTTGTACACATGTTAACAAAACAATGTCAGTCGTCCTAAAATTTATCTCCTGGACATTCTGTGACCATACTGTCTTAAGCAGACTTGACCTCGAAATACTTTTCTGGTCCACATAATGCATCAGGTTTCAGTACCATTTTCCCTTCTTACCTTCAAAATAATATGCCCTCTTCTTCCTGTTTGAGACACCTGAAAGCTGATGGTCCTTTGACAGCTGCCTGAATTGGTTTATTCTTTATCAACTATTTATTATGGATCAAATGAAAGCAAAAAGGAAATGGAAAACAGCCCCACTGGGAGAAGACTCATGTGGGACAAATTAGGAGCCACTGTAAGATTTAAAAGTCTGGGGGAAAAACAGGACTAACTGGAGGCAGCTGTCAGGATGTGGTTTTTCTGTTTATATTTTTCTCCTTCCCTCCCTTAACCCCCTAATTGTATATTATGAGAGAAAGTAAGCACGTGTATGTGTGTATGCACAAGCAAGAGCAAGTGAGCAAGCAGGCAACACCAATCCCTCCTCTTCATACAGAACACATGAAAATATAATATAAACTGTGTGAGAAAGGCAACCCGGTCACAGAAATAAAAGCAACTCGTAGAGCCACTTATTTCAGAAAAAACTTTGTTTTATCCAAGTATCATAACATGATGTAAAATCGCAACTTTAGAACATTAATTTTAATTATTAAGTGAGCTATGAACTGGAACTGGCAACCTAATCTCCCACTCCAGTCTTTTTACTGGATCAAACTTTCCTTGTATTCCATCATCCACCTCCCCCTCTGAAAACCAAACCAACAACTGTTAAGGCACATCACCACATACAAAAGAAGTGTTGCCTACTCAGAAGCAAACTCAAACCCTAAAACCAAAAACTTCTGCAGCGTGAGGTTTAAATTTAACATAGAGTAAGTAGTGCATACATGATACCAAAAATCCAGAAGATGAAAAAGAAAATTTCATCCCCTTGCAAGAACTCTTCCCTTTCACATCTTCTCATGACTATGTCCCCACTTACCCCTGTAATACTTCACATAATGTTCAACAGCTATTGTTAACTAATAGCTAAATCAGTACTCCTCGAGATAAGAGACTCCCATGCCTTACCATATCTTCACCTTCATGTCAAATTAGCTCAGGTCTTTAAGGTGGGATAACACCAAAGTCAAAGATAATGGAAGAGGAGATAGAAGGAACCAATGCATGGGACACAGCACAGGCTCTTCCAAACCACTGAGCAGCTGACAATCTCCATAGATTCCTCCAAAGACAGTTCTGCCTCTTTCTGTTTTTATTATTCACCTCTTCTCTGACTCTTGTCTCTCCCTCCATGCTTATTCCACCTAAGCAGTCATAAGTGAAAAGGAAAGTATCTGGATTTCAAAATTCCAAATCAGAATTGCTTAGAAACCAAATTATACAAGAGCCAAAGAAGTCCTTTTCCCTCCTTCTGTTGCTTTTAAGAAGGAATATATCAGAAAAGTGGATCTGACTCCATGGGTGCCCAACACATTTAGAGACAAAAGAGTATAAAAAGTGTTAAGTGCAATCACAGAAAAACAAAACACAAGTGCTTGGTCAAAGCTGACAGATGCAATCAAGACTGGTTTTCCTTTACCTGTTCAAACGGTTTAACTTTCCCTGCTGGGAGAATGAATCAAACATACCTTAGTAGCAAGCATGTGCTTTTGACAGTCCAGGTTTTCTGTGTAATTATGAGCTTTAGTCGTAGTTTGCCAGATTATTATTGCATTAAGCGCCTCAAGAGGTGATGCTAGCAAAAACAATACCATAACGATATGCCTTTCTGCAGTCTAACAGTCACATAAAAGTAGGCTCTCAGTTTGCTGCAAGCAGGTTTCCAGTCATATGCACACACACACACACACACACACACAAAAAAGACGGTTCTGTCCTTCAGTGTCACTGGCAAAAAGTTCTAAATCCACTATCCCCAACAGCAAGGTACCTGGAACCCAAGTCAGAGGCTGCTCTCCTCTGTCTGTTATGGTTCGTGAACAAATATATTCTCATCTCTCTGGAAAAAAATGATCATGAACCTTTCAGTTCAGTCCTTAAAACCAGAATTTTTAAGTGAAAAAAAACATGACGACAAAAATCATTAACTTTGTAAAGGATGAAAAAGGAAGGTTAGAATGATTTTTTTTCTGAATGTTTTACTTTCATGTTCTTCGTAATAAACAGAAAATACACCAAGAGCTAATTATTGCATTTTGTTCAGTCAACTTCTGATTTCTTGAGGAAGTTAACTAACATGATCTCATCACAACACCCTTAATGACTTTACACAGGAAACGTATTTCTCCTTGCTAAGAACATGCAAAATAAAAAAGACTGTTTTCCACACCAAATTGCAGTTTCTTCTTGCAGTAACTACCATTCCTACTGCTACTTTTATGATGCAGAAGTAATGCTAAAATATCTAAATCCGTTTTTTGAACTACCACTCTAAGGTGACACCTAATGACCTCCAGGAAGAGGCAATAGCACTTTCTATATACCCATACTGGAAAACACCATGCCCTTTCAGTCTATTTTAGTACTATATACTATTCATATAATACCAGTATTACATGAACCCATTCACCACCATATGCTGCAATATGCAACAAAGCTTTCTGCCACACATTTAATCAAGAACTGAGTCCAAAAAAGAAGGATGAGAGCTAAGCCACTGAGCTACCCCCTATCACCATCAAGGGGAAAAATACCGCAAACCAAACACATAAAAGAAAGGAAAAAAAATCCCAACAAACCCTCACACAGCAAACCAAAACAATGAAAAATCCAGAGTTGTCTTAGCATTGTTGTCACATGTATTTATTTTCCCAGATGTTCATAGGCAGCTGAGGTTGTGGAGGCTGAAACCTAAAAAGACCTTTTCTTGTGACAAAGAAAATTTAAGTATTTCTAGACACTTATGCACATTTGTTGTTACATTAAAAGCACCAGTTATTCCTTGTATACATGAGATTAATCAGAAAGAAAGAAATATTAGTGTCACTGAACAGAGGTACAACAGGTGAGAGAAACAAAAATTTTTCAAGTCCCTATGAATGGCCTTTAAATGGCAGTATCCTAGAGCAGGCTTGACCTCCTAAACATTTCGTGCATTGCTTTTCTTCCTGGAAAGAACCAAAGAATACTGATTGGGAGGCTGGGAGTTCCCCCAGTCCTTACTCCTGTATTCCTTCACTGGTTTGAAAAGAAGAAAAAAATGGAGGAAGTGGAAATAAGACAGGAATAATACAAACATTCATAAATAAAGAACTGCAAAAATAGTGCAGGAAAGAGCAGATAAAGCAGACATTCACACTACCTTCATCACTGAACAAAGTATTGGGCACATTTGCCACTGTGGTTGGCAAACACGCAGATCATCTGGTAAGTTACATCTACAGTACAGAGTTAGTGGATCAGACACTTAAAATTAAACTGCTAACACTCAGCTTTTTATTGCCCAAGTGTCATTCAGTAAATCTGTCCAGCTGGTCACCAAAAGCTAATCTGGCAAGAGTCCAAGGCTCAAGAATCAAGAACTACTTGCTCCACGCAGACTGTGTCCAGGCACATTTGCTCCCCTTCAAACAGACTACTCCTCACAAGGAAGATTTTCAATCCACAGCTGAGCTGTCCCACATGCTGCACAGCATCAGGCTCTCCTTCTTCAGCATGCATCTCCTGCCACGTGATGTCTTTCCGTCCCAGGCTCTGAAATATGACTCTCAATACGACTCTTACCCATATGGATTCCCAAATATGGTGCTGATGCTTAAATACACATCTACATGCTTAAATCAGAAGAATATTATCTAAAATCCATTTCTTTCCATAGTGATTTTATCAGTTAACACATTGCCACAGTATGGGAGGGAATAGCACATGAATCCCTACACCAGACAAAAGCTGTAAGGCTGCTTAGTGTGAGAGGGAAGAAGCCGGGGAGGAGAAGGGGTGGGGGCGGAGGGAGAAAGAAAAGCCAATCCTGCTTGTGAGTGAAATAAAGCTGCAATGTTTTGCTTTACTGCCATGCTGTGGAAAATACAGTATAGCTTTCAAGCCAAGCTTCTTTTTCCACAGTGTGGCAGTAAAGAGAAGCAGCACAACTGCAACCCACCTTGGGATGCAGGATGACTGGAGTAGGGCAATGACTGGACTACTTTTACTACTGCTCAAACAATAAAGACACAATTTAAGAAGGAAACTGATCATGTAACTTACTGAAGAGAAGAGATTAGGCCTGCTAATTAAAGGCAAGGATCCCCATCTTCTTCCAAAGGATGCAGCACTTCTTCCTTACCATCCGTCTGTTTCTGGTTTTGGCTCTAACCAAAACATTCGTTCCACTCCAAATGCAGAGTGCAGACCTACGCACAACACCATCTGGGACAAATCATTGAAAAACCAAGTACCTTTCTTTGTTTGGTCTTAATCTAAAACAGTTATTAAAACAGATTTAGCAAAAACCTTGCTCCTTCCACAACAGAACCTTAAGTACTTGGTAGATGCACCACAGGCAGGCCTGCCTTTTTGGTAGTTTCTGCAGACTCAGCCCTATGACAACTTGTGGTGTTCAACACAGCACCTACTAGTCTGAGTCCTATTCACCTGGTGGGATGCCAGCAGCCTTGCGCATATTGTTGTCAGGACTGGGACAGAGCACCAGGTCTGCATATAGAAAACTATTATTCTTAAACAGTCATGATTTATCATAGAGAATACTTACTTATTTCATACAATTTCTATTACTAAAGCTCTCCTATTGATTAAAGAGATAATAATTCTAACAATTAAAATTAATTGCCTTTTGTGCCAAGGAGGACTGCCCTACTTCCCCCTTCCTGGGGCTTTGACTCCTTTGATCTGTCCATCTCTGTTACAGACATAAGCTGCAGGAGTGGTAGGTTCAAGTAGAAATGAAGCAAATAATTCCTGAGTGGAATGAAGCCAAAAGCGGCAAGCAGCCGAGATGACAGCCTGAACTGTTATGAAAAATAACAATGGTAACAGTAACAATTTTTGTAGTTACTACTCCAAACAATCTCAACAAAAACTGTGATTCGGAGATTCAGCATCATGCTGAATCACTTGCAGAATGGATTTCTGTCAGCACACAGTCAAACACAGCTAGTCTTGAACAATCACAAGAAACATTCCTCATGAAGAATAACACATGGGGGGTTAAAGGAATAATAAAAAATAAAGAATAATAAAAGGTGGGTTTATTTATTCCTTTTGCATACAACTTTCTAGGCAATTAAATATTTTTGTATTAAACTAGCTTGTATTCCACTTTTCCCTTATTAATTATAAAAGATGATCATGTTGAACAATTCAGAAGATTACAGTAACAAATATATTTTGACAAAATAAAAAATAAAGTGAAAAAATCAATTAAAGAGAAGTTAATAACAACAACAAAAAAGATTGTGTCCAATAACGTCAGTGAGAGTAAAGGACAGGTAATGCCTAAAACGATGGCCACATATAAGAAAATAACAAATTCTGTTCAAAACACAGGCTTACATTATAATCTCTATTTCCAGGCTTAAATAGATAGATAGGGGTTCAAAACACTGCACAGAACTGCAATATTTCTATAGAAGGAAACAACATGCTTTGACAGTTTTCGTTTGGAGAAAAAGAATTACAGCACTTTGTGCAGATATGTAATATAGCACTGTGCAGGCTTTCAGAGCGTTTTTTTGTTTCATTACAGTACTGTAGAGTCTCCCATTTCTGAACATACACAGACAATATAATACACAGAGAATTTCTGCTGAGCACAATAATTTTAGGAAGTATGACATATTTTTTTCTTTCAGGTTCAGAGGTTACAATACCCATTTCAGACAGATTGGTAAACACTGCATCATTGATATTTTCATATTTTCCAATAAATGTGGCTTTGAAAGGCTAAGCAGTGTAACAAATACACAAACTGGCTTCACTATTCAGTCTTTGTAAAGAAGTCATACTAATAAATCTAGGTAGAAAGCAAAACAACCCCTTAAACCGCTAAGCTATTCATTTTTACATCTTATCACCTAAATATGCTGAACCACTCCCTTTCCTCATTGCTTCACTGGTGCTTCTTTCCAAGTGTTTTGGGTTTTACTTTGCTGAGAGTCGGACTAAGAATAAAAAAACATCCATAACTATCAGAGAGCTACAATCTTAGAGTTTCACAAAAAAAGGCTAGCTGCCATTTCCAGTGCAGCACACAGGTTTCAGCCATCAAATTTAAGATTACTAAAAACCAACCACAACAAAACACAGTTACGAGACTGACTGCTGCTGTCGCATGCATTTTATCAGCTGGCACTTTTACAATGACCCTGACACTATCGGTGCTCCCTGGCTCTGGGAGAGAGGAGGGCTTGGCTTTGGAGAGAAATTTCTGGAAGGGCGGATTTGGGACAGCACTGCCTCTGCTGCGCTCCCTAGAGCATTGCGTGCCGTGAACAGCAGAGGAGCATGAGGAAGGCATCATTGGTGGGTGATGCACCAGGCAGTCAGGGGGCTGCAGCACTGAGCCCACAACCCACTCCCCACTCTGTCTCCAAACATTTCCATACCCACAGAGGCGTGAAAGAGGGGCAATGACAGGCACAGGACACCGAAACCTTGCACGAAACACTGCAGAGAAGTTTCTGGGCTAGTGTTCATTGGAAATTAACTCCTTACTGACTAATGTGGCGTTCAAACAAAGCCAAAAAAACAGGAGAAGGGGAGGCGACTGATGATGGGCCATGAACCATAAATCAGACTTGCAAACCAGTGTGGGATGGAAACACTGGAATTGACCTACATACAAAAAAAAGTGTGGAAAAAAATAATTTCTTCAGTTGTACACTGAAACGAAATTATGTTCACTTGATGGCTCACTCATCCCAAGGCATGCTTTTGTTCAGAATACCACATCGTTACCATCAAGGTAAAGGGAGAAAAAACCAAAACATCTGCTCATTCAAGAAGTGCTTTTCTCCCTCTTCTGCACGGAGCATTCTGTCTGCATTTTGACTACAATGAAAAGTGGAAGAAAATCACAATAAGAAGTATTAAACAGTGTGGTTTCAGCTCTTCTGCTTCCTCCCACTGATATGCTGTCACATGAGCAGTGAAAATTAATGATCACGTTTTAAAAATAATTTGTGTATTTACAAATTACATTAATTTAAAGTCAATATTATTATAAGGCATTATAATGGCATTATAAGAAAAAAACAGTTTAGCTTGTACTTTTTTTTAAGAATACATATATAAAAAGACAGATCTGAAGAGATGCACACACACACTTGAACAGACATATACATATCTACTCATGTGTGCAGTGTAGAGATCATAAAACTTGATTAATCATGAGGTCAGAAAAGTAAATAAGTTGGATGTATATTTATGTAAAAAACTAAAGAAAATCCATGCTCTCAAGAAAAACCCACTCAAATATTCTTTTGTGTATTCATATTTTTAGAGTATTTAAACTTCACTAGGCTATTCTGTATGCATTTTTGATCTGCTCACCTTCATGTTTTCTAGTTATTTAATATTTACTGAGATTTAAGTGTCAATTGTTAACAATAAGATCATGAATGCAAATTACGGTGTAACTAAAAAAATGGGACCAAAAGCCACCTGGCGTAATGCAAAACATCCTCTCACAGAATAAAAGGATTATATATCTCCAATACCATACTTTAATGAACAATCCTTACATCATCTTTCAAAATTATGGGGTCTATTGGTCTATTCCCAAACTGTTGAGATTAAGAGAAGGATTCTAGTTACTATGAAGTGACTATTACAGGGCAGCAATCCAAATGACTACAAGAAAGGCATGCAGTAAGGTAAAAAAAAGCTTTTTTTAAATTTCCGTTAGATAAACGATCAACAGTCTTTTAAATCAGGCTCCTGTATTTCTTACTGAAAGCAGACATTTCCCCTTCCTCAGTGAGAAACACAGAAGGAAAAAGAGAAAGAAAATGAAAAAGAAAAAAATTACAAAAAAAAAAGATAAACTGAAAAAAAAGAAGGGAAAAGAGGAGAGGCAGAGGGAGAGGGGAAAAAAAGGAAAACTACCACAAACCCAAAAAAATGGCAGGGAAAGAAGACAGGGGCAGAGAAGTCACGATTAAAATAAAAATTAAAAAATTTCTGCCACCGCATAGGAGAAAAACTGTCAACTGTATGGAAAAGCATAATGCTGTACAGAACTCAGTGACTGGAGCACCTCAAGTGAAACTGCAACTGCTGGTGTTTATATTTGTCATAGCATTAATACAATAGAGTAACTGCTAAAGGAAAGGAGCTCCTAAAAATCCTTCTATTTACTATCCTGTAAAATGTACACTACACTGCCAGAATCCTCTTAGAAAGCTGAAAAAATGAACCATCAAGCACACAACATGAGACAAAACCAATGAGGAAGCTAACAATCACCCAGATGAAACCACTAAAAAGGCGCATTTTCCTTGTTCACAAGCTACAAAACAAACCTCATTTTCTTCAAGTCATAAAGGAACGTAAAACTGGTAAAGAAAATTTCCATGATGCCTAAGACTATATAACCCAAACAATTTTCTTCTGCAATAAAAAAAATTAAATAGTAATAATGGAAAACCTTGGGAAATGTAGAGATTTTATTAGTTTTATTAACTCAACAATATAAACTGGAATTATCTCAGTTTGCTTATTTGCTAGTTACTCATTTCAAAGTGCCTCTCAGTGCTAATGAAAATAAAATCTAAAGTGCTTTATAAAAGAAATGGGGTTGGCTGAAATGACTAGAGATTTGTATTTTATTTATGTTAAGATGTTTTCTCTTCATTTAGTAACTAAGTTGTTAATTCAGGAAGCAGTACTTACATTTTTATATCTCCTGTATCAGTAATGCCATCAAAATAATCAAAGCCAAAAACAAAAAATCCAAGTATTAAAGTAAATATTATTTGACTGATTACTTTTTATTTATTTTCACTAGATATTTATTAATTCCAAGATGCTAGAAAGGGCTATATTTAACCTTTTTGCCCCATCTCTAACTTTTTTAACTGTATGGCACAGTGTGAGTATTTATGCTTAATCTCTTTTTTCCTCCTCCATCTATTTGTTTTCCTGCCAGTTTGCACTCCTAGCCTGAACTAAATTAAAAAACTATTTTCAACTGATTCAGAGCTATTTAAACTTATTACTCCTTCAAGGATATTTTTATTTGAAGCTCTTCAGGAGTTAAATTGCTAAGTTAAAATGAAAGTAATCACCCCAAGCAGAGATTACTGAGTTGCAGAGAAAATTCATATAAATAAAATTGGACTGAAAGGCATTTCCTGCTGAATGATAGTGTCTCGATTAAATCTTGGACTGGCACTAAGCGTGCCTCGTGGTCCTAAACAGCCCATCACTTGCATTAAGGCTATCACAAAGTGAATGAATACCAAACAAACCCAACCAGAACTTTGCCCTCAAAGCTGTTAAAGCCTCTAATTTCCTAATATTTCCAGACCACTTGAGTGACTGCCTCACAAAACATCGGGATAATTAAACTGACATGAAACAACTGCCCTGTTTAAGTCCTAGGGGCAGTTTGTGTAACCTTCTGATCCCAGGAGAACCTACAGCCACTCAAACACCTGTCTGTGGTCACTATCCTTCACAAAATACTCTTCAGTGTATGAGACCATCTATCACATGCACTAACATGGGTCCATATTTTACACTCATTTATAACATGCAGCAAATACAAATCTTACTCTCATCTGGAAACATAAAACAATTTTGTTGTGGTTGAACACTCCAGCAGCATCATCTACCTATAAGAAAACCAAATACTCCAACCAAATCAAAACATTTGATATTTCTTGTCAATGTCTGAAGGATAGGGAAAAAAAATAAAACTCCAATACCTGCAAAAAGAGAATATGCAAGTAGCATTACTTTTCCCTTATTAAAAAAAAAAAAAAAAAAAAGGCCAAACCAAAACCCAACCAAAACCAGGAACAATTATCTTCTGCACATTTTTCCTGAAAATAAAGTAATTTGCATTTTGACTGTTTCAGTGACACAATCTCTAACTCCTTTCAATTTAGGACCAACTGAAAAGCTCCTCCTCAGGAGCTTCTGTAATTATGGGAGAAACAAAACCACTCATCAAAGATCTTCTCATCTGAGAAATGGTCTGGCAAGACTGTACTCGGCATCTTCCAAACATTGGTAACATCTGCATATAGTCCCATTCTATTCTAAAAATCAGTTCTTTCATTAGCTAATTTACAGGTAGCTTTTTGAAACTTCAAAATGACTTGGCAATCTCTGAAAAGATTTCAAAGGGTCATCAGATTTTTCTCTCACAGTACCTTCCCATTAACCGCACTTAGCATAACACCATCAGGGGCCCAGTTTTATTATTTCTCTGTATGCTCCAGGGCTTCCATTTTCATCCTCAAAGCTCAATCACCATTTTTCACACAGTGTTCCTGCCAAAGGATAGAACGGTGTTTACCTGGGGCTTTTTTCTCCTTTTAAGCTATATATTCAGATGAATGTCAAGTGATGATTGAGAACATATTCCATGATGATCCCTATTTTCAGTTAAAATACGTACTTACAGTTTTAGATTCAACTCCCGGCTTTTCAGTCAGAGTTATTTACCTGGAGTCAATCAAGTGTGTGATTAGAAATAATAACTCACAAGCAACAAATTCAAAAAGATCAGATCTTGGCCAAACTTTTTAAGTGTGGCAAACTGCTACCTCTCTTCTCACATTTCTAAACAAGATACTAAAAACATCCCTCAATAGACCCAATTTTTGGACCTTAAATATTACCCTTGTGACTTAAAATTCCCAACATATAAGTTCTCACTTTCCTTAAAGGAGAAATTAATACAGGTGTGGCTTTCTTTTCATGGATACCTCCTATTAAACAACATCGTTGAAGTACCCATGACCAGAAAAAAAAAATGCGGGGAGACTTTCAGATTCATTTTTTAAAAATGAAACTATCCAAAAGGCAGAAATTTTTTGGTTTTCTTGGTAGTAAAAATCTACCAGTAATGATTCAAAATAAAAAAAAATATGTTAATGATACCTTAGTTTCATTTATCATCTTTCAGAAAAGACTGATAACTGTAAAATACAGTTGTCAAAAATAGCACAGCAGTACTTCAAAAAATCACATCTCTAAGAAGGCGAAAATAAAAACTATTTCCCACTGATACCAGAACACAAAGATGGATTTAAAAATCATTATTTGGCAGCAGCACTCAAGAATTGCATAAAGCCGTGCTTCCATGTCAGTTTTTACAGCTGAGATTCCTGGCTGAGAAAAGTTCAAGTGACTTGCAATAGTTTACTCAGAAAGCTATTCACCAGAACATCTGGAGGTGCTCCCAGTTTGAAGACATTATTCACTTGCCAGCAACCCTAACATATTGAACTACAAATACTTTTAAATATTGTCCTTTTTGAGGTTTCCTCTGGTACATGTGAAATATCCTTTTCAGTTTCCAATGAGCAGTATCATACAATTTGCCATATAGTCCTGATCCCCAAATGCTATTCTGTGTCAGCAATAGCCACAAGTATTGTCTCAGGCCAACAGAAGCAAATCCCAGACTGAGTAAACTCTGAAATGCATCTGAAATCCATCTCATATCTCAGCATCAAAACTTTAGATGAACACTGGGTACAAAGAAGAATTTTCCACTACCTATCATCTGGTAAAAAAACAGTACTTAAAAAGAAAAATGCAGCATTTTGTTGCATTTCCTGTACATAGTGAAAATAAAATGTCATACAACTGCTCTGAAAAATTATGTATCATCTTTCCAGAACTGCTCTTTAAATCAGAAATGGCACTGAAAAAAAATCTAGATCAGCTCAAGGAGGATGGACCATAGATAACACACCTTTCAAACCAGCATTTTATTACTAACTTGCATTGCTTTTTTTTCTCTTAGACTCTCCTTTCTTGAGCAAAAAATTAGGGAGTCCTGTTTAGCATGTAATATCAAATGGCTTCAAAAATGTTTCTGAGGATGACAATCAGAAAACACTTGAATATAATTATGAATATATGTAAAGGTAACTACTGTATTTTAATAACCCAATTCCTAAGACTCCACTAATAATTTTGTCAAATAATCTATGCTCAGTGAAACATTTACCTCCCATATGATTTCTTTATAGAGAGTTTTCATTCTGTTTGCAACTTTTATTTTCTTCACAGGAGGTATAGGTAGAATTATGAGCATAAATGTAACATATCTAGAAATAGCACCACAATCATAATATTCATCCAATAGAAAAAAATTACATCAATAACTCTCCAGCTCTCACACTTCATAACATATAATATTTTCCCCACAAATTCCTACTGTCCTACAAGAGGGAGAACAATATTTTTAAAAGTCCTCACAGGCACACTGGGCTCTTCTCAAAAGCACTTAACCACAGCAGTCTTCCCTCTCCACAAAATCTCAGTCATGCAAAACTACAAAGCTATCGCTTATTTTTATGGAAAAATAATAATCAAAATTTTTTTAAAAACTAACTTATTTTAAATACGTGTAGGAAAGCAATTTATTACTCTTTGAGTGAACTGTTCATACAGTTATCAATCGGTACCATTTTTAGTTGTAATCTATTACCCACAGCTTTTACATTTATTAAAGCAAATGCAATGAAAGACTATTTTTAGGGGATGAAGGGAGGACAACATGACATGTTCAAGATAAAAAGTAATCAAAGCAGCCAGATTTCTTTATCTAAAACTCAACTGAAATCCAGGAATATAAGAAGGAGAACAATTCATTCTAGAGCTTGACAGCTATTTTATACAAATTTGAAAAATAATCAGAAGAAAAGAAATTGAATTATTTCATCTGCTGCCAAAGCTGTCCCCTTCACAGAATAAAAAAAAAAAAAAGCTTCAAAAAGGTACAAACTGCTTTTGCCCTTCACTTATACATACAACGTAAATAATATTTTGGGCCCAACTCCAGAATCCATAGACCAGTGAAAATATTCCTTTTTCACTTAAAGAAGTATCAGTAAAAGCAAAGAACAATAGCTACTTGATTACATAGATGATTTTCACAACTAAGCCTTTAATTAAGCTTGGTTAGTATGTTCTACTTTTCAAACTAACATTCAATAATATTTGAGAATAAAAAAATATTGTCTGACTTCCTTTTGTAGGTGAAATTTAATTACTATGTCATATTTAATTACTATGTCATATTTTAATTACAGCAATTTTCATATTCCCATTTGTTGTCCACAAGTTACTAAACATATTAAATTTCTGCTCATTTCTTATGAGAAAAACAAACAGAAAAAGAAAGTAAAACACCAAAAAGTAGTTCTACCTTAATGCAGAAGTAAGAATCGTCACAGATGGTGGGAATATCCTGCTACACCATTTCTGGGCCTCCAGTGTGAGGGAGAGGTGAGGGGGTTTGGAGGGGGGGAGGGGGAAGACTGGTGTTAAGTAAATCCTTTGAAATGTATGTCAAGCTACTCCTTTTACTAATCTTTATTGGTAATTTACAGCTGCAGGACATTTGTAAATTTAACAGCCCATCAAAGCATTTGAGTGGACTCAGTCCTAAGTATTCATTAAGTTAAATTAAACATAACTTTCCATAAAGAACTATGCAGCATGAATGGGTGGGCAAGCTTTTGAACAGCTACCACTATAACAATTTATAGTTTGTAATCCTACCTTATTACTTCCAAAAACATTTTAAAAACACTTGGCAGCTACAAAAAATACTTAGTCCACGCTATAAATTACTCTGGCAGAAAAATCTTTTATGTCCCTGAGGCATGCACTAATTCTTCCTTCTCCAGTGGAAAAAGATAACCTAAATACAGAAATACACCACCTCTCTTTATCTGCAAGGTAGTGTTCCTTGCATGTTTTTCTCCACAGCTATTTCTGTTCTTTCCATGAGCACAAGTCATAAATAAGTCCAGTAAGAATTCAGGTAAATGTCATGAAACTATACATCCAGATACGCAATTCCCTGGAAATAGTTTATACACTTTAATAAGCATGTCCTCCACATAAAGACATCACATAAAGACATTTCTCTCTCTCCCAAATCCAGGACGGAACTACACCACTGGACACCAAAAGTACAAACACAAGTATCAAGAAAGTATGAGAGGAAAACCATACGTGACAGAAGGGATTTATTCAAATGCGCATCTCAAACACAAGTTTCTGAGACAACTGTCAGCTTTTGTAATTCAGCCTTCTTCTGGAAATACCTGTATCTGTATCGATTTCAACTTTTTTTTTACCTAGAAGCACAATAAAGAATAATAAAAAATCGCCAATAATATAAATAAAAATAAATACAAAGAGCAACTTCTGATACGAAGATGTTTTGAGACTTAGTCCTGAGAGTGGATTACACCAAGCAGTATAAGAGGTAGTAGATGGGAAAAAAAAATCATAAAAGAGATCCAAAACAACTCTAAGGAAAAAATTTAAAAAAATATGTTTAAATTTACTTATTGGGAGGAAAACATCCTTTCGAAGCCTCCACCTCCTGCAGCGTGAGCTGATTAATTGCAGGAATGCCATGGCAATTCCAGCTTAATATTTGTCTGGGTGCCAACAGCATACTCCCTCTGCAGTGATAGCGTGCAGAGGGCAAGCCCTGCACTCACGAAAAGATTTGATGCCTGAGTGAGCCTGAGCGGTGGAAATGGCAGTCAGGGGGTAAGACACCTCCTTACCTAAGTGCACCCTCAGTCCCTCCTGAGTCAGTGGAATACATGAGTGGTTTGGACACCCCACACAGACCCCTCTGAGCACAGCACTATAAAGTCTTATGTTTTATGCGACAAAAGTGAGTTGAGCTGAAGGCCACAGAGACCATCGTGGCTATAGCACAGGCCCTGCACTAGACACCTCCTGAAAGTCCCTTCCAGCCTGGATTGTCCTGACATCGAAGATTTAGCTATCAGACTTTTGACAGAAAGCTCACATCCCATGGCTGTCTCCAACCAGCCACTCCAAAGAACACCTCTCCAACCAAACCAAAAATGGGCAGCATGTATGGGACAACCACAGGATCAGACCCAGGCAGCATAGGTTTGCAAAAGACAGGTCCTGGTTGACCAGCCTGGTCTCCATCTATGACAAAGTGACCTAGTCAGTGGATGAGGGAAAGGATATAGATGTTGTCTTGACTGAACTTTAGTAAGCCTGGGATACCACTGCCCAGAGCATTCTAGAGAATGCTCAACAGTTCAAGACACCTGTCCGAGCTGCTCATGGCTTGGGCAGGTGAACTGTTTGCTAGGTAAAAAACTGGCTGGATGTCCAAGTCCAGGGAGTGGTGGTGAATGGAGTTACACCCAGCTGGTGACTGGTCACTAATGGGGTTCCTCAGGGCTCACTGCTGGGGCCAGTCCTGTTTTATATCTTTGTCTGGGATTGAGAGCACCCACAGTGGGTTCGCATATGACATCAGATTGGGCAGGAGGTTGTCATCTACCTGCCTGAAGGTAACAAGGCTCTACAGAAGGATCTGAACAGGCTGGATCAATAGGACAGGGAGAACTGAATAAGGTTCAACAAGACCAAATATCAGCTTCTGCCCCCTGGGTCACAACAACCCCCTGCAGCACTACAGGCTGTGGGAAGAAGGGCTGGAAACTGCTCAGTGGAAACGGACCTGGGGGTGTTGGTCAACAGATGGCTGAACGTGAGCCAGTAATGTCCAGGTGGCCAAGAAGGCCAAGGACATCCTGGCCTGCATCAGCAATAGTGTGGGAGCAGGACCAGGAAAGGGATCGTCCCCCTGTACTGGGCACTGGTGAGGCCACACCTCAAGTGCTGTGTCCAGTTCTGGGCCCCTAAAATCAGGAAGGACATTGAGATGCTGGAACATGTCTAGAGAAGAGCAGTGGAGCTGAGAAAGGGTCTGGAGTACAAGTCTGATGATGAGCAGCTGAGGGAGCTGGGGGTATTTAGCCTGAAGGAAAGGAGGCTCGGAGGGGACCTTATTGCTCTCTACAACTACATGAAAGGAGGCTGCAGCCAGGTGGGGTTCAGTCTCCCAGATAATAAGCAATAGGACAAGAGCAAATGGTCTCAGGTTGCACCATGGGAGGTTTAGATTAGACATGAAGAGACATTTCTTCACTGAAAGGCTTGTCAAGCACTGGAACAGGCCTCCCAGGGAACTGATTCAGTCACCATCCCTGGAGGAATTTAAAAGACATGTAGGTTCTATAATTCTATAATTAACAGTTTAATTTTGGATCAATAAGAAATGTAGTTCTACAAGACAGATTCTCTATAACCTAATGCTAATTAACAATTACAATGAAGTATTAAAGGACTGGAGCCTTCTTACAGTCTAACAAGGAACACAGCTGGACTGATTTGAGAAAAGAGAGCACATTTTATTCATGGAGAAGTAGAAAGGAGACTTTAAATTTCATACCCTTAGGTATTTATAGTTACTAAATATATAGATATCTTAAAAATAAGATATATACAGATTTATTTTATAAATAATATATAGATATCTTACAAAAAGTGTCCTAGAAACCAAGAGTAACTCAAAACCAAGACACTAAACCTTGAAGTGCTATAGTCCAGGGGCATAAACGATACATTGAGAAATTAATAGCCCATATTAGTAGCCCACATCTGAAGGTATTTCATAGATTGCTATATCTCATTTTTAAAAGTTTTGATTGGATACCTAACCTCTTAAATTGCAATTAATTATATTTGCTGACTCACTAAGTGGTACAGTACACAAGAAATCGTAACTGCAGTATGAGTTAACAAAGCAGACTATACATCTGGATTTTAAACTCCTGGCACATAAGAACTTTCCTAACACAACTTATAATATACAACCTTTAATACTCAGTCTGTAACCAGTGCTGTTACACTTCTTTAGCTGGGATATGAATTTCTGCCACTGCTAAATCTTTAACTAGAGGACCACAGCTCAAGACGAAGTTTTGAACAAAAATTAAAAGATGGAATCAAAGGAAAAACAGACCCCAATTCATACCACAAAGTCTTTCCTTCCACCTTCTCTTCCACAGACAGGAAAGTTGCAGTCTTGATATAGAGACTGATAGTCATATATTTGTGATATAGAAAGAATATAGAGAAATGTGAGTTTGTATACCAATTACATACACACAAACATACATACACACAAACAAACAGAGATAAAAATGTAAATGGTATTTAACTATCTGAAAACACCGATTTTATTCTGGGACACAAAAGTAATTTCCAGTGTGAAAATAACTCGGATGAAACCAAGTTCTTTAAAATATTTTCCAACTGAGAAAATGTACTTCTTAATATCATATCTTTACATCTCCTGTTCAATACAGTGCTGAGCAAAAAGATTTATTGAGGATTTTTCTTCCTCAGTGTCTAATTATTTTTTGCCTTGTTTTGCCTCCCTAATGTTATGGCACAGGACTTTGCTATAGTCATTATTTTCAACAGGACACAGATTCCCTTCTTTATGGCTTATTAGAGTATTTTATAGCACCATCATCAAAGAAGCTGTAAGGATTTGTGTTGCTTCATTAAATGTTACAAGGCTGTGTTTTCTATATAAAATATAATTTTGTACATTTTTGTTATTTTTATTGTCATAACAATCTTTGCAACATTTTCTTAATTTCTTTTTTTTTTTTTCTTGCTGTTTGCTTGTTTGGGTCTTTGTGGCAGCATTACTATACAAAATATTAATGAGACAAGCTTATTAAAACATAGTGATGAAATTATTTGGGATCTCTGCACTATTCTTAATGATAAGTGGGGGTGTAACATTAATTTTCTCTACTTAGAAACAATAAAAGTTATTAGCTGCTTTACCACCTGAAGAATTGTCACAGAGTAAGTATTTAGCATCCATATACCAACATTAGTACTACCACTCTGTATGAAGGTAACGTAAGGCAAGGTTTAGTTAAATAGCATGTGGGCATTTACAATACGCACATAAGAAAGTGTGTTACTTAGTATAAAAATACATAATCAATTCAAGTGCATAAAGAGACTGTATTTATGTCAGGGGCTCCAACTATTAGAAGTGTGCACCAATTTCTGTCAAAATACAAGTGAGGTGCACAAATGTTCCATTATTTCGGCCATGCATCCCTTGTCACAATATGTCCATTTCAGCTACACCAGTAATGTTTACACAGGCTGAAGCCCTTGTTTTCACAAGAGTGGAGAAAGACCTGCTCATTAGCACTATTCAGTGCCAGTTACACAAGAGGTCTACTTACAACTACACCACGTGGCTGAACACCAGATGCCTCAAAGACAAATACTGTTACAAAAAAATTCAGTGTACATAAAGATCAATAATACAAACAAAAACAACTTCCTGAGTAACTTACTTTACTACTCTGACCAGCTTCCTTCTTTCTGTAAAGAAATATCCTTTTTTACACCCAGATCATAACAGACAAGTAATTCTGGGGGTTTTGGTTATTAAGACGCTCATCTAGACAAATCACAACAGAACTGCTGCTGCTCCCAAATAATTTGAACTTTTACAGACGTTATTAGATACACACCAAAGCCCAATACAGCAATAAATAAGCAATAAATAAATAATAAAAAGGTTATTTATTTTCAAAAAGAGAAGCAATCATTCCTCTTCTGTCATATCATGGTGTATGACCATATACTACAAACATGTACCATGCTGGAGGGTCAGAAAAATGAAACTACTGACTTAAAATTTAAAAAAGCCCAACATAGGGAAGGGAGGGCAGAAAGTAACCTTTAAAATGACCTCATATTTGTAAATCATTATGCAATCATTAAGTAAATCAAAATGCATTATTTTAAAAATACTTTGATATTTATTATAAAAATTAGATACTAAGTTGCTTTATTAATTAGCAGCAGCTTCTGGAAACGACATAATTGATATTTTCAAATAAATGAGTGCATCTAATATTGTACTGGCATCCATGATGGCAATATTACTAAATTAATCACAAAATAGGACACTCTTTGGATCATTTTTGTGTGTGAGAGATTCCTGTGTATGCTAAAGCGGTCAGAATTTCTGAAGGTCTGCAGCCTTCATAAAATATTCCTGGTTATGGAACTGTCTGTGCTAGAATGACTAGGCATTACAACCCTTTTGCCATCCATTGATAGCTGCCACTGCACCATCCCAAATCACGCAGGATTCACAGTAAACTACTCCTCTCTGAGCACACAGACGTGTAATTCCTCTGAGAGCTTTATGGACGTGATTTGTGACAAACTACAAAAGCCTTCAAGTCCTTGCTAGTCACGCAGTTCGGCTGAAGAAATCCCTCCCCTTCAGATGCCAAATCAAGCTCCTGACATGATGCCTGGTGCAAACCCACTCCCCTGCCTTCTCCAGGTGGCCATGCGGGTGGCTCATTCCAGGCAGCTGAGCCAGCTGGAGTTGCCTCACTCAACTTTCGCATCACATTACTTCCGCTTTTCTAAGTTTTCCACTACTGAACACCATCAATTATGCACTAGAATAACAGAGGCTTGGCTCAGCAATGTAACATAAAGGCCGATTATGAGTGTAAATAATTTAAACACCTGCGTGCCATGTTTCTTTTAGCAGTGATATGTGGCTGGCGGATGCAATGCATTCATAGGGAAGGCTCAGACTTTCAATGTACTGACAACTCTCTCATTCAGATGATGGGGAGGGCCTGCTGCAGTGCTGCTGTTGGTCTAACAGTAGAGAAAGTTAAAGAACAGTTTCTTAGTTAGAAATCAGAAACACTGAGAGTCATGCATGCAAGAAGATGCAAGTTTCAAAGTCTTCCGAGAAGCTAACAAACTCTGTTTACACCTCTGATAACATAAGACTCCCTCACCTCTAACTCATTCAAAGGAAAGGCTAAAAATGAGGTTTCAGATGGAGAATGCAGTGTTAATATTATATAAGGCAGCTATAAAACAACTTTAGGCTATTTAAGAGTAGAAGAGAAACCTGCCTCTTATAAGGAACACGGTATTAGAAAAATTGATTTTGTACTATAAACTATGGAAAGTCCATTTTCCTCTGCTAGGACATTCAGTACATGGATGCTGCCACTTAGACATTAATATGAAATCTCAGAAATTCTATTCCAGAGAGTTTAATTTTGCTCCTAGTACGCAACTCAGAGAGATCTCACACCTGCCAAGTTCATGCACTTGATACTTTCTTCAAAATGCATACGTGAAGATCAAAAGGGGCTCCTCCTCAGATAAAAATGGCTAAGGAAAAAGTTTGCAATATCTGGATTAGTTTAAAAATATTCCAAGTTTTCTATAGTATCCTTTGCATGATTCAGCATTTCTGTCACCAGCCTTCACAGTAATCAGTTGTGGGACTGCTCTAACATACGCTATATTAAAATAACCAAGGGACTGTGAAAAAACCTCTGCAGTTGAGAGAGATAGCTTTAAATTATTTTTTTGTTTGCTTTGAAAATCCACAAATAATTTGACATTATAATGTAGGATATATAGAATATTTCATCTTGAAAAATATAGTCCACGCTTCACTTAAATGAGTTTTGAACCAAAAGCACACATACAATAACACAGTTCATAGTTTCACATCTGAATTGCAGGTCACGCTACACAGGAAAACTCCAAAATACAAAGGGTGGAGGTAGCCAAGGGGATAGAATTAAGAAATATGAAACTACCACATGTATAACTGAAATACACAATCTCTCAAACTGTGGTTTCAAAGCTGTGTTGGGATTTGACCATGTCAACTGAAAGAAAGGGGTGAAGGGAAGCAGGGTGCGTTGTTGCTTAAAACAGCAAACTTTAATAACATCCCTATGATTTAGCAAATCAATGTAGCCAAAGTCAATAAATAATCATGCAGCTATTTTCTGAAACAATTTCATTACTTGCTTTGAGCTAATGATTGGTAAGTGAGGAAAAGTGTTTTCATATTTCCTCCTGTTAGATGTGTGTTTACTAAGTTCCCTTCAAATAAAGAGGATTTACACCTTTATTGTTGTATGAATATTTAAAAGGAAGTTCTTTGGAAGGTTACGGGGTTCTTACTGCTTATTTTTCCCAGTATTGATCAATGGGAAACAGCCTTGCTTAACTCCTTGTGCACCACCTTCTCTAAGAAGCAGCCCATTCATTTCTGACAGACTAGAAAGGTACATCAGACTGCAGAAGTGCCACTAAGAAGTTCCTCTGTGGTGAATACTATATGCATGAAATTTGTTGCTGTACCACTGCCAGACAACTTGGAAATCTCCCTCATCAAAAAATGTGTGAATGAAGTCAAGTATAATGTCTGTTTCTTTATTTTTTGCCCAAGAGTTTTATTTTATGCTGACTGGTACACGGCACAAAATCTTCACGGAGTAGTTCTTTGCAGCCAGGCATTTTATGTGCCATAATGAGGGGCATTTTATAGAAACAGCAATTATCATGGATTTTAGGGCTTAGGTAGCTGACAGCCTCATAGTGGGAGACTTCCCTACACATAAGACAAAGTTTCTCATTATGTAATATAGATACGTTTCAGTTTGGTTCCACACAGGCAGGCTGACAGATAAGGCCAAACTTGTAAAACCAGCCACCCATGGGATGAAAGGTCTCAGCAGTGAGCCAAGATGTAAGGTAATTTTAATAAAGAAGGATTGCCATGGACAACATCCCTCTACAGGACAATTACCAGCTGTATAGTATTATACAGTATTGAGAGCATTGCTCAACACTAAGAAATCCTTCTCTGACCATCTCGCTATAAACAGTAATGACACAACACTATTATGTAACTTTTATGTATTTACAAAAAAAATGAGAAATAAAGATGAAGAATACACTCAACCCTTTGTATTTTAATCACCTCACAGTACCCCAAAGTATTTTACTTTTCCAAGCAGGCTCTATTATTTATTGCTGTCCTTCCCAACGGTAATTAATCTGTTCTACTGATGAAAATGAGAGCAGTTCATCCACACCCTATGATTTACAGGAACATGTCTTGCAGGTTCAACAGTTTCAGGAATGCTAGATTGGGAGAGTTCACTACAATTAGTGATGTTTATTGTGTTTATGGAATAGTTTAGGTAGCCACAGTCAACAGAGGGATTAACAAAGACATATGGTACAGAGAGACTTAGAAAAATAATTAAAAGCAGCCATTCAAAACCATGAGGGCGGAGCATCCTTGTATGTGGGAGGGAAATACAACCGCAAACAGACCTGCTAAATTCAGGAATCTATGGATGCTTCTACCTCAGTCTGCTCCTCACTTCTGTGTGCGTGCGAAAGTTTGCCTGCCGTGCTCATCTGTGAGATTGCAAACACCTTTTAATATTTCATTCTGCCCAAAGCACAGAGCGTGCTCAAATTCAATACAAGGAAATGCTTTATCTCTTCCTTCACAGACTAATAATCCGACAAAACCAGAAGCGCCAGGGAGTCATGGCAAGTTGTGAGGAAATGACGTGCAGACACTTCTGAACAATTTTATTCCTGTTTACTGTTTGAGACACTTGGAGTGGATAAACACCAATTAAGCGGCTTTTGTTCACTGATGCATAAAACCAGTCTCAATATCAAGGACCCAACTGGTTACCTGAATACTTTTAGTCAGACTAACTCTTTGAAACATTTCCCCTCCTACCTCTGTATGTGTCATTAAAAATTACTTTCCCTCATTTTTAACACAAGAAAATGGGTTTAATTCATAAAATGGAAAAAAAAAAGCTAATTTAACAAATCCACCCTGATAGACAAATAGGAA
>JAWWLV010000100.1:14557872-14568883 GCA_035041135.1 Platyrinchus mystaceus | reverse complement strand
ATAGACAAATAGGAAACTGTACCTTTAGAATGCTCTGAAAAAGATTCTTATTAACTGCCGAATTGCATTATATTTTTAGGATTGCCTTAATTTTTCAACATACTGAGACTAATGCTATCACCTCATTTCCTAATGACAGCTAAAAAAAATGTTGGCCATTTACAGTGTATCAGATTGTGTTGTGGACAGCACTTTGAACGGCGTGGTCTGGACATGCTCACAGAGACATTTAGATAGCAACACCCTTCTTCTCCCTTAACAGAAACCTAAAAACACAGACAAGATTAAAGACAGGAGACAAAAGTCCAAAATTTTAGAAGTTCTGAACTGAAGTTACTTAATATTTTACCACTTACAGAATGTGATCCTGTAGTTAACCGAACAACAGTTGAAGGAAATATATGTTAACAAAATAAATTATATTTCAATATTAAACTGTTGCTTCCACTAGAAGAAGATTCAAAATCACCAGTTAAGTTTATAAATGGTACCTCCAGGATACCGTAGTAGCCTATCAAGCACTTTTTTTGCTCCTTGTAATTTATCCAGCTAATCCAAACTAATTCGAAGTATTTCCTCAATTATTTCTGCAACTATTCAGGAATAAAAAACACAGAGAAGGACAGCCAACACTTCTGACAAACAAAGGAAAACAATTTTTATATACCTGCCTTTGTAATAATAGGATCCAATAATTACTTCACAGTATATATTATTAACTAAAAAAGCAAAAATTCTAATTAAGGGTTACACCTTTTAAACAAAAATCAGAGAGAATCCATTCAGTCTGTAGGAGCCCTTAGCTAAATGCCCATGACATTTAGAAAAGCACTATAATGCTGTTCTGTGACTCCATCAGGCTTCCAGACCTGGCAGCAGTAGACACTGTCAGGTAAATTACTGCATGCACACAGTCTGATGACACTGGAATAAAAAAAAAAAAAAATGTGAAAAGGCTAAACTCAGACACGCCATGCTGGAAAATGGAGGAAAGGGAGTAAAAATATTCCAGTGCTATATGCTTTTATATGTTACAAATAGGCCCTCTACCACGGTATGTTTTTCAAGGCTTACCTTTGCATATATCTCTAGCATTCTTTGCTACTAACAAAGAATTCTGACAGAGGACAGTGAGTGAAAACTTAATCTCTTAATGGCATTAAAAATTAGGCCTATCCTAGTATTGGGAAAAAAATATGAAACCAAAAAAAAAAAGGTCTGGCAAAACCTTGAATGTTGAGACAGAACCTAGATGCTGAACATTCTAGATGCTGAATTTGATCTGAGGAACATGATCATAGGTCTTGTACAGCAAATATCACACAGGAACTTAAATATTTATTTTGATCAATATTGCAGCAATGCTCAGAGGTGATAGGATGCACATGGCACTTAACAGACCAGAAGTCGTTCAAAAAAGTATACCATTCCTAACATAAATCACACATATCAGAAACGTGAAACATTTTGAAATTCTCCAAAATTATAATCAAAATTAAGAACCCATTAAGCAACTTCAACATTACATTTACACATAGAAACACTGCACCTTTATTCTAAACAGTTCTGGATAGAGCTTTAGCCTGATTCATCTAAACAGTTTTAGCCTGATTCAACACAACACTGTTAGTCCAGTCTATATTCACCCAATACTATGACAATGAGTGAATCACACTGATGTCCTTGAAGAGCAATATTTATAACATATGTAGCATTGCACACGCATGCACTATCAAAATAACAGCCCAGATGTTCCAGCATGAAACTACACATCCTGCAACCATAGCTGAAATGGAGCAGTACATACAACGGATGTTCCCACAAGCGTCAGACTACATCTAGCAAACCGTTTGAAGTACTGTTTATATTTACAAAAGTAATCTTTAGCTGAGGTGGTCTAGTCTTATCAATTCAAGTTGAACCTAAAACTCAAGTTTCAATGTTAAATAAACTGCTCTAATTTATAATGCTGTCTCTCATGCAAATTGAATTTGAGGACTCAAAAAATAATATGTAAAAACCTATTATTTTTTAAAACTGCACAAAGTTTACTCACCTTATCCACTTCCATGACTATCCCAATTATTTCAATGAGTTGAAATGTCACCTTGCATTACTGTTTCTGTTACAAATGATTTCTTAACTGCAGAGCTATCCCTCAACACAGCTACTCTACTTGAGAAGTCTTGAATATTCAGAGAAATGAAGAAGAGTTCAGCAGTGTTAAAACAAACATTGCCACATTGCCACACATTCTAGAGTAAGAAACTACCATCCTACTTTAATTTGGTCTAATTATTTGAAATCAACCATTTATGAAGCAGAGTTGTTTGTCTGTATATTATCAGCATGCAGAACTCTACCACCAATTCATATGTATTATTTCTCCCAGGGAACAGTCAAATACTCTTTTTAAAGTTCAAATTGGAGTTTCAGCCATCCACAAATTAACTTGCTACCGTTTACTGGGGTATGGGAGAAGAATCCTCAAGATCAATAACTACAGAATTAGTACCATTTATCCAAAGTATTCAGCCATACGACAGTCCAGCTATATGCTTTTTATTTAGGACAGTTTCTCTCTTTTATGACATGATGCATTTTATTTACTTATTAAATATGATTTAAATAAATGAAATATTCATTGTATAAGTCAAGAGCAAATGTGCAAAAATTGAGCTCTGTATCACAAATATTAACTTTAATGAGAAGAGGCACAAATTGGTTTTTCTGACATCAGGGGGTCCAAAGATTAAAAAATTAATGTCTGTCCATCCAGACAGAGAACAGCTGTTCAGCTAATAAGCCACATTTTCCACTTTTTGCACAGGACTGCAAGACCCAAAAGCTGTGGCTGTACTGAAATTAGCTTTCCAAGTACTTAAGTCATCAAGGAGTGGTCCTTGCAAAAAACAACTGCAAACCCTCTTTCCTAAACCCTACACTTCCCTTATTTCAGTGGTTAAGATTTTATCCAAGGAAAAAGCATTTTAAGAAGTCCACCAATTAATCATCTAGAAGCCACACCATACTTCAGGTAAAAGCAAACCTAAATGACCACTTCCTTCTGGTTAAACATTTGCCACTTGTTAACCAGCTGTTAATTTTCCAGACTTCCCAGACTGTTCCAGACATCCACAGCTACCAATTAGTTCTGCCTGCAATTCTGGTCCTCTGTTTCCAGCACTAAAGTAAGAAGAGATCTCGTTCTAGCCCTTTCCAGGTTATTTCTTCCTATGAGGGCAGCTAAAAAATACTCCTCATAATCAAGGGTATTGTATTTTTAAATTATAAAGAGCAGCTGCCTTACAGTGAATAGGGATATGTAACCTCAAATTGCAGTTCTTAAGAGGTCACAGTTTAAATCCAGTTATGTATAAAAGGATGAGCAAACTTAGCTTTGATTAGCTGCGAAGTGATAGAACCCCCTTATTTGCTTCCTTTTCTCCTTCTCCCCACTCCTCAAGCTAACCAATGAGAGAAAAGAAAGGGGAAGGAGAAAAAAGAGGAAAAAAAGGGGGGAAAAAAAAAAAGACCCACACTCTCTCTTTGCTCCAGTGATCTGTTGTTTGGGGAAGGCTATCTGCCCGTGCACAGCCCCTTGGCCATCTGGGCCATGAAGAGCCCTCAATCTCAGCCCTGAATGGTAATTGTCTCAGAGAGCACCCTCACAGGCATTTCAGGCAGTGGGGCTTATTAAAATCCTGAAGGGCAGTAATCCCTGAATGCCACTAAAAAGATCTCCAGCTGCTACCATTTATGAAGTGGGCTTGACAAGAGAGAGAAAAGGAGAGCAAGCTGGGGGGAGGGAGAGAGGGAAGGAAAGAAGAATTTAGAAGAGGCAAGCTATCCAAACAGGGCCCCCATCAGAAGAGTCACGTTTTATCAGCTTAGGCTTTCTTGCCTCAGTTCCCAAAGGTATCTCCACCCAAACCCACGTTATGTGTTCTTTTTAATTTGCTCCTTATGGGGTGTTGAAGGTGGGGGGGAGGGAAACACTTCATGAACAAATGTTTACAGAAGATCTAAAATGAGATAGGAAAGAGAATCAAGGAAGGCAGGTGAGTGAGCCAGAAGCAGAACTGATGCCTGCCTTTTCCCAGCTGGTATGAAGAAAATTTCTGGATGTGAAAGCAGCCAAAAAAAGGTTTTCTTGCATGTGTATATCTCTCCCCCTGTAATTCTCAAAAGGTCTTTTCATCTCATTAGGTTAAGCTGATTAATAAAAATTCAGCAGTTTGCCCATTCCTGCTTCAGAAGTGGTGAAGCAAGTTGAAAGACACAGGCAGAAGGTTTTTGTGTTTGAGACAATAAGTGGGATGACTTCTTAAATCCTTCGTTGTCATCCTCCATTAGAGATAAACAGACACCTTGGCTCAAATTCTTCAAACAAACACTATGTTGCTACACTTCTTTATTTTCTATTAACCTTCCTGAAAAGCTTTAACCCTTCCAAAGTGTGGGGATTTTTGTGTGTGTGTTTTACAATTCACGAAGTGAAAGCTTTCTCTCCTTTCAGCAATTATTTAGACAAGCTGTTGAAAAGGCATTTTTGGACACCTATGTCAAAAACAGAGCTGTGGAAAATTAAGAATATGAGCTGGACAATTGCTATATTTTAGTATGAAGTTTCAACTTAAGTTGAATGTACAATTTGCATATCTTCAGAAACTGATATAACTTAAATAGGGTTTTAGAAAATATTCTAGAGGCTAGAATTTAAAAATTCTGCATTAATGAAGTTGAAAGCCTATGAATTAATGTAATTCATCATCTAGAGCCCTAGGGGTAAAATGACATATCTGTCCTCTAGTAAAAATTTATAAATTTTACCTTTTGAGGCATTACATTTGCAAAATCCATTTCTGGAAATAATTTTTTTTTTCAAATGTGTCAGAGGTTGACTACTAGAGTAAAAGATCAGGTTGAGAAATCAAATCACTTCTACTTGTTTCCTGATTATTCATGACAGAGCCTACTATAAAGTGTCTTTGAATTATTACATGCACTAACATCAAAACATCATAATTAATACATATAAAACCAGCCTTTCAGAATTTCATGCTGTTCTAAAACACTACAATCTCACTGTACTTTAGAGAGGTGTCCAATCAGACAGGCAGTTACATGACATGTTTAAAGTATTTGAACAGATTTTGGACCAGAATTCCATGACCTTTTTTTTCAAAAATGTGACCAATAAGAGTGCATATCATGCATTTATGTACATGAGTCTGTATAATTTTCTTTATTCTACATGAAGGCAGAGCAATAGACCAGATATCATCAATCTTATCTGCTGAAACTTGCACAGATCACTATAAAACATGCACCAATTTTGATATTCCACAAGGCAGGGCTACTGCAGCTTTTAGCAAGAGTCCTCGTGTTAAACCAGTGAGTGTTCTCTCAAGGCGTTTGCTTTTTAAGTAGATTTGAGTATGTATCTAACATGCACAGAGATAAAACAACCATTTCCTTGTTCCATTTTCAAAAATGACCCAGAACTGTGCTGTTCTGAACTTTTACTTCAGATAAGAGACAAAATTACAATGGAAACCTTCAGGACCCTGTTAGGTTCATACTTTATTATGCCCTTCTGTTCTTATACTTTGCCAAAGGGTAAGTGGTTATGCAAAAGAAAATGCCCATGCATGTTGTGGCCTCTAGAGAAGCAAATCTTAATGCTTCAAAAAGAACCTTCATTGATGCATCCTAAATTTTCCTGGTTGTAAAATGCCGATCATAATATTGAAATTGTTATGTTAGATGAGAAATAGAGAAGGCATACACACAAATGTGAAAAATATGGAAAAATAGAAGGAAACCGGCTCAGACATTAGTTTGGCAATAACTCTTTTATTTAATTGGTTTAAGTTACAACTCTTTTAATAGAAATATGAAATATACATACAGGAGATAGATAGATAGATAGATAGATAGATAGATAGATAGATAGATAGATAGATAGATAGATAGATAGATAGATAGATTAATCTCCTCTGTGTGGGCAAAAGCAGCAATTCCATTAATCCTTCCTGAGAATAATTTAAATGTATCACAATAAGAATATACACCTGTATGTTGTCTAGAATGATCCTCTCATTGCAATTAAAATATAGCAATGAAACCCAGTACTAGATTGTCAAGAAGTAAAATTATTTTGCCCAATTACAGTACCATTGTTCACTATTGTTTCTCATTAATCAAGCTAAGTTAAGCTCATTTTTATATTTCTCATTAGTCATAAATGAACAAGTTAATGCAGAATCTGGTTAACAAATACAGAACATAAAATTCAACTCCTTTCTGAAGCTGTAACACAGAGGCAGACACATTGACTGTGTTAAGTTAGGATGTTGTACACATCTGTGATTCACCTGTCCAAAGCAATGGACTGTCTGTACTCAAGGAGAGCAACTCTTTACCATGTTTTGTGACTTCAGTTAATTCATTGAAAGGCCAAACCATAGAAAACGGGCTGTACCAATCAAACCAGGAAACTGGTTACAGTACAGCTGAACTGAAAATCAGCACCTTGCACAGATGATGAGGCGTTTTCTTCCCTCTGTTCTTAACCGGACGTCTTTCAGTGTGAAAGGTGTAAACTGTAAGCAGATCACTAGGCAAGGTAAGTCTGTTGTGCCACCTGCCCCACATCCATTGCTTCAGCCTTCGTGGAGACACGACTAATAGGTCTTTGTACAATTTTTTGTTCCCTGTTCACTCCTACTGAAAAATAATACACTCCTCTTCAGAAGACTGCTGGAGAAACTCTTCCCAGCCGTTACGTTTTAATTATTTTTTTTTAAGAAAACATTGGTAGAATTAAGATTTTTTTTTTAATTAAATAAAAAGATTGCAATAAGCCCACCCAATTTTGTGTGATGACATTTGTGCATCATAAAATTTTGTTATTATGAAACAGGAAAGGTAAATGGAGAACTTCTAAGAGAAGCACTAGGCATGACTGTAAATGAAGAATTATTTTGCATTAGGACAGTACTGTTAGTGTACTTATTTGAAATTCAGATGTTTACAGAATAATAGAATCAAAAAAGTTTGAAGAAAACAAATGCAACTTAGTGTACAGTGGTAAGTACCAAAAACTATCTGTTTTTCAAACTGAATTCTGTTAAAATGGGAAAAGAGCTAGTTAGAATGTTAGCATAAAAAAATAAAGCTGCATTATGGAGCTGTGAGACAAATACAGCATTGCAGAGCCAAAAAAAAAAAAAAAAAAGACTACAGTTGAAAAATCAGCAAGAGTAGTGAGGGAACACCATTTTGGTTTTGTTTTTCTTTTTTAGCATGAGACTGAAAAAACCCACACATGAATTTAATTGGTCTTTCTACTTTAAAAAATGCCAGTCAATTCACAAATTAATGTCATTTAGAATAGTTTATTTGGCAAGTACAAAGAAACAACATGTAGTTTTCCAAGTTTAACAATAAAGCATTCCAAAATTCAGGCATTTTACTCTCTCTCATATACACGTTTTAAGGTTAAATTAAAGCTCTCATGGCTTATGTAACAAAGAATTGTTCTGATTGTTGCAGAAGCAGTAACTCTAAATTTTCCTTTCTGTAAAATATCAATCATCATATAAAATTGTTGTGCTACGTGAGGAAGGGAGGCATGCACACAAATGAGAAGAATATTAAAAAAACCAAAAGGAAAGAAAACTGGCCCAGACAAGAGTCTGTTTAGTTGCTTCCTCGTACAGGCTGTATTGAAAGTCACTTTGCATTCACGGCATACACAAAAATTCTTTTTAATGATGTTTTCCAGTTGCTAGTGTTTGTGATGAGGTGCTTTTCGGTAAAATATATTTTCCAGCTTTTGGTTTAAAATCCAAGAGAGAAAAAAACCCTAAGAAATGGTTAAAACTGGAAAACTAACAAGATGTAAATTTGTTAAGTGTATAAAATAGTAGTTCAAAGGAAAACAGATTCACTGCAGAAAAAAATAATCATAACCCTTCCTATTTTACATCATAACTACAAACGCCTCTACTAGGCATTTCTGCCTTTGGAAGAGATAAAGAATACTGAACAGGATCTGGTGATCAACACATAATATTTACATAGAGTATGCTTCTCATTAAGGGGAAAAAAAATGAAGAATGTGGGGGGAGGAGGGGAGGCGTGACAGGGTGACACAACACTTCAACCGAACAGATTTTATATCTTCAAGCATTCTAGACACCAATTAGACTGATCTCTAGTGAAACAAAATTTCTGGTAAACTAAAATTTTAATCACGTTGTTCCACAGCAGTGTTACTTACCTATTGAAAGTTGTTTTCTCTCACTTTGAAATTGTACTGTTCTCTATTATAAACTTGAAAAACAATGCTTTTGCTAGCTTTAGAACACTGAACTTTAAGTTTCTTATCTACAGTATTTTCATATTTTAGGCAATTCCCATCCTTGTCTCAACGTCTTCTACCCCACCCATGAAGACTGGGTTTCTTCCTGTTACAGTGCTGCTAGAGGGTGAAAGCAAAGCACAGTGCAGACTCATTATTAGAGCACTGTCAAGCACTTCTCCTTCCTAAATAAAGGACTAGTGCAGTAACAAGACAATCCTATTCCCCTCTGAGGCGAGTAAACAGAATTTGCTTTTACACTGCTCCTTTCATATTCAAAGTATCCCAATATGCTTTACAATAATGAGATAGATACACTGTCATTTCCGCAATCTCAAACGCAGAGGGGCAAGGCTTTGTCTTGCAAGTCAGAATAAAAGAAGGTCATGGGTCCTTTGAAGTTTCCCTACATCATCTAGACTGAAGGATAAGATGGCATGGAGAACATAACTGAGACAAAATAGAAAGGGAGGAGGACAGGTGACCATTGTGAAATGTGTGTGAGACACCTCTTTCATCATATTTAAGAAGCACCAACCTAGAAGAAAAAAATTAATCAGCAGAAAAGACTTTTTTTTTAAGACCGGCAGCAGGTACAATGCTAATCCTATTTTTCTTTGAAGGCTTTTCTTGGGCAGGAAGGGAGGGAGAGAGCTAGGAAGCCTGGCGAGATGAATTCCACTTTCATCACAGCAAGTCAGAGATCTATATGCATACAGAGATTCAGTTCAGGTGAATGTAATGTAGTAGGCTGAATTACCCACCCAGTCAACATAAGTACTCAACCAATAAAGAGGGGAAATATCCTGGCAAGCGAGAATTTTAAAGGAACTTAGGAAAAAACACTTCTAAGGAAAACAGAAAGGGGACAGGAAATTAAAAACAAATCAGACAGCTCCCCATTGCGCCTTAAAGAAAAGGTCCATCACCCAACCGGCACTGGCTGGCAGAAGCTTCTCCAGTGAGGATGGTCTGGCCAAGGAAAGCACAACAATCTGCAGTCTGTGGTTTATTGCCAATCTTGTGTTCCCAAAAGAATTAATAAAAAGTGGTGACCTAATTAAACTACATCCTCTGCATCTTGCCTTCCTTCTGCACAGCCAAGCAACAGCTACATGGAACAGAACAGCAGTGGTTAAACTCTCCAAAATACTTCATCCATCACTGCTCTGATTAGAGCCTCAAACAGTGAGGGAGAGAGAGAGCTGCCCAATAATCCACCTTCATTGCTTAGCTGTTCACAAAGGATTGCAGAACCTTTGGCAGGAACCATCCCTTAAAAGCAGAATTTTGTGCCTCTTCTCCAATCCTACCTCGGTGAAATTAAGGTTATGTTCACTGAGCATCTCATACGGAAAAAAGGTGGACGATTTTGGATGCTCCACCTCTGCAAAGCTTTATGAAACCGTCAACGGGGCTTTGTCCCTTTTCTGCTGGAGGCTTCCCTTTCCTCAGCATTGAGCAGTTACGCCTTCAGCTGTGTTCACTGTTTAATTTCCCCCACTGCCTTTCTTCTTCTCCTAACACTTGCATACTTCAGCCTTGGCTATGGAGTACTGACTAAGAAGAAACAATAGGCTCCTTTCAAGTCTTTAGAGTTAGCTTTGAGCAAGGCTCAGCTCAGAGCCCCAGTCAATATTTACTGCAGTTTGAAGCCACTGTTTCATGGCTCCTTCCAGGCAGAACACACTAGTCGGGAACCCCAGACCTCACCTGATTTTAACCTACCAAGACAAAACAAAGGGATAAACAGATTACAAACAAAAATATTTTTTATTGGAAATATTCATAGTCATAGAAGAAAAAGAAATAAAGGAAAAAGGAAGGGGGACAGGAAAGATAAGGAAGACACTCTACAATACCACAACTTATGTTTGAAGAGAAAGAAGCCATTTATAATTAGGAAAGTAATTTTTCCACTGAAGCTGATCAGCAACGTTTGAAAATCACACATTAGACGCTATTACATGCAAATCCATTTAAAGTGACACAAGTAAATGAAGTATGCAAAGAAACCCACCTCTTCAGCTATCTAAAGCTCTTATTCTCTTTGCAACACCTAGGTCACAGCATGACCTCAAATTATAGCATGACCATAAATTACAGCAATGCATGCTTTTGCACAGGTACAACATTTTGATGTTTAAAAACCCTAAGTAAAAAAAACACACTTTCAGCTTATCAAGTGAAGAAAGACAGAAAAACGAGTTAAGAACTGTCTTTTTTCGCATTAAGGACCTAAGTCATATGCAAAATGTAATTACTTGTCCAAAAAAATGGATAGCTTTACGTGTATTGACAACACAACTACATGTTTTTAAACATTTTTATTTCATTAAAATTTCACAATTATTTTTCTTTTTGCATTGCAATCATGCATCTATAGAAGTATTAATCTGTTTTTAGAAGCTTGCAGAATTGCAACAAATCAGCAAAATCCAAAGAAGTGTCCTGGCGGAAAACTGAGGCTCTAATTTAGAGAACATCCCCTTCCCTTCTTTAGCTTCTTCTTTCAGTCCCCATAACAATCTACATTACACGCAAAAAAAAAAAAAGAAAAAGAAAAAGAAAAAGAAAAAGAAAAAGAAAAAGAAAAAGAAAAAGAACAAGAAACAGAAAAAGAAAAAGAAAAAGAAAAAG
>JAWWLV010000100.1:14528685-14557772 GCA_035041135.1 Platyrinchus mystaceus | reverse complement strand
AAAAGAAAAAGAAAAAGAAAAAGAAAAAGAAAAAGAAAAAGAAAAAGAAAAAGAAAAAGAAAAAGAAAAAGAAAAAAGAAAAATCACATTTCTGACAGGGAAATACAACTGGACTGACAATCATAATTTACCTGTTCAAACTGAAAGGCAGCAGTATGATTTTTTGTTTAGAGTGGTTGGAGTCCTGTCTCAACATGCTTTCTTATCTTAGACTCCACTGAAAGTTTGGAGTCAAAGAGTCTGACAAGCCACTGTCAAAACAGGAAAAATTACAGCTTTACCTTCGGATGTGTCAAGATCTTTTGAAAAACACGTTTTATGTCAGCCCTGTGGTTAAAGAGCATCAACAGCAGAACAGATGCATCTTTCCACCTTGCATATACAATTTTCAGATGCATGAAGTTTTGATTGTTCAAGTTGCTTTTTGGAGAATGTTGCATTATTATCATGGCATTTGTTTGATTTTTAAAATTTGTTAGCATCAGACGTGATTTCCAATTCCACTCCTCTCACTTTAAGGGAATGTATCAAAAGTATAAAAAAGAAATTTTTTTTTTACAAAACAGAGTTCAAAATAAAAAGTTATGAGGCTTCCCAGTCCTCAAGAAATAAGTACAGACACCTTTATACCAAGTTCAGTTTGTAACAAACTTCTCCTACCCATCTTTCATATTACATTCTCCTAACCTTATATGCAGAGAATTCAATCAATATAAGGATAAATAAGTTTTACATAATAAATATGTATCCATGCTAGAAATAGTAGTTTTGAAGAGGAGTAAATAACTGGTAAACCACACCCAAAAGAGTAAAGTGAGTGGGCTCTGCTGAAGTGGTAAATGAAAACACAAGGTAAATTTTTTATCATGCCTATTTTTTAAAACAGCCTAGTATTACTAGTAATGCTTTTGAAATTTGGAGAGGAATAAGAAACAATGAGGCACAGTGAAGCACTGTCAACTGAACAGTTGATACTTAGTTCATTCTCTTCCATTACTGCAACTTGAAAAATAAAAAAATATCTGCAATGATTCAGTAAACTCAATGGGAATGTCATTCAAATACAGCAGAGCATCTGGTCAGATGATGCTATTTCTTTTACCCTACGTACATTATGGCAGAATACTACTTACATACTATTCCCAATCACTTATTAAAGGAATAATAGAAGAAAATAATTAGTAATCCATATTATCATAAATTAGGATAATTTCTCAACTGAAAAGCTGAATATGTGTAAGCAATATTCTTTCTTCTGAGACATTATTTAAATAAGAGCATTTTTGCAGTGATGAGGACCACAAAAAGTTGGGAGTGCACAGAAGGTTCTTTCTAAAACCTATGAATTTATCTTAAAAAAATAAATTAGTATTTCTTTTCCTTCTCAAAGGCAGGGACATTTCTCAGACCAAAACCACTAATAAATGTATCCCTAACAGCAATCACAAGTAACAGTACTAATCTCTAGCTCATTTAACTGAAAACCACAGAACCTTTTCACCTGTGTACATCACCACACTTTTGAGACTAAGACACTACCAAGCCTCATTTTGTCTCTGACATTTTCGTTACAATGTGGAAAGCAGGCCCCATTTTGTTTTAAGCGTAGGACTGAATCTGAAAAAGAAAACAGCTAATTCAAGAACATTGGGCTAAACCAACATGATACTAATTCCAATCTAAAAATTAAGTCTTGGGTGCCTCTATGGTACTAGCTTTAGGAAGTAAATAGGCATACAAACACAAAGAAGAAGCAAACATTCCTCTGTCATACATAAAAAAAAAAATGCATAAAGAAATCCTAATTGGGCGCCTCAGTGATCTGATTTCCTCACACAAGTTACAAAGGCAAAATTGTTTTCATCAGTAATAATATATTAGCTCCAAACTCCACATCTAAAATTAAGTGCTTAGGAAAGTCTTCCAAATGCTTTGTTCTGAAGAAGGCCATTATATCAACACTAAATCAAGACAGCTAGTATGAAAAATGGAAAACGGAGATTTCTTTTTACAGTAAGCTATAAAATGTACTTCACTCAGACACCAGGTCTGAAAAAATAATAATAAAGTGATGCTCTAAATCACTAAAAAAACTTTTTTTTTAAAGCTAACTGTCATGCATCGGAAGAGAAACAGTGAATATGGAGATTCTCCCGATAAAGTCTTCTTTGCAAGTAAATTCTATATAATTGAGATATAGAGAAAGGGTTTACTTGGAATTTGAATGCAGTGAATAGCCATGATATAATGAGAAGCAAGTATGATCTACTACTCTAATTAATTTTCGTTCTTCACCCACACTGTCACTTGTTATGATAATGTGAATCTTAACCTTAATGAGAAATTTCATACCACCTTGATTAAAGATAGTGCAAATAACAACATTCTTTTTATTTTGTTTTTATTTCAATGAAGAAGCTCTTTATATTCTCAAAACCATCAACCCTTCTACTAATGAAGTTCCCATCTAGAACACAGATTTTTAGAGACTGATTTATATTTCGTGTTTTTAAGTGAGGATTATGCAATTATGCGTATTAAAAAATGATCATGCTCTGCAGGAAGTCTTCTTAGTATTTTTTTCCAGAGGTACTTTGTCTGAGGACTTTTTAAGATGTAAATTCCTCAATAAAATTGTGTATGCGTTCCTTTTACAACACTTCTGAACTATCACAAAAAGCTGTAAAACATTCACAGTACATTTTTGAAATATATTTTACAAAACACAGAAAAATTTTAAAGATTTCTGGGGACCTTGCAAGCAACTCACTACAAATACACGGAAGTAACATTAAATGGGCTCAGTGTCTTACAACTGGATCTGCCAACACAGACACTACAAAGCATAATCAAATTTCAAATGTATGCGTGATGGATACAATTTAAGAATTAGAACTGGATTTTTTTGCAAGACTCCATTTTTACAAAAAATAAGCTTATTTCATCAATGTGTATCTTCTCAAATTAAACAAAGGCCACATTTCCTTAAAGGTGTGTCTTGCCCTCATCACATTTTATCTCATAACCACTAGACATCAGCAAATCCGCTAGAAATCACGAAAAAAATGTAATATGTGGTAAATGAAACTGCCTCAAGAAAAATTGCTTTCTCAGCAGCCTCAAACTACGGTGAATACCACATGACAGGAATCACTGCTCACCCTATTGGTTAACAGGTAATAAATTACATGGTTAGTATGTTGAAGAGTTTATATTTGCAAGGAGAAGTAGCATTCTCTAGGGACTTCTGTTTTGTAGAACACTATTGTTCTAGTTTCTAGAAAACAGAGACTTCTTTCCCAAAAGCAGCAGTTTAATTATTTCAGTGAGGAAATAATTCCATCCTACTTAGGCATTTACAAGATCCACCTGGTCTTTCATTAATATCTTGTCCAGAAGAGAGCAGTATACTGCATACAGTACTTTGGAAAATCCATAACCTGTATCCCAGTGGTGTACTACTATATCTGATTAATTTTACCTTCATGATCCTAAATTATTAATTATTTTTTTTGCACACACTGAACCATATTCCACTATATAGGGCAATAGTTTCACTAATGCCTATCTGCTAATCACATATGATAAGCCTGTTCTCACTTTTGAAATCGCTGACAGCAAAACAACTACTCATTCAATCAGGTTTGCTTTTACCCTTTTCAGCCACTCAAAGTTAGAGGTCCCAAAAGTGCAAAAACTGTTCAGAAAAATTTTAGTCTAGAATGGGCACAACCAGACAAAGACCCACTAGGTCCACAGCAGTCCCATGCTGCTGGGCCCTCTCACTGGATTCAATTGCATGGCCTCACAGAAACTGACAAGCCAAACTACTGAAACTCATATTCAGGAACTACACCATAAAACCATCAATACGAGACCTAAATCAACTCCCATCCAAAGCAGTGGAAGAATCTTTTTGCTTCAATAAAGTTGGATCTGAACACTGCCAAAAAAATGCCAATAAAAAAATCAATAAATGGGGTATTAAAACAAAAAGAAATGCATGTTGCAGTGTCTGTAGAGGCATACAGTGCAAAGAAATAGATAGATTTCTCATTATTGCCCGTCAGCTCCTACTGACTTCTAATATTAAAAACTATGATACGTATTTAAACAACTTTCCTTAATCAGCTTTAAGGGATCATTTTTTGGATAGTATTTGAAAACCTCCATGTGCAAAAAAGCTGAAATAAAATCTAAGGCACCAAGCAGTCCCAAAAATCCCATATGGCTGCTGTCTGCAACTCTAGATACCTAAATATGTTCAAAATTCTGGTTCTGAGGATTTTTAAATCTTTTTAAGTCAGTGGCCTGAAAAATGCTTAAATAAATTGCTCATTTTACAGGCTGCAAATAAATAATTAGTAAATATTATTGGGAAGGCACAACTTCACTCTTTCAGTTTCTTTACGAACAGCATTTAAGATAATTCACACTGCAATTATGCACTTATGCTTACATTTGGAAATATTTGTGCATGGATAAATGGAACTGGCACACATTCCACTCAAGTTGCTACTGCAGTACAACAAAATTTTAGCCTGATTTCACTTAAGATGACCCACACACCATGGGCTGAAAACAAAAAAAAAACAAATGTGAACATGCAAACTATCTGCTTTCATTCAGATTTTTTTTTTTTAATCCAGTTTACTATGCAGGGCACAAGCAGAAGCACACAAAGGATAAGATGATTTCCACCCATTTAATAAATGCAGGCAAATACTGGCTTTGATCGCAGCAATTTCATTGGAAAGCTCAGTTCACCAGAGAGTGTGCAACACAGAATGAGAGAAAGGCTAAAGTGGCTGAAAAGCAAAGGGAAAAGTGTATGCAACTTGGGCATAAGTGAAGGGACAAATATAACCCAAGGAATAATAAACTTCAAAGTAAATGTCACTTCACTATGACTGAGTTTCCCCAATTGGGTATTGTATAAATATAATTTTATATATATATATATATATATAAAATATGTATATAATTATTAGGCACACACTTCCCATGTTCTTTCCCCCCAAAAGCAGAGCTGACAATGGTGACAGCAGAGTGTGTAATTAGTTTTTATTGTTCCCCTGACAGCCATAGCTCTGCAAGGACCCCTTGCCTTTTCCATTGTAAATGTTATGGAAAAATACACTAATGACAGGCATTTAATTATGGGCATAGCGACCATGATGGGAGCTGTGCCAAAAGTGATTGGCAGCTTTGGACACCAGATATTCACGGCAATGGTTCTTTTTCTATCATATGTTGTAATCCAGATTACTGAAGATATGAGTTTTTAAAAATATCTTTCCTGAAGCTTTCGTTATTGTCTAGATATTATTATTAATTACCACAAACAGACAGAAACAAAGAGAAAAAAATCAACAAAATGGTAACTTTTTTTGTTAATACCATGAGGTTTTTTGAAAGAGGTCTCTCCACTCTCAATGCCATCAACATAAAAGAAATCCCTACTGACTCTAGCACACAGCTGACTTTTTTTTTCAATTACACATAGGTACAAAGAGATGCTATGCCCTCTTAACATATCTTTATTCAGTATTTACAATAAACTGTTCACATGCAACTGTAGTTGCTGAGGTGCTTTTTCGGCTGATTAATTAGCAATTGGGAGACATGCTTTTTGGCAGCTTTTGTATCCCTGTTATTTCTTTTGGTTTGGCACAAAAAATCCCTTTTGCAAGCACCAGTATTTGTACTGAACCCCACTTAGTGATGGATCACTAATTTTTAATAAACTGAGCCCCAAGAGAACTGCAAAAAGATGTAAAATTGTACTGGAGCAATAACTGTAAACAAACAAACAAATAAATAAATGGGCAGTGGGTAAGAGCCCTTGCAGAACACAAAATATTAGGTCTCTTCCAGACTATACATGGAAAGCCTATCCAGGAGATCACACATAGTCTTAAGACATTAGTCTGAATTGGCTTTTAACTACTTGATCCAAATCTCTCCCTTTATCTTTAAAAAGCTTTAAAAAGTGACCAGCTAATGTGGATGCACAATTTCCTTGAAGAATGCTATATCTGAATGTTCCTTCACTGTTTCTCATCCCTCCCCCACGACCAGATGAATGAAATTGCTCTGTGAAGCAGATCCCTATAAAGAATGACCACACAATTCTGGACCAAACGGTTCTAAGTCTATGCAGCAGTCACAAATCCCTGGCTAAGCTAACAAAGCAACATTATTCCGAAGTGGTAAGTTTGGGAATATAAAAGTGAAGCTGTCTGGCTCTAAAGTGGTAACTTACAAATAGCTGCAGAATCACTGTTGGCTGTCCATCCCCCATCCAGCTGGCTCTCATATCAGTAACTTCAAAAATGCAGTTTGCCATTATGGTGGCTTAAGGCACTTTGTGTGACAGTGCAATGACCATGCTGTGTGTGCATGTCAGAAGGTCAATACTTTCAAATTCCAGAGTCTCTCTTTATTTCCTTCTTTTCTGGAAACAATAGGAAAGAGAGCAGGATTGATAGCTCCTACTTTGTTAACTTCTGCTCACCAAATGCCCTGCCTGTATGAATACATAACTATTTTTTTTAAAGATCTGATTAGACATCAACTAAAGTGAAAAAAAAACCACCAAAAACAACAACAAAAAACCCCAACCCAATGCAGCTGTTTTTCCTGCTCATTAACAACATTAATTGGTAAATTTCCTTGCAACAACTTTTAACAATTGCAGGGGACCCAACATCATTAAAGCTGCTAGAAGTCCTTATGTAATGCTGATGAATTAGCATTGAAGACTGACAACTGTACTACAAAGATCATCATCAAAATTACCATTAAAATACTTACTCTTTTTAATGTCTCCTCACAAAACCCAAAAGAATCTGTATTTTATTTATACAGCACTACAAAAACTACAAAATGTTAGACATTAAGAGATTTGGGGGTTTTTTGTTTAGTTTTGATGAAAAGGTTTAGAATATATTCAGCTACAGTTTCAAATGCACAGACTGAGAAAAAATACTCATTTATTTACAAAATTTTAACAAATGCAAAGTAAAAATTAAACCAAAAAACCCTATGTATGGTACTAGTATTAAAATAAAAATATTTTCATATGTTTCTTAGCAAGTCCCTGTGTGATAAGATAATGTGATTTTAAGGTCTGCAGAGAGAAGGAAATTCTTCTGAGTTGCAATATGAATATGAAAAATACTACTTTGAAGTCCACAAAAGGAAAAAAGGTAGTGCTTCATTGCTACCCACCCGGGAACAGCTGCAGCACTCAACCACTACTGATGAAGAACTCACACAATGGATGTGCCTGCCACTGCCAGCACCCACCCCCAAGCCAGAAAAACTACACCATTTGAGGGAGGAAATATTACATTATTTCAATGAATAAAGAAGGTCAATGATGCAGGGAAAACATTAATTATGGCACAAAGCATATCCTGTCAAAATATGCATCCTTTTTAAAAAGTCATGAGGCCTACTTTTATCTTTCAGAATGAAACAAATATATTTTAGCAGAGGGTGACCAGCGTTGAAGTGGACTTATCTCCCACCCCAGGTTTTCTGCCTCAACAGATGTTTCACAAACAAATAGTCTCTTCTCTGAACTCCAGCACCATTTCATTACTGTAATCAGAAACCAAAACCAGTGCTTATTAAATAAGATGGTTCTTCAAGAGTCTGATGAAAACAAACAAGCAAAAAAATAAAGTTACTCAGTGATAAACAAGAAGTAAGATTCTTTTACTATGGATACTGCTGTTGAACAGTTCCTCATCAGATTAATGTGATGATCTAATGGCAGAAAATTAACAACATGAAAAATAACTAATACTGTACTTACAGGTTTTGTGAATCTGAAGTCCTTTTTTTTCCATGCCATATGTCAGCATGGATAGGTAAATTCTTCCACCAGCTTATTACGCAAGTGACAATAAGAATTGTAATCTTCAAGGTTTTCCAAGTAAAAAATGTCGAACACGAAGAATTTTCTCTAAATTGGTATTAGCAATTCAAGCATACTTGCTAATTAACAGGACTCTTGTGTATCTTCTCATTAGCTGATTTTTCTTTTGACAGCATTTTTACTGGTCACGCATTTAAACAGAAAAATGGCTATGAAGCTACTAGCATAGCAGCTCATAGAACATGGGCATCAAACTATTTCTCTGCATTTTACAGGAGTCAAAAATAAACAAACTCATTTTTTTCATAAAACTAGGGTCTAACAACATATTTTCATCAACCTGTCAACAGTAAAATATGAAGGATGTTTCCCCAGAATTGCGGAGTATATTTCTTTTACTGAAAATTCTGGCATTCTATGGGGGAGAAATACAATCTCAATCATTGCAGAACAGCGAAGGGTTTTTTTATATGTTTTCAAATACTTCATTTTAACACAAATTATTTTCTAAAATATGTAGAAATGGGAATTTGTGCTTTTGTAATGTAACATTCTAGGCTCAGTTTCCTGAAAAAGAGGATTTCAGATACATGTTTGCACACTATAAAATAATACCCACCATTTTAAATTAGCTCAACCATAATGTAGCTTGTAGAGACTACAATGAATAGGGAGAGTGCAAAATTGCAAGGAAGACTTCTAATGTGTGAATGATCCTATTCTTCCATTCAGCTATGCTGAAGTACCTTACAGTATGGCTTACTCATAATAACTGTAATACCACCAGAAAGCAATTTCAATAACATGTTTATTTTAAACCAAGCATTTTCATTTCATTATATTCATGTGATGATGACTAAATTTTAAGCACAAGTGCAACAAAAACTTAAATTAAACAGAACTCTTTATTCTCAACAGTGAACTACACCATTCAGAAACACTAGAAAATTATATCAATCATGAAACTGAAGACATTTTTAAGAACAATGCTCAGAACTGGATAGCAGAGCAAAGAGTGATTACTGGAAGAAAATCGCAATTCCAAAATACTTCTAGTTGCATTAAAAAAAGAAATTGAAAAACAGTGAGCCAAAGCAACAGAGGCACATTTTATAGGCATGGGCAAACTACTGTCTACTCATAGTTTCTCTAGTAAAGGTTGCATCTTGGTTAGCATCCTCTCTAAGCTGTTCCCAATCACCAGCCTTCTTTATGCACTTTCTTGAAGTCTGGTATTTCAGCAACGAAGCAGTCCTCTGCCCAGCAACAGACTGGGTAAGGAAGAAGCAGTAACAAAGTACTGGAACAAGCCCAGAGAGTTCTCAAAGCACATTCCTGTCATCTTCTCTGTTTCATTTTACATTTGTGTGCCTGAGTGCTTGCTTATCTACCTGCCCACCTACTGACCTGGGAACTACTACCATGTGAAGAAACAGCACACTGGGAAGATTGCCAAGAACTAAAATACAGATTCTGCAAATAATTTTTTTATTATTACTTTGAACTCTAAAACAAAATATTTTAGCCAGAAGATGAGACTTGGAAATTGGATTGAAATTCCATCCACTTTCTAAACATTTGAGAGTTCACCAATTAAAAAAATTAATTTTCAGATTTTTTTCTTACACAACATTATTATATACTCTACACCACATCACCTTCTAATGACACACTTAAGTGCACACATACATATGTATATATGTGTATTTATACATAAGTATACACATACCTACATTGAAATGCATACATATTCTCATATAAATGTGTATATATTACATATGCATCTTCATATGAATGCCATGCCCACTGCTTCTGAAGGACTAATTGCATTCACTCACTTTCTCAGCCCAGCTTGAAACTGGGAGATTGCTGGGATCATAGCTATGGGGGAGAGAAAGCAAGGCTCATCTTTATCTGTCCCTCTCAAAAAGGAGAGAGGGGCTAGCAGAAAGAATGTAATAAAGTGTCCTGACTGTGTGCACTTGGAAAAGATTTAGGAAAAAGCATTTAATGAAGACCATGTACCACTTAACAAGGTGCCTTTGATACAAAGGTGGAAGCCAGTGAAACTATTGTTCTTTGTGCAGTTTTTCCATAGAAGGTTTGAAACTGTTTCGAACTCCCACTTTTAAAATAAACACCGATGTTCTTTTGGAGACACAAGGTGTTAATGAAACTATTAAAAGCAGAGAAAGTATGTGTAAAGAATTGAAGGCTCTACTACTGATTTTTTAATTACAGGGAATCAGAAATTTCCTTAGCTCTCAGAGAAAGCTGCTGGACAAAATGCTCTCAAAATACAAGCTATGCTGTTTCAAAACAGTTTTTTAATATACATATATATATATAAGCATGAGTGCCATGTGTATATATATCCCAAGTACTTAGGTTCCTATGATTCCCTCGACTTAAGAAACTTACACAGAATACCAATACCAAAGCAAATGCCTTGACTTTGCCCCTATTCATCCCCAGCTTCTTAGCTGTTCTTAACATGTGTAACTGTTTTCTTCCTATTCCAAACATTTCTTCCTGGCTTCCCTAAACTCTGTACACAGGCAGAGCTATATCTATATGGAAAACAAACAAGTAAAACCTAACCAAACCAAAGAAACAAACAAACAAACAAAATCAGCCACACTACCTCAGCATATACAGCCCATACAACATGGTGAAATCTGAAAACACATCAAAATGGATGGCAGGATACTCAGAAATCCACCCAGCCAGCAAGTGTGCTCCCGAAGTGCCATCGTCAGAGCTACTCAAAACTAAGTCCGTGCCTTTGGCTGGTCCTGGTAGGCACTTAGGTACACATCCAGTCATCCACACAACTGCTACAGAACCTAAGCGTGTCTGTATCTAACTTCAGAGAAGTTAGATGCTTTTCTGAAACAGTGCCTAAATACTCAGCTACAATGTTCACCTAAGTTTAGACATCCAGGTTGTGAAATTCTAATCTATGCATGGAATTTTCTGTTTGCTGCTCCCAAGTATCTATGCTAAAAAAAAACCCTCTAGCAATATTGATAAAATTGTGGTAACCAGCTTAATTATGGGAAATCACCAGCTGAAGTTTTTATAGTCATTCTCTTACAGATTTTATACACCATTTTCTTATATAAGATACAGCCAAATCCAGTAATACTCCTAGTAAAAAAAATATTTGCTTTTGTGAGACTACGAGCTTTGGCTTCTATATATGACCAGAAACTAGGCTTGAAATGCTGGTACTTTTAACCATCCTGAAACAAGTACCAATTTATGAAGCTACATAACCCGACACTGAAACAACTTATAGGGAAATACCTAAATAGAAACCACAACCTTAAAGCACACTCCTGCAAGCAGAAAAATGTATCATTAATTACAAGGTTCAGCTTGAAGATTAAAAACAGTAGCAAGCACTAGACGTGCAAGCAGACCGCTTCAAAATTTGGCCCAGTCTGAATTCTAATTACAAGGACACAAGTAATCAGGATTAAATTAATATGCTCCATTCCAAAACTGAGTGTTGTATTCAGAATAATATTCTCTGATGAAAATAGTTTGCTGTCCTGTATAAGAACACATATTCAAATATTCAAACAGTGCTGAAGATTAATGCACTTCTAGGTGACAATTAGAATTGGTGTACATTTAATTCTAAGCCTACACAAATAAACAAATAAACCACATTTTTTAGCTTATTTAAGGATTAATTTCCAATTAAATAAAAATATTAAAAGAAGTTATTTTATTTATACTTTAGAATCCAAATACTTGAACATGTTCTCACTAGAAACTGGACTACAGCATTTATGGTACTTCTTGTATGCTGATAATTAAACACATAAGAAGAGTAAAGAACTTTAGGAATACTTTTAGGAATACTTTAAACAGTCCAAATAAGAGACTTAGACTCTAGAAGAATACACAACTTTGTTACACATACATGCTAACAATAGTGATCATACAACATTTTCTAATTGTTCTAGCAGAACTTTGGCAACTAACCAAGCAATGTAATATGAATTTTGCTAATAGACTCCTCAGGTATTTTATTTACCAAATATTGTTCACAGCAGGAGCATTTATCAATTGGACCACTCAACAATTCACTAATGTGTTTTTCAATGAGAATGAAAACTTTACATATTTCAGTAAGCTGCTGGACTTTCATACTAAAAAATGAAACATTGTCAAATTGGAAGGAAGAACAATTATTATTAAATTCTTCAAAGTTTAGATGAAATGTTAGAGTGCCTTTAATCACTAGCAAAATGATCAATGTTTCATTTTATAAAGGGAATTAATTAGTTCTACAGCCGTTTACTATACAATAAAGAACTAAGCTAAATCACAATGGTGGTATCTGTATTTAAAAAACAACAGTATATTTTGTCTTCTAATTTCAAATAGTTATCACCAAGTAAGCATCTCTATTTATTTCTGCATGCATATATCTCTTGAGTCTGCCTCTGGATGTAGATAAATCACTGCAAAGTTATTCCTGCAACATTGTTAACTGCTCTAAAAATTTTCATAAGCAAAGACAATTCTGTCTTCAGCTTAGATTCTGGTTAAACAAATTCAAAAGAGAAATGCTTTCTTTTCTTTGGGTCTCTTCCACCTACCATTCAGGCATTTGCCTGTTTTTCTGTAATGATCATGTTTGGAAAGCACATAAAAACTGGCATGCTCTATAAAACAACTGCACCCTGCTCTTTCTCATATTTTAAACTCACGAATAAACATGACATGACCAAATAGATGTATCCATTGTGAAAGAGCAGTGAGTATTTTAAGAGAAGAAATATTTGTTTTTAAAATAGAAGGTTTAGAAACATGTTAAAATTAACTCTTCCTCTAGTGTTTGGAAGAATAACAAAACTAAGTTTTCTTTGCAGTCTGCTGATGTTTAATGATGGATTAATAAGAGATTCCATTATCAGTAATAAAATATGATAAACTTACTAGAAGCCTTACAAATCCAACTCAATGAGTAATACCTACTGACTAGACAAGCACTGCTTGTACCTTAAACTCTCTTTATCTATGTACAGTTATTGTACAAACTCATCACACACAAGACAACAGAAGTGAAAAATCTTGAATGTAAGACTATTTTTGAAGTATTTTAGCTGTTATACTAGCAATGTGTGCATTCAGTCAAACCCATTTCTTTCAATGATCCTCCTTTTGCCCAGTGGGGTTTGGAAATATTACTTTATTTTTTTACCAGCAGTTAGATTTAATTTTGCCTAAAAACAACAGAAAAAACCTCTTGTTTTGAGAGACAAGCAATTTTTTGGGACGTAAGTTCTTTGATGTGTGGTGTGAGGTGTAACTTTTCGTCATATTTACTCTGAGCAATTTTTTTCAAGTAACACATGCAAAAAAAGAGGAAAATGTAGAGACAGGCATTTAAAATCATACATGCTCATCATTTCCAAGCATGATTTTTTCTGTGGATAAATCCTCTCTGTCTCAAGCTTTTTGTGCCGACCATTTATCACTGAGGTGTTGTGACCAGGAACAGTGCTGCACAGACCAGCTAAGTCTGGGCCCTTGAAAATTCTGCCTGTTAACTTCTGCATCACCTATTTTGAACCTGCTCTGGAATACCGAGGAGGAGAGTTTTCTGCAGGCAACACAGATCTATTAAAAAACATGACCTGTGACAAAAATCAATGTGCTAATCTCAAGCCAAACAGCAGTATCAGAAGCATAAAAAAGAGATAACCTAAGATAAAACATCCCCAAATTTACTTAGACTAGCTTGACAGGTTTACAAAAAAAAAAAACCAACCAAAAAACAAACAAACAAACAACAAACAAAAAAAAGTAAGTCTGCTCACAGGCACTTTAACAAGGAAAAAGAATTTAATACTCAGCTGACTTCTACCTCAACACATGGATACGATTTGGAGCAGGGCTGCAATTGAAATTTGCTAATGCTAAACATGAGGGAAAACTCCAGAAAAAAATTATAAATGAAACTTCCCTTTCCAGTGCTGAACGGCACACGTAAAGCTTGGTGCCAGGAACCCTCGGCGCGAGGGGAGCGGGGCGACTGTGCCAGCAGCGCTCGGCCCCGACGGCGGGGACAGAGAAGATGCTCGGGACACAGACCCCTGGCCCGGCAGGGCAAACCTACCTCGCTTCTTCACCTTCAGGCAGCTCGGGAGAGCCCCCCGCCGGGCGGGCAGGGCACGGCAGGGCCGGGCAAAGCCGCTCCTGACAACCCTTCCCCCGGGGTGCCGCGGAGCCGGGAACTGTGGAGGCAGAGTCCCGCCGCCCTGCCCGGGGCCGCATCCCCGCTACCGTCACCCGCCGGGGCAGCTTCCCCTCATCCCATCCAAGCCCCCGGAACGGGCTCGGCAACAGGCACGAAGCTGCCCCGCGGAGAGGAGCACCCACACCCCGCGCGCCCGCCCGACTCCCGCCGGCCGGCGGCGACTGACCCCGGCGAAGTCTGGTGCGGTCTCGGAGGGAGGAAAGGGGGGCAATGAGAGAAAACCATCCCCGCCACCCTCCCCATCGCCGCTCCCCTGCAGCCCTGAATCTCCGTTAAAATAAAGTTTTCCACGCCATTCTCCAGCCGGCGTTAGTTCCTGCGGTTTCTGAGCACGAGTCTCCGGCGCCCGCCCGCCGACAGAGACCCCCGGCCCCGGTACGCGCCCGCGGCCGCCCCGCGTACCTGGGATTGGAGCTGTTCCAGTAGACAGCGTAGCGGTCGGCCACCGCCTTGGCGCCGGGCTCCTGCCCGCGCACGCACACCCACAGCGCCGCGGCCGCCAGCAGCAGCATCTCCACGTGTGGCATCTCCGCCCGGCCGGCGGCGCAGCGAGGCGGGATGCGGGGAAAAAAATTAAGAAAGGGGGGGAGAAATAAGAAAAAAAAAAAAAAAAGAAAAAAGGACAAGGGGCAGGCGGGACCGGGTAGGGGTAAATAAACAAAAAGCAAGGCGAGCAAGCGGTGGGTTCCGCGGCGAGCCGCGCCGCAGCAGCGAGCTGAGGGCGCCTGGCGCCGCAGCCGCGCAGTCCACGGGCGAGGGCGATCCGCGGCCCCTCAGGGAGCCTTACCCCGGCACGGGGTGGCGGGGGCCGAGGTGGGTGTCGGCGGCAGGCGGCGAGCGGTGCTCATTCACCGGGAGTCCCGCACGGAGCCCACGGCACGACATACATCGGCCCGCCGCCGCGGCGGGCGGGCGAGTGGCGGCCGCTCCTCCGCCCCCTGCGAGCGGCCCCGAAGCGCAGCTCAGGCTTCGCGGGGATGGAGGCAGCGAGCGAGCTGAAGAACGGCGGAGAAGAGCGGGCAGGAGGAGGAGGGGAAGGAGATCTTTCCCCCTGGAAGCCCACGGGGGGTCCTGGCAATGTACTAAAGGCGGCCGGCTGGGAGCGGGACGAGAAGTACCCGCAGATCTCAAAGTACAAAGTTTGTGTCTTCCTTCCTGGCCCTCCGCTCCCCGCAAATGAGAAACAAACAAAAACAGGGGAAAAAAATAGAGGTATGGAGGAGGGAAAAGGGTGTGGGGGGAAGCAAAACCCCCGAGGAGTTTGCTCGCTGCGCTGATGGAGTTGAGGAGCCTGTTCTGCAGCACAGTGTCTTGAAGGAGACTTTGTGGAGTGGTTTTTTTGTGCTTCCTGTTCCTGGGCGGTGGATGCACCAAGGACTAAGCAACAGCAAAGGCGGAAAAAAAAAAAAAAAAGGCTAGAAAAAAAAAGGGGGGGTCAGAAAAAAAAAAAGAACGGCCAATCCAAGAAATACTGCGGCGTGGAAACCAAGGGGATGGAAGTAAAAAAAAACTGTTTTATGAGAGGGCGTGGAGAAAAGCAAAACCTCGGAGAAGTGGAAAATCAAGCCTGCAAACTCCTCTGATGATGCTGGTCTTGGCTGGCCTCTTCTGCTCGGGGAACGAATGGAGCGACACGACGAGGTGCGGAAATCTCTTGTTTCAGCCTCTCGGAGCCTCTCTGCGATAAATCAGGGTCCAGTCCCGTGAACATCAACTTCTGCTGAAGGACAAAACAGTTTGAAAGAGCAGGGAGGGGGTGAGAGAAAAAGAATCCACCCCTCAGATGACTACATAAGGAGATCTTAAAAAAAAAAAAAAAACCACAACCACCCCAGATCTTCTCGGTCTTGCCCAACAGCTGCTCCCCTTTTCCCTCCGAAGCAGCAGCAAGAGCAGCAAGGAAAAATATACCACGCCAGCACGCAAATAAATAAACTTGAATGCAGCGGCAGGCAGGGAGGGATCGTAAACAGCGACGAGGATTGGAGGGGCAAAAGTCAGTTTTGAAAAAAAAAATTGCTTTATGGGAGGAAAAAATCTTTACACAGTCACGCCCCCTTTTGCTATGACCGGTCCCTTCACTGCGTGTAAATCCGACATCAGCAACCTGGAAAAGCTAGGAGCCTGGCGTGCTGAGCTGTCTCTGTGCATGCGTGTGTGCGACAGGCAGCCGCAGAGATATATACGCGGTATAGCGAGGTACGCACGCACACACACACACACATACATACATACATGCACAAGCGTGTGTCCGAGGCGGGATCTGGCGCCGGTGTGCGTAAGGGATGAAGGCGAGGAGGAGGTGCAGGCAGCCAGCTCGGAGCACGGCTGCTGCTGCTTGATCATGTGGGATTTTTGCATGCAGTTTACTTGGGAAAGGGGGGGATTTGCCGGCGCAGCCAGTCAGGGCACAGCCTGCTGTTTGCTTACAGATTGCCTTTTTTTTTTTTTTTTTTTTTTTAGACCTCGACCTGATTGGCTTGCAACACGAGAAGGAAGGTGTCGTCCCGGGCTTCTCCTCCTCCAGGCCAAAAAAAGACCCAACCCCACCTTCTGGAAACCTGACTAATTGAATTACTAAGACATCGGAGTGGTTCCTGTGCAGCCTTACTGCTAAAGGTAACCATTTCAACGCCGGATGCTGCGACAGGCTTATGCGCGGGGGCAGCGGACGGACGAGTTTCCGCCCGCCACGAGAAAAAAACAGTGTGCCGAGTAATTCCACCGAAACAGAAAAACTCCTTCCCTGCGTTCCCCCGCACACAGCAGCGCTGCGGGAGCCGGCGGAGGGGAAGGGGCTCCGCTAATGTGCAGACACCGCAGCCCCGACACCGCTGGCGGCGGGGGCAGGCGGATGGTGGGCGCTCCACCACCAAACCCCGGCATCCTCGCATCCCCGCGGGCAGGTGAGCGGCTCCCGCTCACGGGGCGGGGCCGGACGAGACGGGGCCTCCCCCGGGCTCTCCCACCGCTCCCGCCCGCCGATGTTGCCGGGGTGACAGCAGCCAGCGCGACTCCCGTCCCGTCCCATCCCATCCCATCCCATGCGGGGTCCCCCTCCCTCCGCTCCCTCCCTCCCTCCCTCCCTCCCGGCGTCGGTATCGGCGCCGTTCGGAAGCGCCCCGACTCCCCCCAGCGGCGGAGCGCGGCGGTGCAGGGCGGGCGAGGCCCGCGGGAGGCTCGGCGGTGTCGTGGCATCGGGATGGTTGGTTGGTTGGATTTCTGATCGAAAATCCTTTTCTTCAGCGTGGAAAGGCGTTCCGGGTTGATCTTCACTGATCGCGCCACCCAACCTGCTCGAAATTACTGCTCTTCTCGGAAGCGACTGAAGAGACGGAGTTGAAAACAAATACTCAACCCCCTTGAGTTTGGATTTTTTTTTAAATTTTTGGAGTATGTTTTTGGTTTGTGGGAGTTTTTTTTGTTTGGTTGGCTGGTTGGTTTGGTTTGGTTTTTAGCAACGATTTTCAAAGCTTTACTATTAAAAGCTTAAAAACCTGTCTCCCCGTGGTCTTTCCTCAGCCTTGTTTTCAGTATGTTGACATCTGTAGAATAGTTAGCAGGGTACAAAGTACATCAGCCAAGTACATAGCCCATGTATAACAGGCACTATAAACCAAACTTTTTTTTTCCATTTATTTTTGTTAAAAGAAGCCTAACAATTCTGATTTTTTTGCCATCTTTGGACTTAGTTCTTTTAATAGGCATAGGCACATCCAGTGTTTCCTTAGTCTTTTTTTCTCCAGCACACACAGACATGTAGAAATCACTGCCATTACAGGAAGCAGAATAAATAACACTTTTTTTTCCCCATGAAGAATCTCCTCAGCCTCATTTGTAAGAAGAGTTCATTTCCTCCCCCCCCCCCCTTTCTTCTCTGTGAGAAGTATCACAGGGAAGGAGTGAGGGGTCAGTTTGTACAACTTCAAATACCTTTTAAAAGCAGAGTCAGAGCTTAATTTAGTATATAAAATATCCTTGCAGGACTACAATACTTGTGTTTTTCTTTGACACATAGAAACCTGTGAAAAGAAGACAAACTATTAATAATTAAAAAAGAAAAACCCTCCAAGGAAAACTAACAACATGAAGATATACTTTATGTAGCAAGCAAACTGTAGGTGGTTGTACCTTAGTAGTTTACAGACAATACAAAGACTTAAATGCTGAGAACTCAGGATGTAAATTAATTCCTTGAGCAAAAGCAAAAATACTTCTTTAGTGAACAGAAAGTGAGATTTTTGTTACATCATAACCAATTCATATGAATCCATCAAATATGCAGTACCCAGGAACATGCCAGCTTCTAGCCCACTCTCCATTTTCATTACATGATTAAACAATTATTGATATCATAGTTGTTAACTGCTTTTGTATTCCAATGGCCTCTGGCATTAGCCTTCATTTAGCAGAAACGTAAAGGCTGTCAGTGAGAGATTCAGCATCAATGAAACTACTCTGAATACGGTGTTTAGAAAAATTAGTATATGTGCACAGTAAGTGTCTGAAAATGCTTGACAAGCCTGTGTAACTGCCCCTGGATCCTCGAGTCTTTAACATATATTGTACAGCGTGAGGCACAGAATTTCTATGTATTGGTATGCTGTGCTGCAGTCACTATGCTAATTGATCACATATCTCAAAATAATTTAACTAAGCACAGCCCAAGACTTTTTTTTCTGAGGGAAAAGTGGTGTACCTGTAGATTGTCTTTCTTTGCTGATTTCCCTTAACAAAGCACATGGTATGTGTATAATTGTTCAGTATCTGGAACAGATAAAAAGGACTTAGGGTGTTAAAATGTAGGTAGTATTGTTAAAATATAATTTATTTGCTTTGCTATTCAAAGATACTTTAGCACCCATAAAACAGAAAATAGCAGATGTATCTCTACATTATTCCTATAGCTTGTATGTGTGATTTTTATCTTTCATAAATTTGATCAGTGCTTCAGAAGTAAAACTAACTAGTAGGGCCCAATCCAGCTTTTCCTGACATTAACTCCACTGACTTTAAAGAAATTAAGCAAGCAAATATCATGGGCTTTTTCCTTTTGCTAAAACACAGAGAATTAAAAAATAATTTTCCTAGTCTGGAAAAATAGATGTATATTGCAAATTAGTGAAAAATATACCTGCGCCTTTTTTTCTAACTTTTGTGGAAATGTGTATTTTTAAATCATATGTTAACATTTCAGTAGAATTTTATTAAAGATACCCAGGCGACAACCAAATATAATCCTATGGTTGGTCTGTGTTTAAATCACCTGTTATGTTTTGTTAAAAGGCTGTACAAAATTCAGCTCTTTTGTTTATCAGTGGTTTCCCTGGAAATGTGTTTTTCAGGACCTGAAAGCATCATACTTTCTTATATTTTAATCACTCTCTGATTTCATAAACATGTTGCAAAAAAATTACTTAGAAGCAACCTCAGCTTCAAGTTTTGCAAACTGATAACTAAAAAGGGTGGTTCATCATTAAAAATCCTCTCGTCTTTTACAGTAATCCCTGATACTGTAAGTTGTCAAAAAGTAATGCAGAACAAGATCTTGGACTAATTTCCATATGAGAGGAGTAGGTATCAAAGGCATAAATAACACTGTTAGGAAGAATCACTGAATTTTTTGTAGTGAAGTGTGTTCATAATTTGATTGCAAATATTCTCAATTAAGGTAAGAGTTTTCTTTCTAGGTGACTTCTCTAACTTAAGGATATTTTTTCCTCTTAGATACATTTACCTGTGAGAGACTATGTGTATGTACTCCATGCATGGATTTTTCTTTTTTTGGCCTTCTATTGTTTCCCTCTAGGAGGAGGAAATAATCTTATGAAAGAGAACAGAAGGAAATGGCTTCACATGAACCTGTCCCAGTATTTACTTTTGTGTGTGAGTATTTTCAGCTCACTTGCACAGAGAAATTAAATGAAGATTCTTGATATTCTTTTTATTAAATTGTCTGGCAACTCCCTTGCTTCCCTAACCCTCATTTTCCAGTCTACCAACCAGAGATAACTTACATGCTTACTTTACTGTGATATACTGAGGCTCAATAACTTCATGTTTTTAGATGTTCAAAGGACTAGTTTGGAAATCCTTATATAAAAAAAGAAAAGGCCATAACACAAAATACAGTAATGAATTCTAGACAACTTCTGGGGGCATATCATCCAGTGATATTTTCAAGCATGTTATTTTGTCCAGAAATCATACATGTTCCTTTTTGCATTGGAGTTTGCTATTTGTTCTTAAGAATTTGCTATTGTTTTTAATAAAAATTGTCTGCAGTTGTGAACTTTGCTTATCAAGTTTGTCAGCTCAAAATCTATGTGTCTGGCTGAACAGTCAAAAGGGCTTTAGCTCGCAAGTTAGGCAAGACTTCTTTAGCACGTAGCTGTTTGGGTATTAGTCTAGAAACTTCCAAAGTTTAATACTTTGAGAAAAACTAAGAAGAAAACAAAAAATTTCCTGGCTTCATATAGCTGTTTTATGACTTTTTTTTTCCCAAAGCTTGTGAGAGAAAGAATTACAAGGTATGAGATTTTCAAAAACATAAGGGTAAGCAGTGTACTTATCTAACCTAGAGACAATAGAAAAATCCACTTTAAAGTTCAGTGTAATGTCACCTCCATGTAAGTAGGCAATAACTTAGATATAGTGTGTTGCCATTCAGGTTCACATTTGTTTGTCTTTATACATACTTTTGCTCATGTTTGTTAAATATCTAATTATGAGGAATCTGTTTGTTGACACACTTTAAGGAGCTTGAAATTTATGCCTTCATGAAGATGTATTTTTAATATTGTCAGTTTGAAAGGCCAAATAAAAGCATTTGTTTCTACTTACTCAAGTCTCTGGCTTTGCAAAATGTAAAGCCCATTGCACTGATTTGTCATTAATATTGATTCAATAAGAATAACTGAAATAGCTCATCAATAAAGCCAAAGCAAGAGAATCCATGGTGCTAGGATAAATATATAGCTTTCCTTTTTCCTTTCCACTTCAATTTCTAAACATATTAATTTAAAGATCTTTTTAAAGATTTTTTAAAGCTATTGCTCAATATTAATTTATTACAGAGCCAGGATCTTACAAAACCTTCAATTTTGGTATTATCAATGTAAAAGTATTTAAAGCTTATAGGTACAAGAAAGATTTCGTACTGTACTGTAAAAACAAACAAACAAACAAACAAACAAAAAACCCAGAGGCAGTGGACAGTATTAATATAGCTGTGGCAAAGGTTGCTGTTCACTCTTCTAAAAAGCTCTGTATTGAGCAGCTACACTATACAGGTTATACAGATTATGTATGTTACATGAGCAGGCTCCCATTTCAGCATCTGTGCATCTCCTATGATGACATGGCACGATTGAAACCAGTTAAGGTAAATATTAATCCTGTTTGACCTTGTGATACTTTTAAATGATATTTTGTGTTGCTTTCTGTTCCAATGGCCATGCTAAGACTGCATTTTTCCAGAGTCCTCTTGATGAAAATTAGCTTTTCAGGATTCTTTCTCTGCACTGAGTAACTGCAGCTGGTGGTCTAGAACATCAGTGTTTGCTTAGAAACTCTGTTTTCTGAGCATTTTGTTTTGTTTATCTGTTCTCTTTTAATCTCCTGTCTATTTTGAAAAGACTGCTTAAAAATAAAGAGGTACATATGCACAAAACCCTGAATATTGAATTCAAAATAATATGACAAGAAACAGGTGTTTGCAGGTATATGCAGTTCTTGGTTTTGTAGTGATACATTCTTTAGTGAACAAATCATTGGTCTTTCTTATGGGCATGCTGTCTTTTGGTTATTGCTTATTAAAGCCTTGTTCCAAGGGATGGACAGCTAGCAGGTTTTTTTTCTGTCTCTGTCCAGATAAGTGAAGAAAAACAAGTTTGAAAATCAAGGCATGGGTGGACTACTGTTATCACCTGAAAACATGATGGAAATCCTGTACTTAATTGTCTTCAAGACCTGTGTAGTAAACATGACTGTTAATTTTTATTATTAATAGCACACTTTACAAAAATAAAAAAAATCACAGGATATCTTTTAATATTTTTCAGAATTTAATCAACATTCAAGATCATTTTCAATTTAAGTTTGTGAAACTGCAACCATTATTCTTGCTGCTCATTTTACATATGAATCATAAGCTGTAAAATTATAAACAATTGCGATTGTTGCAAAACCCAGTGCTTGCATGTGCATATCTTCCAGTACATTACGAAGTCTTAGACTTTGACACTGTTGCCTCATCGCACAGCACCACCCATCAAGTAACATTACTCACATTAGTGAAAACGAATCAACAGAAAAAAAAAAAACCAACAACCTAACAACAAAGAGCTGCAAGGTAGGTTATTACAGATTATGTCACAATTCTGCTCTGCTAGCACTGGAGGCACTTTCCCTGATACATAGCACAAGTAATACGTAAAGTTTTATAGCCTAAGGACAGATGTAAGAAGTTTGTATGCAAAGTAAATGGCATGAGATAGTCTTTCCATTCAGGATTCTTCAGAGTTCTTTTGCTAACACAGGCTTAGCATGCATTACATGCTAGAGAGCTGTTTGCAGAGAAGATGCTTTCTTAGCAAAAGGAACAGATCTGGCAGTGCATTGTTAGGTGCCATGGATGTGCAGATGGTCTTCAAGACGTCTGTCAGCACTGCATAAAAGATTACCCTCCTGGGTATTTGGTGCAGCTTCTTGCCCATGCTGTTTACTTTGTGGAACCACAGTTCCACTGGTACTGCAGCAGTGGAACAAGGTCCTTTGTGTTATGGAGAAAATCTAATCTGGTTAAAAGAACAAACAGAAACGAGACTGATATATATTATTGCAGTTAATTAGTAAGAAAATTCTGGAAAAGTCTGTGTGTAACTGTGAACTTTGGAAGGTCTTAGCTGGAAGAAAGAAATCTCAGAGATTTCCATGATGAAATGCTGGAGACTTATTTACTGTAGGCAGCGTGGAAGACACTTGCACTGTCTTTAGCTATACTGTTTGTACTTCAACAACGTTTTTAATTAAAAAGCCAATTCTTAGAATCATGTGACTAAGAAAACACACCCTTTTCTTTAAAAATTACTTGTCTACACAGTTTGCAGAGTCAAGTTTCAAAAAGTGAAACCTAAATGTTTTTTAAATAGTAGATATCACATTCCTGACTGGGTAGCTGGTATTTGCAGCCCTGTATTTGTGTGAACTCCAGTACAAAATAGAAAGAGGAGAGCTATCAAAGACATTTAGGAAAGCAAGTAAACCACAACTTCCACGATAGGGGCAGGAGAAAAGGGACATTTTCTTAACCCTCTTTATTCCCAAATCAGTGAGGTTCACTAATATAATACTTCTGTTGTAGATTTTGTATGCAGCCTTTTCCACTGCATATAGTATACCAAGTTTGGCTGACTCTTGAATTCCAGGAGATTAGACTCAGCCAAACAAGAACTGTGCAAAATTAGCTGCTGTGTGTGATCTATGCCAACAAAACAGACATCAGCCTGACAAATGCCAGTCTGATAATCATCATGGAAAGCCAGATGCAGAAAAGCAATAAGGTTAAAATTTTTTTCAGACTGATTAGCAAGACTTTGGTTATGGTCTCACTGTCAGTTTGAGTGCAGTGGATGTAGTGGAGAATGAATTTATGAAAACATTGCAAAAGTTTGAATGACATTGTCTGCTTTATGCCAGTTCTAAGAATATGATTCTCCTTATCATCAGCTGTGACATAGCTTTGTAGAGCATTGTACTGTTAGAGGAGAAAATACAAGAAATTTATTTTATCAGACCATAATGTCAAAAACTTCGATGAGCGAAAGTAGTCTTTTGGCACTTGTGATCCCTCTTGCTTCATTATGATTTTTTTTTTACAAGTTCCATCTCAGATGAGCTTTTGTACAGACTTTACTGCTTAATGAAGATTATTCATTAAAATATTACTTTTTTAAATTGAAGTTACAGAATACTTGTACAGTTAAGAAATTAACTTCACACTTTTTTGGCAATCATTTGCTTTTACTGTCCCTCATTTTGGACCTTGGCCATATGCACTTTAAAGACATGCATCTTGTATTTGAAATTGGGAAGGTGTTCTCAAAACTTATTTTTTTCAACCTTCCATTTCAAAGTGAAGAAAACAGAGGAGATAGTGGGATCCAGCTAACAGATGACTAAAGAACAGTTCTGAAATGTAGGACTATCTTACAGTTGTTCAAGGAAAATGCCAAAATCAAGAATTGAGGGGCTACTGATAAATCATAAAAGGGTAGAAATAAAATCTTGATAAGAATTCATTAGCAGATTTCTTAGTTAGAAGGGATTATTAATACCTTTTAAATTCCATTGAGTATTCTTACGTCATTTAGTGTTTCCAACATAAACAAAAGAAAACAAACAGTAATTGTCTTATACTTCTCAAATCCTTTGTCAACAGGCACGTGGCAGAAACAGAGTACAGAATCATGTTACTCTAAAGGCTGCTGATGAGATCAAGAGATCTGCTATCACACCTAAAAAGGTTTTCATTTTGAGTGACATTTGAGGTTTTCCATTGTGCAAATGTTGCTATGTCTTCTCTGAGCATAGAAAAGGAGTAATGATTAATTTTGGGTAACTATTAAACCTTACTTCTGAGGGGGGAGAAAAAAGAGAACAGGAAAAAATAAAACTTGGACAAATCAAAACATGACACTCTGAGGGCTGAGGTCAACAATTGCAGTGGGGCTTTTTATTACTAAGTTACTTAGGATTTGACCAGTTCAATATTGCTCTAACATGTATTAGAATATCAGAACTTTCTCAGAAGGAATTTGCCACTTAATTTATTGCCACATCTTCCCATTTAACAAATCCCTGAGGTTAAATTCTGTGTTTGTCTACATGACCTAATAAGCTGCAGAGTGGATGTTCTTTGTGCTAACACAGTGTACCACTAGGATTGCAACTGCTATATAGTAGTGCTCCGTAAAATCTCCTGGTCCTAGAAGGTGCTGAGTGGGACTATCACATATGAAGCATATTCATTTCTCATTATTTTGGTGGAGTAAAGGACGTTCGGAATTGTACAGGAATGAATTCAACAAGATTAGACCTACAGTGCCTAAATCTTCCATGACTTACAGCGAAAGAAAATTAAAGTGTTGGTATAAAGCATAACTCTTTGTGCAGAGAATCCATGCAAATTGTCAGAAAGAGTGACTTACAAGTCACTTATGAGAAAAGCTGTAGCAAGACACCTACCACAGTCTTGCCAATATCATGGAAATCTGACACTGCACAGTTTCCTAAGCATAGCTTGTACCTGCAAGATCATGCTCCATTGCACAGGCTTTAAGACTTAAGAGATTCTTGTATCTGTAGTGTAAAATTACGTATGTGATAGTCAATAAATCAGGATTAATAAAATGTATGATAAATTTTTATTAAAAATTGAAAAACTTATGTGAAACATCAAGGAATATTAAACAGAGTTGAAGTTCTACCTGCAAACTTATCCTTGCCAACAAAAACACTATGCATTGTGGATCAAGAAAGTCTAGTACATTGTATTTAGTGTAACTGGCAAAACAGTAAAGGATATCATTATAGCACAATAAATAACCCTATAGTATAAAGCCTGACACAGCTGTTTATATTGTTAGGCTAAATGTGGAACTTTAAAGCTTTTTTGCAACAAAATCCCTTTTTATACACACGCACATATAAATATAAATATATATATATATATATATACACCTATATATAGAGTATATAGAGATATCTGGAAGAGAGCAATTTTTTTTTTTTTTTCCTGAAAATCTTGAAAGGTTATAATCATAGTTTAAAATAAGTAACTCTCAATTTTTTCTTTGTGGTCATCAATTCCACCTCTCCAAAGAACCTCATAAACACAATGGGCCCAATGCCAAAACAAAAATTAAATGCTCGTGTGATCCCCAATGGAAGACATACTTTAACTATGAAGTATTCTCACAAGAAACCTTGTAACCCTTACATGAAAGTGAATGATCTAGAGTTTATGGCATTCACGTTTGTTGCTTTGATAGCACTGTTTATCAAAATAACTACAATTTTCAATGAAAGACTACTTAATTTTGACTATATTGCTTTTCTATTGGAAAGGACCTATAAATAATAAGTTCACTATGTTTTGGGGGTAGTTTGCAGTTGATCTAGTGTGCTCCACAGCCGTCAGTTAATCCCTTCAAAGTATCATCTATTCCTCAGTTCATTATTTTCTCTAAGCATAGATGGAATATATTAAAGCTATGGGGAAGCATTTAAAAAGAAAAAAAAGTTGGAAAAGAACAGTACCTTGCATGTCAGCCCTTTAGAGAACCAAAAAACACGATGCTTTGTTGTATTGTTTTCCCAAGATACTTCTACTGTCTTTATCCCTTTTCCTTATTTAGTGTATTTATCTGTTTTTCTTATACTCATTTAAGAAACTGCATTTAAAAAGCAAGTTATGTTACATTTGACAGGTATAGTTGCTCTCATATTACCCTGATATTCTCTAGCTGCTCTTTGCTTTTGTTACTGATTTATAAGAGCTGGCTGTAATTTGGTAGTATGCATTTTGAAAGAAGTACCAGTTTAACATCAAAAGACACAGAATCAGTAAAGGTCTCAGACTTGCACAGAGTTTCCACCCACATACACAATATACTATTGTTTGTACTTCATATGCATAACAATTGTTTGAAAGTATCCAGCCTGACTTGCCAATAACTTCTCAGTCATGTGTATGGGCCTAGACCTTTTACAGATCAAGTTTTTTATTTGGTCTGCCTAGAAAGATAGAGGAAAAATTCATCATGGACTTCATCATGGACTGGATTTCACTCACAGTGAGTAAGAAACCTAACAGTATCAAACAGAATATCTGCAGTATGCAACACAATCATGTTAAATATCAAAATACGGTGTCAGATCTCCCAAAGTAATCTTATTTTATTTACAGCTAACGGAAAAAAAATGGTGAAGCTTGGAAATTTCACTCCAAAGTATAAAAGAAAAATCTCTGATTTATTGCATTCTGCAGGTATAAAGATAGATTTTGCTCAGTCAAGGAGTATGCAGGAGAATATATGAAAAATAGAATTGGTTGTAAACAGGAAAATCTATGAGGCATTTTTAGACCCTCAGTAACTAAGTGTATTTTACAAAGAAAGGTAGAGAAGAGTTTTGTCTTCTTTTTTACTAGGAGGCCTGAGGCATTTGAGTGTAGTACTTTTCTAAGAGCATCTGCTTCAAGTCTACAGATGAGACTTTTCTGTGGGTCCATGAATTGGCTATGGGTTAAAGATCACTAGCAGCTCAGCAGGTTGTTGCCCACAAATACTGTGATATTGCAGTTCTGAAACCCATGGTTCCTTTTTGTATGCTTTCCTCAGGCTCTTCAGTAGTCAACAGGAAGACTTGCCTGATGGTATCATAGTTTGTGTAGGAACTACTCCATTAAGGAACTAGAACTGTGGAATACTGCTGTACTGCCTTCTTCAGCAGTATCCAAAGTACTTTCCTGTTAGAAACTGCACCAGGATCGAGCTCCACAACTCAGGAAGTATGCTGCAGAGAAAACACTGTGAAAGGCATGCCTTAGAGCTTTCATTCCATTTTCATATGTTCTCTGTGGGCCAATTTAATAGGATGCTGCAAACAAGAAGGAGAAATCACTCCTGAGGAAAGCACAAGGTGAGAAATAAAATGCAATAATAGTGAAAATTCTAATGTGCACTGAGAGTTTGGAGCGACAGAAATTAAAAGACTGGAGTCTGGAAGAGTTTTGCTACTAACTCCAGTGAAATCAGAATTTTGCCAAGTTTAATGTAGCATAATCCAGGCCAGGATTTATGAACACCCTGCATGTTGATACCAAGCTGTATTTAATCAGATAGGGAGTGGAAACTCAGAGCATGCTGTCTGAGACGAGTAGTTTCAATAAATAGTGCCTTTTAATATCTTTACAAATGTGTTCCACCATCTTTCTTAGACAAAGAAAAAGCACTGCACCCCCAACTTTAATATCATCAGTTGCTTTTGGTTTTGTTAAACAAACTATATTCTCTTGCTGGTATTTTTTCATTAACCTCTCAGCTTCACAGATCAGCACTCCAATCCCTCACCTCCTTTATTCAAATCTGCTTCTTTGCTGTTGCAAATACTTAGTTAAATCCATCTGACTGCTAAGAAGTTAAAAGAGCAACATGGTTCTATCCAGAATATAATACAGTTGTCACAATTATAAGAGTACTCACAACCTAGATTTTCCAGCAGTCCAAATCAGATATTTGTTTGTTCTGCAACCTTTGACAAATCATTTAACCTCACTGATTCACAGCTTACATATCTGAAAAGCAGATTTAGTAATAATTACCTACTTTTCACAGGTGTTGAGAGGATTAATTAATCACTGTTTGTTAAGCATTTAAAATCCCTTGGATGAAAGGCACTGAATTAATTAAAAAAAAAAAAAAGAAAAAGAAAAAGAAAAAGAAAAAGAAGAAAATTTAGACTCAGAATTCTAAATGCCAGAAAGGACTATTATAAGAATTCATCTGATTTTAAATATTACAGTTCCTATAAATTCACTTCATTTGACTGTGTGTTTGCTGTCTCTCTCCTCTCATCATGTCCAGTCTTGAATTTAAAGAAAATTTGAGGGATGGACAATCTGATATCCCGGGACAGCTGTAACATGGTGGTGATGCTGTAAAACTAGTTCTTACAAGACTGGATCAAACTTGCTGAGCTACAGCTTTTGTCTTAACCCCCCGTGGCCTAGTGGTTAAGATGCTGGTCTCTCAGCGCCAAGGCCACAGGTTCAAATCCTGGTCCCCCGGGCAGATGGAGCTCGTCAGCCCCTAAGGTCATCCATCTAAGAGAAGGTCACTCTAAACAAACCTACGT
>JAWWLV010000100.1:14500521-14528189 GCA_035041135.1 Platyrinchus mystaceus | reverse complement strand
GGATTAAAGGGTGGGCTCAGTTGAGCGCAGGCTGTGTCTCACCTAAAAAATCCATTGCGCAGGCTTGAAAGGTAAAAGACACCTTTCCCAGATCTTCATTTGCGAAGACTGGCCATTACCTTACAGCTTTTGTCATTTTTGATTTCTTCTAGCCTTTGTTTGCTATGTGTAAGTGCTCTTTTACCATATTCTGCATCTTCTCTTCTAGTAGATGCTTATGTTTTCCTCTGACTGCAAAATCTCTTTGATAAACTGGACTAACAGAGTGACTCTAGAGCTGAGTAAAAAAAACCTGCTTTTCAGTTTTCCATTAATATCTTTAGTTTTTCACAGAATAATTTCAGAATTTTCAGCACTTTTTTTGTTGTACTTACTAGAACTGGATGCAAATGGACTCAAGAAGCCACAGATTTTCTTGCCTCTCGCAGATAAGTATTTCTCTACATATACCTCTGAGCATTGCTTTACATTTGTGAATAAAGTTGAATCAAATACAGAGGCTTGGAAGCACTTGATTTTCACCCTAAAGAGAAAAGCAATGTCTTTTAAAGTCTTTTATCCTATTGGTCTGCCAAAATGACCACTGTTTTCTCTATTCCCTTGCTTGTACATTAAATAAGCATAGCATGAATGAATACTTTGCTACATTTTAATCAAATCCAGCATCATATATAGGAGTATCATATTCTTCGTTCACAGGAGTAGCATGTAAAAATCTATGTATTCTCATGTCACAGGGGTACATTAAAGTTTTGGGGAGACTCAAGTTATGGGTCAGTAGCCGTTCTATGCACCTTACATTTGTTGTTTTACATGCTTTAGCACTTCTATGATCCCCGGGCAATAACTGCACCTTGCAAGAATTTCTTTCACAGAACCTGGTTTGTGGGGTTTTTTTGCTTGCCCACATTTCTTTCTTTCTTTCCTTTCTGGCATTTTGTTTTCTTTCAAGCTGTCTAGGACTATATTTAAAAACACTGTCTTCTTGCCCTGTTCTCCTAGCACCTCAATCTTCATACTCATCTTAACATTGAGTAAACTGCATTTTATTCAGATTTTTTTATTCTGAATTAGTTAGAACACTGTAGTTGGATTTCTTCCCAACCTAAAACCATGTATATTTCCCATTTAATAACATAAATTGTATCCTTGACTTTCTTTGTCCTGTTTTTAAGGTAATGGTAAAGACATTGGTGATAAGAAAACTAAAGACTCTTATTAGAGTTGGAAAGAACCAATATCATAAGCAGATACATTAGATTTAAAATAAATTACACACTGTAGAAAACAGAGATAGACAGACTTTCCCTGGTATCAGCCCTAGTGATTTTGCTAGTGGAGCTTCAAATACCAAGTTGAATCGTCACTTTCTCTTCCAAGCTATGCCATAATGCTGCAGATCTAACCATGAAGTTTTTTAATCTGACTTTTAAACTACATTTGCTCACACTTTAATCTTATGCCATTCTTGCCAGCTGTATCCATAAACAAATGCTCTTCCTTCGTGGGACTTAGAGTCTTGAAATGCATATGTTTGAATTTAATTAGAAGATATTTCAAATTAAAATGATCAGAGTTTTGCCTCTGTCACATTGACTAGATTGATGTTAGAGTACAATACTCTCAGACCAAGTTCTTTCAGATATTCCACATATGGGCAGTTTTCATGTTTCAAATTGCATACTTCAAGATATTTGACATTACAAGGAATTTTGATGCAGCAGGGTAATACAGCAGTATACTGAAAACGCAACACAAGGATAATAAAACAATTGCAGTACACAGTTGAATAACAGTAAAAATGTGGTTCCCATCCCAAGCGTCTGTATGCTTACCATCACAATGCTGGGCATCCCCAATTGCTGGGAAGGTTGGTTGAAGCCAGCTCATGCCTGCTGCTCACTTCAAAATTTGATGTGTTTTTTGCTCAGTTTTTATATTCTTCTGTCAGGCTGAGCCACCTGTAGGCTTCCACCATGCTGGTCTAACTGGCTTACTAGGAAGACTGTCACACCTTTTTTATTAACTTGTGGAAGGCCATTTTACACAACTAGTTGATTCACTCCACTGATAGATCCATTGATCCAAACCAAAGGCCAGCCTTGTGTCCCCTTTATGTTGAGGTAAGTTCTGTTCTCTTTACAACAGCTGTGGTCACTCTTTGTGCTCTTCCCTGAGCCTCATGTCTTTGCCCATGTCCTCTGAGCCTTCTTCCATTGTGGGATTTCATTGATCAGTTACAGTTGATGTGACCTGACCCTTAGTGATTTTGCAGTTATGTCTACAGAGAGAGGAAAACAATTATGTTAAGATAGACACACTTTAGCTAATGCACTAGTGTGGTCATCAGGAACGAAAACAGCAGGGATGGCGCATATCACACCCTTCTGAAGAAGCAGAGAGCATAATAAAAATTCAGTTGAGATCTATATGTTAGACTAACATACTTCTAGCAGTGAAGTCAGAGTGCATTTTCCATCCAGGATGGTTTTTATGCATATCTTTTCCTGACACTTTTTTTGTTAAGTGTCCCTGACAACACTCTCATGACAGGACACTGGACATGTCAAACCTTTTGTCTGACCTGGTGTTCATTAAGAATGTTCTTACATTCTTAATGTAATAAGACCATCACCAGAGGCACTAACTAGTGTCACTCAAACTTGAGAGGTGTTTTAATCCAAAAATCTTTTGAAATAAATACATTCCTTAAATGGATTATGGCCCTTTTTCTTAGATTACCTTGGACAGAAGAGATGAACAAACCAAAACTGATATGCTTAAAACGGAGCTAAGGTTTATTTTAACTCCTTTCAGGCAAAGATCTCAAAGGAAATACTGATCTAAGACCACAGTATTCCTCTGGGAAGTGTGCTTAACTCTGAATTATTCTAATAGCTTTACAAATGCATAAATAGGCTAAACTGACATAATACTGTTATTACATTTGACTTGAAGACCTGAACAGACCACATACACATGATGCCTGAGTGAATCAGTGGTACACAAACAGAGCTAGGAACAGTTGCTATCACAGCAAGGTTATAAACTTATTAGCATAAGGTATGTCAATACATGTATTTATATATATTGTCAATATATGTCAATATATGTATTTATGTGTCTACATTGAAGTGAATATATGCTAAAAAAAAAAGTGCTACATTATTGGACACAGAATAAGTCACAGATGAACACAAAGAAGCAAGATTGCTCAAAAATAAAAAAAAAAAGGCCCTCCCTTACCACTGCTGCTTAATGTCCTCCTCCTGTAGCACAGTGTATAGATTCTCTCCAGTTTCCCACTGTACTCACCAGATGTGGGAGTCGGGTGGTGATTTAAACCATGTCACAGATCTTTCCTTCTTCTCCTGTCCCTCAGATGCAGCACAGTTTCAGCGAGGGGTGTCCCATCACTCCTCTTCCTTCTCACACTTGTGCCTACAGGCTGCCCATTTCTGAGGGCTCAGTCCAAGCTGAAGCTGCCATTCAGAAATGTCCTACTAGTTTCTTAAGGGGAAGAGTATGCAATGAAAACACATGGTGTTAATCTAGTCCCAAATCCAATGAAAAATAATTTAACTGAAATTATGAAGTCAGGACAATGATTTTTATTTTCTTCTAAATTAATGAGCTCTGCATGAAAACACACATTGTAATTCCCTATCTGAGGGAAAGACAGGAAGATAAGTATATGTTCAATCTGCATAATAACTAACATATAGTTGTATATTTCATATACAATTACATTCATTTTATTAATGCTTAAGTGCATTTGTGAAGAAGGTAAACTGGCATATATAAATGGTTATCAACCATAGTTCATAGCTAAGGGTGCAAGTGAGCAGTAGATTTCCAGAACAAGTGCATGTCTTAGATAATATCCCCAGGTGATTTCCTGCTGTCTGAAGTTGACTGTAAGTCTTTTCAAAAGTGTGTGGACCCAGAATTCTCCAGCCAACAAATTAAATGCACAAAATACAATTATGATCATCTGATTTGATTTTGGCTTGATTTTTCTGTTGAATATGCAATGGGTATGTCCCCAGAGAAGATATATGTTAAAAGCAATGTAGGCATTACTGGCTTTCTGAGCCAAGTACCTTATCTGAAAATAAGTTTCCTGAATTGATAAATACCATAATTAATTTTGCTAAATTTTGTAAGATATCATTATTTTTAATAGTGGCCTAGAAGTTTTTTATGTGTTTTGGTAATTATAGCCATTTTTATCAAACCACGTGCTCTTGGGGAATCCCCTACCAGAAATACAGTGAGTTCTACATTGTGAGTGACAGCTCTAGATTAACAGGTCACCAATGTTGTAAGAAGGTCATTGGCAACTCCTCTGACAGACAGATTGCTTTGAGTTTTAAGAGCTTCTATGTACATCTGGCAGAAGGACTGGGCACTACATAAGATAAAACTTTGTAATAAATCTTGAGGAGACTAAAGTGGAACAGTTGAGTAAGTGGAATGAAGTGGAATAAGCCTGATCTTCATGGCATGTTGCCACTGCGTTCCCAGATGGCTCTAAAACGAAACAAGGAGAGAATGTGTGTTCATTGTGGAGCTATATGGGCAGCCAGAGAAAAAGAATTAAAGGCAGAATATTTTGAGTCTGTAAGGGAAATCAGATCGAAAGAGCCACATTCATATCACATCACCACTGGCTGCTAAGTCTTTAGCAGATTATTGCATATGACAGATAGCTTTGAGAACAAGCAAATTTTTTTTTTTTTTCTGTAGGTCTGTTGCCTCATTGCTTGCTGTGGCAGCTAGGTAATGGAGGTTACTTCTTGCCCAAGTGGGAATGAATAGGCTCCTGTGTACAAGCCTGTTGAGAAGAAAAATATTTTGTCTATCTTCAGCTCAGACCACAGTATTTTTGCAGAGATTTGGAAACAGTCATTAGGGTGCAGTGAACAGGGTGATGGAATAAATAAGGTAGTAACAGGCAGTTCTGGTAACCTTAAAAATAGTATTAATCTGAGTTAATTTATTAGACCTTTGGAAATTTCACATTTCAATCACTGTTTCTCTTCCATCTGTGCCCAGCCATGGCAGTCTCTGCTGCCGTGAGGTTAAAAAAACCCACTGTCTTTCCTGGGGATAGTTGTTGGTGCTGAGACCAATATAATTTAGTGTCCTTCAGTTGGCAGCATCTTACGTTGTGAAGTTCCTACATCACAAATGTCATGACAACCTTCTGCAAAACAAGTTCACACACTTCTGTCTCCAAACAGGTTAGACAAATATGACACTGAAAGTGTAAAGCATTAATAGGTTCCTTTGTCCCTGCTGCAGGGTCACACCAGGTCAGGAACTAGGCCTGGACAGTGAAAAATGGAAGAGCTTGAGAACAGAGGCTCAGGTAAAAGAGTGATGAAAACCATTTTAGCTGCAACCTGGCAGCTGTACATTTAACCGTGATGGCAGAATACCTATAATTAGGAACACGACAGGCAGGCAGACAGTATAGAAATAGCAAAAAAATAGAAAATTACATTAATGAAGATAGCCTAATTATTTTTATAGTGCATGATCAGGTACAAAAACTAGGTTAAGACAAAAATAGCTTAAATATTTTTATCACATAAAAAAAAATTAAAAATGGACAACTAGTAGGGCTAACAAAGGTACTTTACAAACCAGAAGATGGTAGCATTATTTCAATGTGGTGTAGTTTAATGTATTTCAGATGGAACTGCTTGATGATCAGTAAGTACACTTGTTGTGTGTGTGAAAGGAAAAGACTGGCATGAATGCTGCAGAAATGCTCAGCAACAAGTCATTAACAATTCTAAGAAGAATACAAAGTAAACCAGAACAAAAGAAAGAAACCTTGGGATTTATCTGAGATTTCCCCCGTTAAGAGATGTGGCAGTATATACTTTGCTTATGCCATCTGCACAAATGAGAAACTCAGTCCAGCGCTCCAGGCACTACTATATTAAATATTGATGGGAATTCACTGTATAGTAGATTTTTCCTTCTAAGGAACCAATAAATAGTTAATGAGGAGTTAGGCAGCTGAGTCCATCCTGAATGGATAATTCTTTCAGTAACAACAGTTTGTTTGCCCCTTGAGGGTTCATTTTTTTACTGCCTTGTACAACAAAATATGATTTAACTTAGGTTTATTATTTTGTAACCTAAAAAAATATATACGAATTGATTACTGTATCCTAAGTTATCATCTGAACACCTTTGGAAATCTTTCCCTACTCATAAATAAACAATGAACAAGTAGCTAGTCAGCATCTGTCTGATGAATTACAGTGTTTGAAGCATCACAGTCAATGTGATCTAGTCAATAATAGACAGCAGCAAAAAAAGATACCAGCCTACCAGGCACAAAGAGTAGTCTTTCTGCTGTTTTTATTCACGTGTTCCTAGCTGCAGTGCATAGATATACCCTCGCTCCTTCTAAACCTGTGCTACTACTGTGCCAAGAGTCTCAGGACACTGAGCCAGTTGTTTGCCAACTGTGTGTTCACCATCCATCAGCTCACTGCTTTTTTGTCAAAAAATAATAATAATAAGTAAAAAAGTACTTTCTTTTCTGAGCGTTTTGTGTGTAAAGATGGTGGCAATTGGAATTGAGATGCCTTGATGTATCTACAGAGGAATACAAAGGTAGGACATGTTCCCTCCACAGCACACTATTAATGTCCTCCAGCCAGGCAACGAAAGAAGAAAGTAGTGCTGTGAATGCTCAGGAACATCCATGTCTGGGAAAGTGTATGTTGTTTCTTTTATGAAACTGACCCCAGGTGAGTTTTGACTTGTAGTTTGCATTAGAATAGGGAAGGTGAATTCTCACTGGCAATAGTCACCAGCTCAAATCAAAAACAAGTAAGTCTTCAGCTACTGAACATCTGCATACACAGAGGTCATGCTCCATGTAGACAAGACAAAAGGAAATGTGTGGAGACCATTGGCAACTTGTGCAGACTTTCCAAGTCACCTCTTACAGGCATGCCCAGCTTTCCATAATGTCTGTATCTGTAGAGAAGCTGTTCCTGTTCAGTTCAGTAGATAAACATAAGTCATTGTGTTGTTGATCTGATATTTTAAAATCCATTGAGCATTTCACAAGTACTTTAAGAGAAAACATAGAAAAGAATATTAAGACTTTGTAGCTGTAAGGGGGTGTTAATATTCAAAACCACATTCAAAACATTCAGAAATTTGTTAATATTAAAAAACATTCAAAATATTTTTAAACATTTTGCTAGAATTGGTAGGCAGACTCAGCTCAGTGCATGAAACAAAAATACTGCTGGCAGGGCAACACAAGGTAGGAGAGACCACCTTCAGATAAACTGAACGTTTTTATAGTTGGGCCATCTTCACTCCACATTACCTTAAACTATTATAAAGCATGATCTACTCCATTGCATAAAAACTGCTCGGTATTTCAGCTATAAAAGGACAATCCTGAATATGGTGCAAGAATGGAGCAGACTTTGCAATATGCCGAAGAGAGACACATGGAGAAGGACTGACAGAACGTAAACATTTCATAAAGTAATAAATCAGTATTACAATAAATAAGAAAACCTGAGAATTGTCAGACACCTCTCAAGTTAGTGAGGGAAGAAACTGTTTGGCTTGCATATTTATGTTTTACAACTTGTCCTATTTTCCCAAGACAAAATATCTGAGTATTAAGGAAAATAATTTATCTGAATATAATAGAACGCTGTACCTCAACTATAGTACTCTGATCAATTAGTCCCAAAGCCTTACTGCCACACAATAAGAAGCGATACTGACTGTTTCAACACAGCAAGTGCAGAAAAGTACCAAGAATGTGTATTTTAAGCCAAACAGGCCTTCTATCCCAGGGGAACTGATCTGAATGGAGAAAGTTTGTGGGTTTTGCTAGAAGTCCACAGGAGTCTGGTTTATCTGGGTTGTCATTACAGCTATTGATCATGCTGGCATCACTCTTTTACCAAGAGGCACTTCTTTTCAGCCTCTTCTCCAGTTCCATCCATATCTGTGGATGGAGGAACAATGTTTGCCATTTTCTGTCACTGGAGCCGCTCTCAGCTGTTCTGCAGCTTTTCTCCTGCTGTGGCCTTAGCCATATTTAACACAGACAGCAATAAACTTGGCTCCTCACTCACACTTTTGTTTTTCCCCTCATAAAATTGTAATTCTACAGAGAACAACCTGATTCCTGTGGAAATAACCCAGTTTTCCTAAAGCACAACCCAGTAGGTTGCAAGCAGGTGCCCACAATAAGACAGAGTGTAGGTAGCAGACAGGGCCCTTACACTGCCCTTTTAGGCTCTACTTCGAGTCATGATGGCAAAAACATGAGATGAAATTAGTCCTGCTAGATCAGACCAAACCATCTAGGACAGCGTCTTGTCTATATCAAGAAACAAAAGCAGATAGTAAAGGAAGTTGCTTATAAACATAGTGTAAGCTTGTGAGGCACTTCCTCCATGTTGGTACTCTGTGATGCACTATGGAATGTGACTGAAGCTTTCTTCTCAGTCTAATGTAGATGAATTGGTGCCAGAGGAAGATGAGTTTTGTGTACTTTTTTCGAAGTTCCCATGAAAATAAATAATTTATCTAAGTAATGCTGATGAAAATAAGGTGATGAAGCTCCCGTGTTTACAACTTCATGCAATTCAGAGAGGAACATTAATAGTCCATGAATAGCAGCTAAATCAGTCTGCAAGTTACAGCAGTGATGACAACAGCTATTTGTTTGCTTGCATAAATGGATATTTCTACTAAGTCTTCCCCAATCTTGGGATGTGTGATCACCTTGGAATACATGGCAGCAACAGTTTAGTGAGGTGAATTTTCATGAAAACCACAAATCACCAGATTCTAGATACAGTTACATTTAGAGACTATGTGGCTCAAAATCAGATTTTCTGAATAATTTGTCTGAGAAGAAAGAGGATTGCTTGTAGAGGTTGTTCATTACAATATGCTTGGTGGATTGGGCTGAAGTGAACAGGTAATAATGAAGCAGTTGTTAGAGAGTCTGTCTGAGACAGTGTAGGCTGGAGAAAACCTCGCCCATCCAAGTAGATTTTGTGAATAAACTGGAGAGCAGTACAGAGAAGTTAGGAAAAATCCTGTGATTACAATGGCATACTGGAATAAAGCACTGTCAGTTGGACAGACAGCCAAAAGGTCTAAGGAGAGAAAAGAGGATTGTGATAGATTTTGGGGTGTAATCGTCTTGGCAAGCAAGTATGCAAATATCAGAGTGATGGACCTATTGCTACAGTGAATCCTGGGAACAGCTGCTGTAATTCAAGTATAGCAAATCACATGGCTCAGATAAAACTGATCCAAGGGTACTAAAGGAAAAAACCCTGTGAAATAGTAGAAACAGCAATGAGAAAGTGGAATATAATGAATATAAGGACACAGGGCAAAAGAAGAAGCAACTGTTTTGCACTCAATATATTCTATTTGCAGAATTCGTTGTCAGAGTGGGGTCACAGAATGGCACCCAGACACAAAAAAAACCAGACAGGGCTGGTTCATGCTGTGACTTAATGATAACTCTGCGGTTATCCAGGAGATAGGCAGTCTGCTCTCAAATTTTGGTACATAGAGACTTAAAGGGAAAGAAAAGTAGGTTAGAAAAAAGTGTCCCAGGTCTCAGCTACCTGTAATATTAAGTGATAGGGACATCATAAAAATTGCCTTCTCTGTGGAATCAAGACACGTCATTACCCACAGCCAATGACTATTTCTGAAAAATCAGAGTAGTCGCTTAAAAATGGATTGTTATTTCTCTTTTAGTATGTTTCTCTATCAAGATTCTGATCTTTGATTAGCTTTCTCACAGCTAGTGTATTTCTGTGACAGAATCTGCTGGCCAGTGAATCAAGTCTATACTCAGAGGAAAATGCATTCTGAGACCAACCTGTAGTGTCTCTACATTAGTGTATGTAGCAACAGTCAGGAAGAATTGCAAGGTCATGACTGGTTGCAGGGCTGTAGTGTGAGAACAGTCCCAGAGATTGAGTGGGACATCGTGTGCACCTTGGGCATGGACTTCTTTAGGGAGAGACGAAGAGGAGGGAGGATTGTATCCTGTATAAAGGAGCTTCTTGACAGGACAGCACTGGTGTGAAATCAGAGACTTCTCTTTTGGTGGCCTTTGGATCAAGACTGATGAACCCTGGAGATACAACAGAGAAAACAGTTAGGAAAAAGTATTATCATATGCCTCAGCCACCTGTAGTTATTGGGTAAAGTATAAGATTTTTTTGCTAAAGTTCTTATGGAAAAGGCCGAAGCTCAGATGGAACTAAATCCAGGCCTAGACTTAGAGGTTAATGTAACTTTAGTAAGTATGTAAGTAGCAAGAGGAAATTTTGAGAAAACATTGGCCTGTTGTTAACAAGGAAGACAAACTAATTGGTAATAAACCAAGTAGCTTGTTATCTAGCTGGCAGCTAGAAAGAAATAAGCCCATATGCTTCAATAATTTAATCAGTAACTCAGATGCCTAGAAAACAATTTGTGAATGACAGCAAATAACGGGAAGAGATTATTAAGCTGGAAGGTAAAACCTCCTTGAGTCCTAATGGCCCTCAAGAAACTTGAAGATTAGTAAACAGGTATCAGATGCAGTTCAAGAAATGTAAATTCTGCACATGGACATAAAACACTAATTCAAGCACACATGCAGGCTGGACCTGACTAGCTGAGTAGCAGCCCTGCTACAAATGCCTGGAAGTGGCAGTGAACATCGGGCAAAATACAAACCAGCAATGCAGTCACAAGTAAGGGAAAGGACACATCTCTTAGGAGGAACCTGGCCAGTAGCAAAAGGGGAGTGACTCTACATTGTTTCTAGGCACTTGTAAGACTGCACCTAAAATATTGTATCCAATTTTGAGTTCCACATGAAGAGGGGTAAGAGAAACAGTGTCAAACAGAAGATACCAAGATAGGTAGGAGGCTGGAGCACATGACTTTCAAGGAGAAGCTAAGAAAGATAGGCTGGTTCAGATTATCTGATAGTAGTCTACAACTGCCGTAAGGGAATTTAAGATTTGATGGAGCTAAACTCTTTCCTTTAGGAGAAAAGAACATCAAAAGGAACAATGAGTCCTTGCTGCAGCTGGGAGGTTCAGATTAAATGTTTGGGAAACCTTCCTAAAAAAGATCATAAGTGCAGCACTGGAATAGTGAGAGATAGTAAAACTTGACCAGCCAAAGTAATTCCTTGCCTGATCTACAGCTGGTGATAATTTTTCTTCAGGGAAGAGGTTGAACTAGATGTCTTCCAGAGGAAACTTCCAACAAACACTATCTGAATCAATCACTACCTCATGTTTAAGTATATAATTTTCTTCACACACTGTATGTTGTTTGATTTTCACTGCACCAAATGGACGAGTCTAGATGAAGGTCAGGAGCTGCTCTCAGCGTGTTCTTTTAAATCTCCTATGCGTTAAAGGAAAGACTAGGAAGGGAATTCTGTAACTTGGTGGAAGACCTATGGCTTAGGATAAAAGCTGTTTTCATCTTGTTTTGTCCTATATCACCTTTGCCAGGGAAAAACACACGTTTTGTTTTGCAGTGTCACTTCATTTGAGAGGATAGTCTTGAGTTAGTGGAAGCAGTGAAGGTCAGTAGATTAGGAAGAAAAACTAATTGCATGTTATAAACAACCCAAATATTCTCCATTCTGCACCAGGGCTTTTATCAGCTCTTGTTTTATTAGAGATCAATCCATCCCTTCGCAGTTTACATGTTCATAGGATAAAAAAATCAGAGCTTGCAGTAGTAAATATGGAAACTATAGCTACAATTCATCAGTTCTTTTATCTCTGATAAGCTTGCATCATTTACAATAGAAACTCTATGTATCTCTCATTTTACCAGTAAATGTGACATTTATTTCTAAAGCCATTTATACAGATAAACTCACAAAACTGAGTCCACAGACATACCTGAAATAACTTCCCAGTGCAGTTATATTGAAAAAACTTCACTGGTAATTTTTAGCTTACATGGCTTAATCCAGCTCAGGAAGAAAGTTTAGTGGCTGGAAGCCCCTGTCTTTCCAGATGTTATAATGTAGGGCTCTATTCTCTCAGTCTGAGGATGTATATTGTCTTTGGTCTTCAGTGTATGATTTCCTTGAGCTTCAATCAGAAACCCATGAATAGCTAGGACACAGACTTTTCAGACTTCTAAAGCAGTCTTCTGATTTTTTTCATAGTCATCTAAGATCAAAGCTCAGAGGGGTATTGTGTGATAAATACAGGGAAAAAAAAAAAAAAAGACTCAAGACATCCACCACACTCCACATAAGGACTTTTCAGAAGACAGTTGTTTACCCAGAATTCTAGGAAGTGTCTGGTGCTCCAGAAGTGCAGTGATAAGATCAGGCCCATGCTCTAGGACATATATAGGAAAAGAAGAAGACAGAGCAACTAGAAGGAAGACAGAGAAAGGCACAAAAATTCAAAACCAGAACCTAGAGGGATACACACTTTTTCTTTTCTTGACACAGGCTCTCATGGACTCATAGGCAAATCACAGTTGCCAGCACCTTTTCAGCTGTCTCCTCTGTGCCTCCCTCTGGCCCCCAGTTTGGTCAAAGTCCCACTGGATCCAAGCCAGAGGGATGCCCCAGGAGCAAGGGGAGTGCTGGCTTCAAGTGGTCTCATTGCTGAGTGTGGAGAGAAGAGAGAAAGAGGGTGAGAGAGTACGTCTCTCTGAAAGCCTGATATGCCTGTTACTATTCTTTTCTCACCTATCCCTGGCTGTCAATTTCTTTTTTACTTCTTTCTGTCTCATTTGATGCCTGCTGCTGGCTCTTCTGGGTTTTTTTTCTATTTTTCTTTCCATCTCAATATATCTTTTTTCTATTTGGATGTTATTAAAATTTAGTCCTTTCTTTCAGTGTGTAGCCCTTCTTGCCCTGTCATGAAATAAAAGCATATTGAATAGAAAGGCTTTACTTGGAGCTCAGACAGGAATTAAAGACAGCAGTTTTAACAAGAACATACATAAACATCCCCAGACTTCTTGTACTGCCAACGTGAACTTCCTTATTCATGTTAAGATATTGACAATCTATTTTCAAGGTAGGATACATATTGCTTTGCAACTTTTATGTATAAAATGTTTTTCAGCACTGTGAATGCCTCTCAAAGACAGCATCACATCTAGTCCTCTCACAGCCCTTGCTAGCTAAACACCTACTTTTCCTTGCAGTTAATGTATCTCAATATATGCCTTAAACTGTATTAAATTTGCATTATTTATGTACAGTTACAAGAGATCAGAAAAAAATCCCAACTTTGCAGTGCATTGCTGCTGATTTAATCAGTGTATATTTGCAAACTAGTAAAACACACATAATATTTTCCTTCTGCCTCCTGCTTGTTCTCCATGGCTGTTGACAACACGGGTAATGCTGGAGCTGCTAATTCTCTGCTTGCAGTGCTTAATGCTCTTGCCAGAGCACTCATTACTAGAAAGACACTGAGGATCAAACTCATCCCGAGAGTAATCCAGTGTAGCACTGACTCAAGTCAACAAGAGTTGTGCCTCCCTATGCCAGGCTTGTATTTATTGCTGAAACCATCTCCAACACAAAGATGCCTTGCTATGTTTATTCTGTCCCACCATGTCCTGTATAATCAGGAGAGAATAAGAGACAAAAGGTTTACACTGTTGTTTTAATGTCTGCCAATAACAATGTTGGAGATTCACAGCATCTGAAACCAATCAGCAAAATACTCTTCAGCTGCACAAAGCACTCCATCTCAGCATTGCATCCAATTGTGCATTTGAGGGTATCTTTCAATATGCTCTTCTAGGCTGTGCTAGCAAATTCAGTAAAATGCACTCTTGCCTTACTTGCTGACTTGCTTAAAAAAAGAAAATGAAATACATTTCTTATATGGCTATATTGTGTAATTTTTCCACACCATTAAATAAAATGTTGCTCTAGTTTATTGGCATTTTCTGAGAGTAAACATTTCTTAAGCTAAACTAACTGATCTGTGTGGAACATTGTGCATGTGTACACCATATTTTTTTCTCCAACACATATAGTATTTCTATTCTTATGCCAGCAACTCATCTAAGGTAGAAAATCAGCTGCCTCTCCATCTCTCACCAAAATAAACCAAGAGTAATTTTTCTGAAGTCAGTGGAATTAGACCAATATACAGAAGAGAAAACCTTATTCTAGCCGATCTGTAAAAGAAAACAAGATACAACCTTTATTGCCAACAACCAGGTTACAGAAACTTACTTCTTACTATGCTTTTTAATGTAGTTTGGGTGACAGAGAGTAGAACACATAATATCAGTTACATTTTGTGAGTATCTAAGAAAAATAGTTACATGTGATGTCCTTTTTTTTTTTCCCCAGCAACAACCATGAGAAAGAAATTCTTTGAAACAATAGTAATTCTTTGTTAATGTATTATGCACACACCTGTGCGTTCACGTAGGTTAACGGGAGGGCAAAAGGAGCCTTAGTGCAAATGTGATAGCCAGAGTAAAGCAAACAAAGGAAAGTTATACTGACAGACAGACAGAAAGGTTTAATGTTAGCCATTGGAGCTACTGGAACTGATACTTTGAGCTAGGGTTTCTTAACATTAAGGCTTCCTTCTCTGTCTTCCTGAAAAGCCTATTACATAAGTCTGGTTATTGGGTTAGACTCATTTAAAATCCAGCCTTGTGCCACCTATTAAGCTAACAGATGTAGATCTATAGATGGATGAATTACTACTAGCTTCAAAAATGCTTGTCTCATGTAAGGGGATTGAGGTGCTGTATGATGCTGGGAATTTTTTATTTTCCCATTGCCTTAGCCACATGAGAAATACTTTGCTAGGCACTAACTTGCTTGACCTTTTTGTCTCAGTCAGGAATTTTCTATTAAAAATAAAAAATGATCCTAACAGAGAGATACCAAACATCCATCGTTTAATCTCTGGGGTCCTTCAACCAATTTGAAAGTCAACATTGGAGGAAGTAATTTTTTTCTGCTTGTTTCAGTCTGATTTCCTACAGTTGTTTAAATTGGACTAGCACACAGGAGTTTTAAATTAACTGAATAGTAAAATAAACCAATTGTGTATACTTTTTATAACATTTGCACAGGGGAATATGATTGTGTAAAAAAATAAATTAAAACTCATGGTATAGGCTATAGGAAGGTATTCTTATCACACAATAATATAGAAATACATATTATACAAAAACAACAAAAAAAATATCTCTGCATTCTGGCTTCAACAAGTCTGAATCTCAAGTATTCTAGAGGTTTTTGTGAATGATCTACCTTTAGTCCTGTGCAGCCCTGTTTGAGATACGGATAAATCATGTACATCTATGTAGACCAAGTTCTTATGCAGGTGCATAAGAACATTTGTGCATATACGGATATCTGCACATGCTATAATATATTATGATGTGTGACAGAGCACTCAGAAAGATAACACAGAATAATTTACTCCTTAAGATGTTAATAAATTATAATAATGAGTTGTCAGGGTTTTGGTACTGATCTCTGTCCAAAATAATATCTCCAACACAGTCCTTACCTGTTTTGGAAACAAAAATCAACCAGAAAACAGCCAACCAAACAAAAGAACAGTCTGCTGAGGCAAGATTTATTGGTTTAGAATAAAATTTCTTAAAGTTCTTGTATGGGACACAGAACTCTGAACAATTTGATTAGTATTTAGAAATACCCAGGGGAAAATATTGGGTGACCCCAGAGAAATAAGTCCAGTGAGACTGTGTTGTATCACACATCACCATGAAACACATTTTCTCAGTGCTGCTGTTACTTATTTGGAGTCTGATAAAGAAACTATCAGATAGTTCAGCTTTATATTTTGTTTAGGGTAAAACTTATCTAAAATCTCTGACAGACTGTTATAATTATGCACGTTATGATCATTTGCAGACATTTGCATGAATGTAGCCAACTGTAGGAGAACCACGTGGTAACATGAGGTCTTGTCATTGCTCTAAAATGTTAAATCCTGTAAAACAAACTAACTATTGACAATGAGTTAATACAAAACACAAACATCCTAAAATATTGACGTTCACTGCTTTAAAGATCACCTCAAGTGAAGAACAGTGCAAGACTGCTGTTCAATGAAAGCAGTGGTATTACAGAATGAAAAGGTATTTTCCCTGTTCCAAAGTGCAGCTTCACTTTGACCCTCTGTGAAGTGACAGATTTTAGCTTCACATAAATACAACCTGCCAAGCAATTTGCTAGGTAGTTGCACCAAGATTCCTACGTCCCAGCCTCTCTAAAAACTGTAAAACAGTAACAACAGAAAACAAACAGAAGGGGGACTTTAATTGGGTCCCCTGGATTTATTAGTCTCAGTAGTCCTTTCCTTAAAACAAGAAAACAACAAACAGGCCCAGCTTTCTACAAACTAAAACAGTATAGCTGTATAGCACAAGTCCTACTACCTCATGAAAACAAATTTGTTTAGAAATTCTTTTTCAGAGTGTGGCTTGTGACATAGCAACTTTCCCATTTTTCTCCTTTGCTTTTGATTTTCTCTTTCAGAAAGGAAACTGAAGAGTCATCTGTTGTGCATTAAATATTAATTTCCAGATAGTGCTTCCTGTTTCACTGTATGCCAACTTTTAAGAACAGAAAAATTATTCATCTTTTGCATTTCCTTGGGGATTTTGGAAGCTTCCTCAGCAGTGGAGCATCATAAAGAACTCTGTAGCAAAAAATAAGAGATGTTAAGGAAGGTCAAGATTTGGCATTATACATTTGTTAATCCAGTGCTCCTACCAAGCAAGTTCTTCAGGAGTTTTATGAGACGAAGTTCAATACAGAAGAGGTGTTGTGTGATCTTGGGGTTGCCTAGATTTGCTATGCCAACTCCTCTGTTTTTGTTTAATTCCGGAAGACAGCAACTCTTAGGTAATAAAAATGTTTCCCTCTTAAATGATTGCAGAGAATCTCTCTGAGGTGACCTGATGTTTCACAGCAGTGAAATGTAAATTCATGTTCAAGACACACCACTATGCTCAATACACACCAGTATACTTGAGTTCAAGTAGTTCACCAAAATCAGTTCTTTTGTCTTCCTTCCTCTCTCTCTTTCTTTGTTGGCAGGTTGTTTGTTTGTTTGTTTTGGGGTTTTAATTGTGGTTTTTTTTGCTTTGTTTTTGTTTGGTTCATTAGGGCTTGGGGTTTTTTGGGGGGGTTTTGGTTTGTTTTTTTTTTTAGTGTTTTATTGTTGTTGTTGGTTTGGTTTCTGTTTTGTTTTGATGCGGGGGGTTGTTGATTATGTTTGATTTGGGTTTTCTTTCAGACTATAGCTCCTACAAGGGGGAGTTGAAAGGGGGAAGAGCTGAGACCCGTGAAATTTTACTAAAATGTTCAGGTGTGGGACAAACGCTTTTGATGGGTTGGCAGCAGTAGACCTCCAGCAGCTTTGTACCAGACCCCAGGAACTGTTTCTGCCCTGGGTCCTCATATAGCAGGAGAGAATGGGGCTCACCCCAGTGTTCTCAGTATGGACAAAGCTTTTAATCCTGTTGGTAGATTCACTGCCAAAGCTTCAGCTAAAACAGCTGATTATTTGGGAACTGTGGCTAAAGTCCTTTTAAAATACTATTCCTGATTTCCCTGACAGCAGTTCACAGTGAACACACACTGTCTGTAGGGATTTCATTTTTTGGAACTTTAGCTTGTGTCCATTTTTGGCCAATTAAGCTTGGCATTTTCTCTTTAAAATTATGTTCCCTTCTTTTTGCAACAATCCCTTCACATACTGTCCTTGAAAGTCCTCAGAACAGGAAAAAAAGGGGGGGGGGGAAGCAAAAATATAAAAAAAGGGAAAAAAAAGAATAAAACCCCTAGTAAAGGAACACAAGGCACATCTATGTCAGAAAACTCTTGTTAGTGATTTCTGAACTACTTCTGTCACTGAAATTTAAAGCAAGAATAACAAAACCCTATTATAAAGGAGGACTGAAACATTGTTTCTCCTTTTTACCCCTTTGTATTATCATGTCACTCTGATTCAACTAAAGCTGCACAGAGGGAAGAAACCACGGTCTCAATCCCTCTGATTTTTGTAGCAGGCCTAATTTTAGAATCTGTTGTGTCAAGTTTTTCTAAACCTGTCAGTTTAATTTGGCAGATGCGGGTTAATGGAGACCTACCGAAAGCAGGGTGAAAGTCTATCTGGGTAGACGAACATAATTCATGACTTTCACAGTGCAGCAGTAAGGTGATAGATAAATGTCTCTTCCTTGAAGTTGTAGCAGGAAGCTATAGACAAAGGTACCTTTTTAAGGAAAAAAAAAGGCACTAAAAAAGAAAAAACGTTAATGGCTATGGAAAGAAAAAAAATGCCTCTATGTTAACTGTCCCCTTATCTTCAAATTTTGAAGTGGCAGCTGAAAAAAGATCAAGACAGGTAGGGCAGCAGAAGGCAGAGGCTTAGGCACAAAAAGCTTTAAATGGAAGCAGAGCACTTCAGGCACCCTGATACAAATCAGCAGTGGTGGAAGAAGCCTTTAAAGAAAATAATTTAATATTTGTTAAATAATTTGTAAGAATTATTACAGTATTACTTAGCTTAATTCAGCCCCAGACTGCCAGTGAGTCAGGAGTCCAGAAAATGTTGTCTTGACTGGACAGTGGTCCATTTAAGTAACTTAATACATACATCTAATGTAGGGAGCTGAGGGTTATTCAACTTCGTAATTGCATTACATTAATTCTGTAGTGATTTTCATTCTGGTAAAAATATTGTTGAGTGAGGGTTCACAGCAACAGACCCCAGGACAGCAAATCCTGCAAATTTTTGGCTCTATGGGGACAGTTCAAATCCCACTTGTCTCTCTAGGATCTCAGGGAGAACCTTCCCTCAGGCCTTCATGCAGGTCCTCTGAATTACTCCTTGGAGATAGTCAGAGGGCCCTCTCACAAGGAAGTAGGCAGCACTTGAAGACTTAGAGGAGACCCACTTTTAAAGATCTCCCCTTTTTAAGATAAGGCAATGGAGCCTCAGAAGTTTTAGGATTTTTAGCTTTTTGCATATTTTAGAAATAGTTGTGTAATAAATATAGATTTTAATGTAGCTGTATAATTTGTCACACTTTACCACACTCATTTACACATACCTAACCCTAATACTCCATTTCATGTCGAATTTTCTAAATTTTTTTAGCTTGTTTAGTCTTATTTTCAAGGCAGAATTGTAGAAAACAACTCATTTAAGAATATTGCACCCTAGGCCAGAAAAACAAGATACCACCAATAGGCAAAGGAACCTTCAAACCCAGAACCTTGGAGGAGCTCCAAGGACTGTATGTGCCATGAGGAAGATGAAAAGGAGGAACGACCAGGAGTCCTCGACCCCCTACTCAATTCCCGAAGACGCATGCCGGGATAGAACTAGGGAGGATCTGGGGGTGGATAGTTCTGGGATTGGATGGACAATACTATAAAATTGTAGAAGCGTTGCCTGAGTGTGTGCATGTCATCTGTACTCCTGTGGGCCAGGAGGAATTCATTAAAGACCTGTCCTTCTTATCTTATCTATATACTAAATTGGCCTGGAGTTTTTTTCTCTGCAATCTTTTAAGCATCAGCACAAAAACGAGTACAGCCATCAGCTGAAAGGATATTTGTGCAGGCAGATAAGAAAAAATCCTGAACATATATAAGTTGCTTCTAAGCAACTAAGCTTCTGAGCTGCTTGTGAAAATAGGAGGAAATCAACCATTCTTCAGTTTTTGATGGTGCACTCTCTAAGTCCATCTGGAAAGGAAAGCATGAAGAGCTACAAAGGAGTTTCCTTGTATACACACAGGACTTGTCAGAAGCAGCTCCAACACACTCTGGAGCAAGCAATCCCAGCCATTGTGTGTATCTGACAGCATGACAGGGAAGAAGGGAAGGCAAGAACCTCCCTGCTATATTAGTGCCTCTCCAAATTACACTGTTGACTACTGTAAAGGTCAGGCCCTTTAATTTTTCTACAAGTGAAGGTAAAATTGCTTATACTCACAAGAGTAAGCTGCAAGCCAGCAGGGAAGCAAGGCTGACTACCACAGCACCCCTCTGGAGGCTTGGATCATTAGGCCCAAGGCATGTGCTTATCCATGCTGGCTCTCTGCAGATTTCCTTTGTCACTAAAGGGCATCTCAGTTTTAAGTTTTGTTCCTCATATGGTCCAAAGCAAGGATCTCTAGAGCACTGTGACAAAAAAAACAAACCCAAAACTCTAGAAGAGAAGTGAAATGCAGGCTTACCAATCTTACTGCTTTTGGCAGTCAACTGGTCTCCACCCATATTAAATAGTTCTCCATCTGGCTTCCCCATACCTGGGAAAATCCAGAACTCCTGGACGCACCCTGAGGCAAGGTGATTGCATGCTATGTGGTATTAAGTAATATGTGTGAAACAATTTAATCAGATCTATGACTGTTGTACCATTATTCAGCTGCTTATCGTGAAAGACTTTGTTTAGTCTTTGGAGAATTCTGAGCAACTTTAGATTTTCAGTGCCCTAGGTATGAAGTGACCCTGCCATGCACAGAATCAGCATCTGCTCAGTGTGAGATGCTTCTAATGTTTCGAGTGACAAAATCAGTGAAAGAAACTTGGCTCAGTAACAGAAGTTACATGCTAATGAATAATGTTTAGGCAATATTTTTGCTATGTAAGTCACTTTCATCCTGTGTTAGCTCAAAATCCATTGGAATACCTCTAGTTGACAGTTTGAATCATAGAATTATAAGAAAAAGGGCTGAAGGGTCCTCAGGAGGTCATCTTTCCCGCCCCCCCCCCACCCCCCTCCATGCCCTAAAGCTGAAACCCCAGGGATGCTGAACATTCAGGAGTGATTATGTCCGATTTTGTGAGAAGTTTGCCTTTCAGACATGCTAAAGGGCAAAGGGCACTAAGAACAACTCTGATCCGTTGTACCATGCTTGAGACATTCACTGTTGTGGGTTAAGGGTCAGGGTCTATCCAGATTATTTTCCATTGTTGCCTAAAAAGGGGAGGCCTTTCTGAATACTGAGAAATCGCTTTAAAGCCTTGGTTTACCAGCACAGAATTTGCTATGCTGGATCATGGCACGAGTTCCACTGAGAGCAGTTTCCCTCCTAACTCAGAAACCTATACCAGAGCCTTCAGAAGGAGCTCCAAAGCATCAATATGCCAACGAGGGAGATACCCAAGTGCGTTGAACACATGAGAGAGTGTCTTCTGGTCCACAGAGCTTCTATACTTTGCTTATTGCTGTTCAAATTTACAAAACTGTAAATACTGTAAGCTGTCAAAAGTTTATAAAGATCCTTCAAATATCCAGAGTACTTAACTCAGGGACCTGCCACATCAGTGAACTCCATAGACTGGCTGTTCCATAGGAGAATCATGATTTCCATGTTTATGCTCTGAGTGTACTGGTACCTCATTGTAATCTATTGTGCTGTGGGGCAAAAGGGGAAGAAAAGTTTCCATTTTTACTCTAATTTGGTGAACTGCCTGGCAATTATTTGAAAAACTTTGTATTTTTCTCTGGTATGTTTCTTCATGCCAGTTAAACAATTTTTTTCTATGCAATTTCCTCTCTTGCCTTGCTATGCCTCCAGCAGATTTTTTTGTCTGTCTCAGGTTTTATGCAACTCCTACTATCACTCTCTTTTGTAATAGGTTTTACTAGCATCTGTGGGCCAGATGTAACACAGCCCTAACCAGTTCCGTAAGCACTGGTGTCAGTACTGGAGTCAGAACTGTACCTCTTTCAAAAACTCTCAGCTTCCAAAGCATAAGTCAGAGTTAAAGCAAGAAAAAAAATTAACCTGAGTGATCCCAAGCCATGAAAATTGTCAATAGCTACACTTGCTCTTTAAAAGTTAATTAGAACAGCACATGAGGTTGTTTAAGTCTTTGAAATTAGTGTAAATCTTCAGGGTCCTTAAACAGAGTTAGAACAAAGCTACCAATATGAATACTTTACGCAAGCTCTGGTTCCTAAAAGATGATTAATCCCTCTGAGAATACCGCAAGTAAGATACGTCCTCCACAGCTGGGCAAAGATGGAGAAGTGACCTTTTCTGTAGTATTTATGCTACTATTTTCATCTCTTTGAGAGACACAAGTGGTTCTTAGAGTTGTAGGAGTGACACCTCAGCTACGACTGCATAGTAAGTAAGTGTCTTTCAGATTCGAGGTTCATCAGCAGAAATCACAGGTTAGGGTTACTTTGAAAAGGTTTCCTTACCAGATCCTTAGGGTATTGTTCCACAGGACAAACTTAGGCATTCATCAACAGTCTTTCAGAGTAATATCCCAGGTATCCTCTTGGGTTAAATCCTGCCCTGTAAACTTGAATTAAATGCAGGAGAAGAATTAGGCACCTGGGAATGTGATCTAAAACTCTGAGAAAGATTTGCATAAGTGAAACAGGAAATGCTGATAATATTTCAAGGACCCATTTAAGATTTACTCTGAAGTCTATTTCAAAGTCTCCTAGCATGGTCCACACATAAAATGTTGCCAGAGCCATACTAGTGAATTAGACACTGTGAACTTCAAGAGTCCAAGATTTTGAATCTTTGTATGAAATTATTTTTACTTACTTGAGGTAAGATGCTCCTTGATAAATTTATGGCATATAAAGCCATATTTGCAGATTTTTATTAAAAAAATTACCTGCTAAATGAAACCTCATTATTTTTTTATTTTCTGGAATATATGCTAACTATAATAATAGCTTAATTAATTAATTAATTAATTAATTAATCCTAAGCTTAGGATCAGTAAAAATTTATATATTTGCCTTCAGAATGAGTTTGGGGAGTGTAAGTTAATGTTGCTAATATCCAAACTCAAGAAGACAGAGCTCTCAGGATTTACTTCTCAGGAAGTCAATGGAAATTCTGGGAGAAAAGTTAAGACACAGGAAATGCTAGAGGGAAAGATCAATATATTTTGCCATGTAGTGAGTCTTCTAAAAATGCAGAACTGTATTTAATTCTTTTTGATTCTTTGTAGCTTCACTGCTTTCTTCTATCCATGATAATAGTCTATAAAAGTCATTCCTTGTTCCCCTGCACTCTCTCTTCAGTGTTGTCACCCTCCTCAAAACATGAATTGCAAATTTTCTCAGTTTTTGTACTTCACTCTCATTCATTATCTGATCTATGGAAGGCAAAAGGTATATTTATATTCTAATAACAAGCTTTCAGTTTATCATCAGACTCATTTTCTTCTTTCCTCCACCTCCTCTGTACTAAGGATGTTTTCAATTAATAGAAACAAAAATTTTTATGATAGTGCCTAGGATCAAGTTTTCAGCTTTTAAAATTCTGACTATATACATACAGATCATATTACCTCTGGGAAAGCTTTTATTAATCTCAACGTCAGAGCTGTTTCAACAAATCTACTGTAATAATGAAAAGACATCTTATCACATTTTGCTTTCAGTAAATTTACTATTCTTTGATAAGGTTGCAAACAACTGGGAAGTAATTGATCTGTAATTAGTGTGGCAACTGCACAAGATAGACTGCACTGGGATTTCATCATTTATCTGTCCAGTGCTGTGCATCCTGCCTGTAATATTAAATTATTCAGCTTCTCTATTCAAATACAAATGGTTTTATGCATCCTCCATTATTCTAGGAACTCTCCAAAGTGAAAATAAAATTTAAATTTCTGATTATCTGTCACCAGTAGAATTATTGCCAAAGAGATCATTTTTCACACATGCCTTGCCACCGTCTCCTTACTTAGCAGGCCATTGTCTGACCATGCCTGTGAATGGACGTCATGAAAGACCCTTTGATTCGCACCCAATTACGCCTATTTATCACTTGACTGCACTAAGGCTCCTGATATATATGATTGCCTAGCTGAATTCTTCAAGAGCTGTGGTAAATAAAGGACACAAGTTTAGCACACTGTGGCACAGCATCACTACCATCATCTGCATCCCAGTTTCCAATTATTCAGGCTCTGTCTGCCACACTTTCCAAGAATATGCTGCAAGTCATCACATAAGTCCACAGGGAAAACAGTGGCTTTTTGACACACTTTTTTATGGTGTGACTTTTTGTAGGAGCATATGAAGCATGATTTTTTTTCACTACTGTGTTCCTTCTTTACTTGGAAGACTGGGGAGAAGAAGGTAGCATGAGTAATCACTGACCTAGGAAGAGAAGTGGCCATAGTTTAATTTATGTAATTGAAGACATAATTTCTTCAATAGATCACAGAGAGAGAGATGGCATAACCCTTTTTTCACTCAGCTTCGTTTTCTTTTCATTAACAGCTACATTCATCAGTTCATCAAGTAGTTGAAAGGAGAGCCTGTCCCTTGAATTCAGAAATGTCAGGACAGTTACATATTAGTTCATATCCAGACTCTGAATCTTTATTAATTTCTGCAGTATAACTGACACAGTAAAATGAACAGAGCAGAATACCAAGTGAAGATGCTTCAGTGTTGCTGTATATAGTGACATGATAAAATTTTAGCTATTAGTTTCTATTCCATTTTTTATGCATTCTAAGTCTAGCTTTTCCTTCACAGCTGTATAACCAAAATGAGGTTTTTGATGAGCTGATCCAACTAATAAGGTGTGTTGCTATTGTAAAACATAACAATTAGCACAAGGGCTTCATAAATTCTTCCCAGTATATATTTTCCACCAGCTAATTTCATTTGTTTATTGCCGTAGCTTTGTCACGCCCTTTAAAGTGTCTCAAAGTGCCATCCATACCTTAATAAAAATGCCTTGGCATTCTTGCTTATTCTTGATCACTAACATATTGAAAGAATCGCCAAGATTTTGGAACGTTTAGGATGACCCCCCGGGTTCCTTAAAATGATCATCTCACTTCATGAGGACCCCTTAGATCTCTGGCAGTCTGATGTGACACGTGACAATTCGCCAGATCAAAATGTGTTCATGTGCCAGTGGACACCTGCTCAGGACTTGTTGCCACAGCACATACTGGAGAAAAAGCTAAAGATGTTAAGAGACACTTCTCCTCAGCATTTGCCATTATGGGCGTTCCAAAATATGTAAAAACAGATAATGGCCCAGCCTACATTTCTGCTTCCCTTAAAGAATTTTTTAACATGTGGGGAATAATCCACACAACTGGCATTCCTCACTCCCCACAAGGCCAGGGTATAATAGAGAGGACCCACAAATCCTTAAAAGACAGGCTAAAAAAGCAAGAAAATTCAATTGTGGGTCTCTCTCCTTCAGAACATTTAAACAAAGCATTGTATGTCCTCAATTTTTTAAATAGGCTGCAGGACGACATTTCCCCTGTTGGACGTCATTTTGGAGCTGGTAAATTAAAAACGGGGGAAGCTAACGTAAAATACAAGGATATCCTGACAGGAGAATGGCTTGGTCCTGTCCCCCTAATTGTATGGGGAAGGGGACACGCTTGTGTTTCTACAGGAGCAGGTCCACGATGGATACTGTCCAGACTAGTGAAGATCCACCAGGAAGATTCCCCCCCAGGTCCAACACCAGCAGATTCAGCACCAGTGGCAGGAAGCAATCCCCCATCATCATCATCATCTTCGGGATAATCCTGCTTCTCGGGTGCAGCATAACACCGACAAATCAAAAGGACTGGTCATTAGGAGTCCCTGCCACATCTCCTCCTCCAATTCCAAACTGGGTAATGCTCCCCAGACAAAATATTTGGCTAAACTTGGCACGAATGTTAAATACAGACTCTGTCTGTCTATATTAGACCCCTCTAATGCCTTTAAGGAACTACAGGAATTACAGAATTAATGTCTTACAGGAATTCCACGGACACCAAGAGAATGGGGTGAGTTCAGAAATCTGTATGTTCCCTGGTGTGATGATCATGCCCAGTATAAAAATCCATTTGTAGACTGTCTTACATGGCCTGTAAAAAATACACCTGTCAGACCAACATTTAGTTATCAGTGGCAGAGACCTGAAGAATTAGAGATCTTAGGAAGTATTATATCCCCTCTCTGTTTTTATTTCATTCACAACAAATACGTTGCCTTGACTGAAATAATTAATGTCACTTCTCATGGACCTTATTCTAATTTCAGTTTTTGGTGCAAGGAAGAAGTTGCTTATCAAATATATGCTACCCATGATTCAGTTATCCTTCCAAAAGGAGTCTTTTTGATTTGTGGATTTAGAGTTTGGAAAATGATTCCCAGGTTAGCTGCTGGGGGTCCTTGCACTTTTGGGAAATTAACATTATACAATCCGTCTACTTTTAAAAATTCTCTACTTATAAACCCTCCAAAAATCATGCTGAAAGAAGAATTAGCTTCCAAGTAGCCTCACCCTTCTCACAGGTGAAACACTCAAGAGTGCATAGGCAATTCCAGGGTTTGCACCCACCCCTTAAATTTTACCCACCAGAGCCTAAAAAACCTCCACCCCCAAAGGCACCCTCTCCACCTAAAGCAGCACAACCCGTCATCGCCCCAGCACCTCTTGCTGAGTCACATCCGTTAGCAGAAATGCAACACTTACATGAATTCACAGCAGAGTGTGATTTCAAAATGAATTTCTGGTCCCACACCAAGAATGTGTTGGGCGGTGCAATAATTCCAGCAATTTGCACTACACATGCCTTAGATCTGCTTACCAAAATGGGATGCTGGTTAGCTAAAGAAGCAAATGCCACCAGTGCAGCCCTAGAAGAATTACTGCTAGATACCCAAGAAAATAAGAAAGCTTTGTTGCAAAATAGAGCTGCAATTGACTTTTTACTCTTAGTAAATGGCCATGGGCGTCAAGAGTTTGAGGGCCTCTGCTGTCTCAGCTTTTCTGACCATTCTAAATCTATTCATTCCCATATCAACCAACTTCAGTCTTTAGTTCACAAGATCCGCCAGGATGATAGCCTATCTCTTGATGATCTTTTCAGCTGGCTACCTCTTCAAGGTCTTTCCTCCACTATTAGAAAAATCATTAAAATCTTATTATTAGGACTGTTTGTTATTGCACTGTTTGTTGTGTCTTTCTGTGTCTATTCAGTTGTGCCAAAAATTTCCAATCAGTAAAAGCATATCTAGCTATAGAAAATAAGAAAGGAAGAAATGTGGCAAAGGACAACCAGTTTCAGGAAAGGAAAAAATCCTGTAAGAAGTGGATCCAAGAAGGAAACGAAGAAGCTAACCAAAGTGCTTTAAAATCAGAAGTTATTTCTAAGGTGTAAATAAGTTACAAAATGGATTCCTTATTATGTTTTCCCTAAGTTACCTTTTCCCCTTCCCAGAGTTATCCTTTCCCCTTCCCAGAAACCTCCTAGAACCCCCAGAATCCCTAAAACTGTCCCTAAAAGTTTCTATAAGTTTCCCTGTTTACCTCTGGATCCTCATTGGGTGCAGATAACAACCCACAAGTACCTATAAATACCTAAACCCAGAACAATAAACTCTCTTTTTTCTTGCCCCCTCCTCAAGGTCTCTGTTTCATCTCCTGCAGGCAGCCTGAGGCCCTGGGAGGAGGGGTGAAGGGGGAGCATTTTCCCTCGGTCTCTGCAAGGACCAGTGTGGCCAAGGCAGATATGGCGATGCACTTTCTGAGTCCTTTCCAATATCCAACGGTGTGAAGCAAGGCTGCATTCTTGCACCAACTCTATTCAC
>JAWWLV010000100.1:14454033-14482881 GCA_035041135.1 Platyrinchus mystaceus | reverse complement strand
TTTTGTTTGTTTTGGTTTTTTTTTTTTTTTTTTTTTTTTTTTTGTTTTTTTTTTGGTTTTTTTTTTTTTTTTTTTTTTATCGATTCATGTGTAATATTTCCTTTCATATTTCTAGAATGTCAACAAAACTTTATTTAAAAAATGATAGGTACAGACACAAACATACAAAGGTCAGAAAAATAAGTTTTTGAGGGCTGACAATAATTTCAGTATTTAACAGCTATCTGCATTTGCTCAACTCTACCTCTGCTAAAGACATTTGCACCCATGGAAGATTTACCCAAAATATTTATTTTCCAGAGGCAATTTTTTCACAGGAAAATTTCTTGAGCTTAATTTACTGCACATTCTTGCTGGAATAGTTCTCAAGTCTTTGCAAAGTCACAGGGAGCTGCCTGGCTATATATGATTTTACATGCCTTGCAGATAGCTCAGAGATGCAATTGTAAAATCTAACTCTCACAGACAGCTGGGAATTTGTGACAGTCCCTGAAGGACTTTGCATCCATAAACCAATGACTGGATTACAGTGATCCATAAATGCATTTTTCTCCTATCTCTGGCTAATGCAATACAAATAGTCTTCCTGCTGTTAACTGTTTCTGAAGCCACACACAAGAGAACATAAAGGATATGGCGTACATTCAAACAGAAAGGTCAGCAGGTCATTCGCTCTTTATCCTCGCAAAAGACATCAATACATGTACTGCTGCAGAAAGCACTAAATACAGAAATATTCCTCAATTTAAGTTCTATGTTCAGAAAATTTTGCTGAAAAAGTAGTGATTCATCCAGATCTCAGTGGGGATTGGTGATAAGGTCTCCTCTAGAGCAGGAAAGCTTAACTCATGATCAAGCTGTGGGGAAAATAGTTACAGGCTTGTATATCAGCAGTTTCCTCCTCTGTAAGAATCCAGGAACCTTCAGGGAGGTGTCACCTCCTCAGCACTGAACTCCCTGTCTATAGCACCTTTGGTGCCTCATCCCATTCCGCAGGTACCTCTTCTTGCCTGCCTGGCAGCCGGGGAGAGAGGCAGGATGGACCCCTGTGTCAAGGGGGCAGTGAGGCCATGGTTCCAGGCTGGGTGAGAGGCTTTCCTTGGCCTCTTCCCCACCAGGAGGCTGGGAAAGGGTTGCTGTCCTGCAGCAAAATGAGATCCACTGCAGCAGCAAGCTGATGCTCTGAGGCATAGTGCTGGATTGTGCCTCAGGAAGCAGGGTTGTGAACAGGAGCAGGGTTGTGAACAGGAGAAGGATTGTGCTTTGGGATCCATGACACTGAGAAGCACCTTCTGATTGATAACCATGACCTGAAAACAACAACAAGCCATGCAGGTTATGTCTGCATGAGTAAATCAAATTTTCCCAGGACAGCTCTCTGGTGCTGAGGCTGATGGGTACAGGGCAACACATGCCTGTGCCATTAAACCTTCCTGCCCTCAGGAAGCAGTGGCTCCATCCACAGAGCCTAAGGAGACAGCTACTGGGCATCATTAACATCGAACTTGTTTAGGGAAGAGTCAGAAGTTATGGGCCAAGAGCATGTTGGTGATGGCTGCAGTGATCCAATGGCCCAGCAGTGCTCCTGGCACTGCTCTTGCTGCCAGGAGAAGTGCAGCCACAGAACCTAATGTCATGTGCTGGAAAATACACAGTGCCAAGTCAAGGGCCACCTCCAGATGGAAGATGTACCTCCTGGTTTTCAGACCCGACTTATACTCCAGTTCAGCCTTACTGACATGTTGAACTATATTGATTTGAACACTCCATGGGCTGTCACAACTTCTATTCCTTCACAGACATTGTATTAATCTTTATTTATTGCTGGGCCCCTATTTTTCTTTAATTAAAATAGTGTAAATTTTGATAACTTCTAACCCTTCCATTGTTCTTCTGTTGAGAAGATCAAATGAAGGCATTTGGACTTTGGAATTCTTTTCACTCTTCTGCAGGGTTATTAAGAAGCAGATTTCTTTAGCTACAACCTTTTTGGTTGCCATTAAAGATTTCCAGGTGTATTTGCTCCCTAATCATCTACTTTAAACCCCTCTGCCATGGCAGGGACACCTTTAACTAGACCAGGTTGCTCAAAGCCCTATCCAACCTGTTCTTGAACACCTCTGGGGATGGGGCAGACACAACTTCTCCGGGCAACCTGTTCCAGTCTCTCACCACTCTCACAGGGAAGAATTTCTTCCTAATATCTAACCTAAAACTAATCTCTTTCAAATTGAAGCCATTCCCCCTTATCCTATCACTACAGGCTCCTGTAAAAAGTCCCTCTCCATCTTTTCTGTGGGCTTCCTTCAGGTACCGGAAGGCTGCAATTAGCTTACCCCAAAGCCTTCTCTTCTCCAGGCTGAACAATCCCAGTTCTGTCAGCCTTTCTGCATAGGAGAGGTGCTCCATTCCTCTGATCATCTTGATGGCCTCCTCTGGACTCTATCCTGTGCAGGAAAGAGATAGTGAGAGACTGAAATGGTTATAGTTTATGGACTCAAAAAATGGGCCACTGGCAAAAGCAGCAAGAGCTTTGCTAAGGGCAGGTTTGCACCCCCCAACCAAAGGGGAGGAGAAGAGGTTTTTATTATCTACTCTTATCCTTTCTTTTTCTTTTCCTTATATATTTTCTTAAGTGACACATTTATACTTTTATCTTTCTATAGATAACAACCAAAAGGACTACATAATTCCTTTCTGTTGCAACCAAATTGTTCTAAAATAAACCTGCTATACATATATATACATATAAACACTGGTAATTCAGTGTTGTTTCACTCTGATCTGCCCCAAGAGTTCCATTAACAAGGACCTCAGTTACCCTACTTTCAGGGACCCCAGAGCTGGATGCAGCACTGCAGGTGGGTCTCACCAGAGCAGAACAGAGGGGCAGAATCCCCTCCTTCACCTGCTGCCCACACTGCTTGGGATGCAGCCCAGGACACACTTGGCTTTCTGGGCTGAGTACACGTTGATGGTTTATGTGCAGCCTCTCACTCACCAGCTCCCCAAGTCCTTCTCATCAGGGCTGCTCTGGATCAGTTCATTCCCCAGCCTGTGCTGATACCAGGCGTTGTCCCAACCAGCACTTGGTCTTGTTAAACTTCATGAGATTCCCATGGGCCTACTTCTCAAGATTGTCCAGATCTTTTACCAAAATGTTTTAAAAAACCCAGTTGTATAGATTGGTAATTTAATAGTTGTAGGAAAATATCAAGGATGGTTCAGACTCTTTTTCAGGACATACACGGGAAGAAATGTTTTCTGTGAGTGACGCCAGTGGGGTTCTGGGGCCACGGCTGAGTTTTGAAGGTCAAGCTGTCTGTTTTTGAAGCACAGCAAGATCTTTCAGTTTTGAGAATGCTGTAAGTCTCTCCCAGTAGCCACCTGTGGCCTTACTAGGATCAGTTTATCCCTGCCTATGATATTTTTCAGAGAAATACACTTTGTCCCTGCTCAAAGATGACCAGAATACGCCTAGTACAACATAGAGGACTTGCTGAGAAGGGAGGGCTCCCACCTTGGATTTGGCATTGCAGTAAACTTCTCACTAATCTGGGAGCCTGGGCAAAGAGAATTTGAACCTGCATGTTCAGAAATGCAGAAATGGCCCACGAGAGGAGAGGATCCTAAAGCCCACGGTGCAATTACAGTGCACTGGGAGGTAAATTAAGAGTGTAAAATATTGGACATTTGAGTAATTCTTAAAATATCTGTGCAGGCATTTATTCAGAGCATGTTCATCGATTTTGGTGCGAGAGAAAGTTGCTGTCTCATGCAATACCCGTATTATTCAGATTGAAATCTGAGCTCTGCCTCTGTTTCATCCCAGTAGCCATTTCCCCTGCTGAGACAAACTGCATGAGAACACCCCCCTCCATATCACCTTTATGTGGTGAGAGATGGGTACAGTGACCACCAGGCGAACTGTTGGATTTTAAGTCAGAATTACACCTGGATTTAAAGAGTGAATGGCTGAAAATAAAGGTTATCTGTCTTTCCTCTACAACCATATATCTTCTAGTCAAGAAAGCACATAGCTTGTCCTAGCCCTTTCTGCAGGTTGAACGAGCCCAGCTATTCTGGCCTAGAAGTATGTCTGATATGACAAGTGCTGAGCCACAGGTTATCTACCTTAACAGCAGGTTCCCACAAAGATTTTGAAGGAAAAAATATAAATTTTTCCAGTAAAATAAACCTTTTGGAACCTAAGAAATCCAGTATATAAGCTGCCTGTGAGCTATGAATTCACTGTATGTTTTGAATAAGAGAAAACATGGGTAATTTTTATTTTTACAAGAGGCAATAGCTTTTCTTTTGCCCCGAATGGTATTTTCCCTACATGACATTTCAAATATGAAGGAGTTTGCCGCACTGTTATTTATTCCTCTAAGACTTCTTAGGAAGCATTGATTTATTACAAGGAAATTAAAGAGCTATCTATGTCAACACTGCAATTAGAAAAACATATTTCCATCCAGAGTTTTTATACCACATAAACTTGAAATTAATTAGCCACAGTGATATTTATAAAGATTATTATGTTCATAAAAATGAGAGATAAAAAGTTAGTAAAAGGCAAAACTACTGAGAGTGACTTAAATGGCAGCTGTGAAAATAGATGACCAACCAGATTCATCATATATAAAAAATCCTTAGAGGGAATTTTAGATTGAAAAAGATCTCTGGATGTCATCGAGTCAAACTGTCAGTCACAACAGGGCCAGCTTGGATCAGTCTGCTAAGGACCACGTTCAGGTGAGTTCTACCTATTCAAGGATGGAGATTTCAGTTTTTCTGTTAAGTATAGTCTAAGTACAGTTAGCAGCGTAGATAAAGAGAAAACATCACAACTTTCTTCTTTATATTGAAATTTATTGCAAGATCAAAGGTTTCACGAAAAAATAGAAACTTACAAATTGTGTGAATAGTTTTAACATTAAAAGAAAAATGACTAAGATTCTGTACTATATCTGCAATATAATTAACTGGCTTATTCTCAAAATATTGTTGCCATTTTGGAGTAAATAAAAAGCATAGCATTACACATGTTCACAAGTATTTACCACTTATTTCAAACAAAATCTTTACCATATATATTTTTCCAGAGAAATTATTCATCCCCATATTGAAAAGTCTAATAAGAAAACATTCAACATCCTCACTGGAAGTTCTGTGAGCTGATGTTTCTGTTGTAAAAAATTACGCTATGGAAATCAACAAACAGTTTTATAGAGAGTTATACAGCCATACTAAACAAGCTTCTATGTTATGCTGCATTAGGCCTTCTGGATTAGCAAAACATTTTGACAATAATGGCAACTTTTCAGCTGAAGCTTAAGCATTTCATAGTTTGGATTAAAAGTGCTGTAACCTTTGAAGAACAAATATCCAGTGTTACACACCTGACAACATTCTTAACCAAATGGTAATACTCCAAACGTTAAGGCAACTCCAAATTGAAGCTGCAGTGTCTGTATTTTCATGATCCCCTGCTCAAACTTAACTCTTTAGAATGCAATGTGACAGAAAATGAATCATTTTATGTGTTTACTCTGGATATTTTCTTGCATATACTGTATTGAAAAGCATCTGATCCTACAAAATGGTACCTATGACAGGACCCATGTTCAGATGGCATTCTCAAGGTAAGCATATGTAAAATCCACTTTTGCATTGTAAAATCCACTAAGGTGGAAAGATTTTAATATCGCTACAACTTCTTATATTTAAAGAAAAAAAAAAGATGTTTACAACAAAGTAGCAATTCACTGTAGATTTTTCTATTACTGTGTATCTTAAAACCTCCTTGAGGTTTAAGTAAATAATAAGCTTTTGTAAATCATGAGCATCACGTTTAGTCCCCAGTCTCAACATAGGCCTCTGTTGATCAACTGCATTGGTGCTAGCACTGAGTTACCATTTACAGATCAAAGGAAACACACATGACCAAGGCAAAGTAAACGGAGGAAAACAAGCTTAACATCTATAACTCAAACTATCCAGAGAACTAGTAGGAATCCACTTCAAGAAATTTGCCAAAGACTTTTATAACTTTTATGCAAAAAAACCCACGATGCATTTCTGAAGTTTTGCTTCAATGTTAGTACTTAGTTGTACAGTACAATAAAGTCAGTGTACAGCTTTTGCCATTTTACTGTAACCTCTGTAAACTCACAACTATATTGCATCAGATGAAAGGTTATAAACCCTTCTGCAATCCCCATTAGATCTACTGAATGCAGCAGAGTGGAACTGTCATGTTGGTACAGAAGTTTAAGAGGCAGGGGACATGTTGGGTGTCCAGCCCAGTTGATAAGCCCGTTCCAATGTTCTCTTGCAATCCTGCAGTACAGTACTGAAGGTTATATGTGGATACTGCTGCACGAGCTGCTCCACTGTCGCTTCGTTCACCTGCAAGGGAAGAACAGAATCTGTGATGTGCAAAAAGGGCAATATTAGGCAAGCTAAATGAATGGCCAAACTTTGGACTCCTGGGAGGGCTTGCAGGATTGGGCTCCTAACTGTTACTATGGTTCTGGGTGCATTTATATCACAAAAGAAACATATAAAATGTAATGTCCTGCTAGAGAACTAAAAACACCAAAACCAAACCGCACACCTTGATTTTACTGCAAAGGCAGAAGTTTTAAATAATATTCTGGTAAACACAAATAGTCTCTGTTGTTTAGAAAACTGCAACAATGGTTAAAAATCTCTTAAACTATCTTCATTCCATGCTTGACTATGCTATCTCCTCATGAGGCCCTACACCAAATTATCAAAATGTTCACCCTGTTTAAAAAAGTGCTGCCCAGAGCAACAGATTTCTATCTTGAAATAGAAGCATATATACTCAAAGTTGATCAAGCAGACAGATTTAAAATGTGAAATTTTTTTGACTTTGGAAAATGAACACTAATTACATTTACTACTTAATTTATGGCACAGTTATGGATACTTTTACAAATACTAAGTAGTAGCTCCACAATTAACTTTACTGAAATGCACTGGTAGCTATCAATGGGTTTGCAATGAAAAACACCAGATAACATGACTAAAGATGGGGCAAAGAATGCAAATTATTCTATGCTGCAGGTAGATCAATTTACCAATTACTTTTATAGGTCAACTTTCCAAAGGTTAAAAATCCTGCATGTCTTCACATACATCACTGGCAGAAGTTTTTATTTTAGCCTTCTGGTCTGAGGATAACTCTGCAGAAAGAGTTTCGTGCAAAGAAATGGTGGGATTAATAATTAAAACACAGAAGATTTTTGGGTCTGGGATGTCCCTCTTAAATCTGAGACATCAAAGTTAGCACCTTTATTCTTCATAAGACAAAGCAATCAGACAAGCCTAGCTAAACCTAACACCTTTACAATTGCAGTGTGAGGGGGATTAATTTGTCAATTATTTTTAAGATGACTACAGTTCATATCACAGAAGTATACAGTTTTCTTCAGCCTTCAGATAAATAAAAGATTAACCTAAGAACCATGACTCCTAGTTAGGTCTCTTTGAAATTCTTGCTGAACACTTGGGCATTTCAAAATGCATCGATACTACAGTTGCTGAACTGCCAATATCAGTAGAATGTACAACTGAAAGCATTGTTTGCTCCCCCCCTCACCCCGGTGTTCCACGTTCAAGGCCAAAAGTAAAAAAAAACGGACTAAATTGTTTACTACCATTACAAAGACCTGTCATGCGAATAATATTTTAAAGCACAGTGACCACAGTATCTAATAATATTTTTGTCCTTAAAAGATAACAAGGAGCGCTTCCTTCTGAACAGTGATTGCACCTAGTGACAAGTATAAATGAAAGGTTTAATATCCAGTTCTTCTACTTTGATAATAGAAACACTCAATCTTCATTGGAAGTTTCATCTAGCTGAGACTGACTTGGATAGAAAACTGGTTTAACTTCACAGCACAAACTGTACTCCTCTGGCAAATTGCTATGTTACAGTAACATCTTCCAGTGCTGAAAAACAAGAAGTGACTTTTAATAAATCAAAATGAAATCAGAGATAGCAGAAGTCCCCCCCAAATATTTGATATTTATAGCTGAATACACACTTGCAAACTGCAAGCAACCATTCACAGAAATATTGCTTGGAAGGGAAGAATTCCCCCAACATAGCAGGATTTGCTACTTTATGCCTATTCAGAAATAGTCAAAAGTCTCTTTTCTTTTAGATTTGTGGCACAGACACCCATAGCAGAATCTATCATGCTACCAGAAACTTCTCTTAATGGTTAACTCGGCCACAGGGAAGATGCTTTCCACAGACAGCTGCTCATTTTGCTCCTTCTTAATGGGAAATTTAAAGATGTATTATTTATCTACTAGATAGCTGCAAATATCACTAGTAGATAGAAGTTAATATGATTCGATGTTTACCTGTTAGCCATTATTTGTTAGAATAGCATGGATAGCATTATTAGAATAGCATTACATCTTTATAGCCAATACAATATGCTGATTTTCTATTACAGGAGACAAATAAGGCAAATTCATTACGAAGATGGTGTTCAAACACAAGAAGACAGTAAATGATCTCCATTGTCCTGATGGTTTTGACTCATGACATTTACAGAAGCTACAGGCTAGCTAGGGATAAGCTAATGTATTTACTACCAGGCTAACTTAAGCATGGCCCACAATACTCAGGAAGACAGATGATACAAATAGTACCTTTTAGACTTAAAAACTATGAAGAAATCTACAGAAAACCATCTAGCACTAGGACTGGATGTCATCAGTTTTTTTCTGATACAATTATTACTTGATAAAATAATGTTTAACACAATTTTTACTAATTTCTATTAATACATAACAGAAGAAGGAAAATTCTGGTGTTGAGTGCGAAATACAGTTAGAAAATAAAAAATAAACATGAGCATAAACAGAAGGCAGGTAAAACCATTGCAGAAGTGCCACTGACAAAATCAGTTATTTTATAACCAAACTCTAAAGAGTAAAAAGTTTTCTCCATTTTTTTCTGGAGCATTAAATGAACATTTTGAATTATTACTTTGATTCTAGGCAATAATTTGAGTTACAACTTGTTCGTAAACAGCAAAGTAATGACAAACCCTATGTGCATATTTGGAACCTTAACAGTTACAGAAAGAAATTCCTTCAAGCTTAAAAAATTGATTTTACTGTCATGATAAAGAAAAAAAAATCTTACCAGGCTTCAAGATAAATGATCAAATATATGATCCTTTAGGTTAAATGTAAATATTTTTAATCCAAAGGAAGTAACAGCAAATAGTTAAAAATTATGCTGGACAAAATAAATTCAGTGTAAGATTACACAGGAGAAGATGGAAAAAAAGGATCATGTTTGGCAGTGGGACAACCTACATGGATCCAGAGATGAGAAACTAATGGGGACAGTTAAACTAGAAATGATCCCCTATCAGAAGATTTCAATACATTTTCTCTTAACGTGAGATTGAATGCTTTAAGTCAGGTCAAACACTAAAACAGTGTAAAACTTCCAGTATTTTAAACTTTCTGTAATACTGGACTAAAATTCCACTGTCTAAAAGGTAGGAAAAAAAGAGAAATAAAAATTTTATTCTTTGTAAATTAATGTGAAAAGTAATATCTAAGTCAACTCCCTTAGTATCCTTGTCATCACTTTCCCTAATGGTAGGAATAAGATAAAAAGAAGTCTTATGTAAAACCACTGGAACACAAGCTTCTGTCTCTTTTTAAGATCAATCAGTCTGGTGATAAAACAAAAGTACTGAATGTCATTCCCAAAATAATTTCATTACACAAACAGAGCAATTTTCCCCTCTGAGCTTCAACACTCTTGTTCAATGAACGAAAACTAAAAATCTTCACATCTTAATATGCTTTAAAATGTTATATTTTTCTTTCACAGAACTTGCATTCATCTTCATCTTTTGAGTTGTCAAAGAAAGACTACTGTATGCAGATAAACTACTTAGATTATTTAATACATAATCATTCATTTGAATTTGAATAGCTCTTCAATTATATTTTAACACATAATGGAAGAATGCATCCCTTATCATTTAGAGTGAAAGTAATAGGTTTGTGCAATTCCTGGTCATCAAGCAAAAAAAGAAAATAACAGCAAAAATTGATTTGAAACTTTTTTTTCATGATGAAATAAAAATTTATTCCAGGCCAAATAATAGATTAAAAAACAAAACAAACCCAAGGAGAAGACAGACTACAGAAACTGGTAGGACCAAGCGGTATCATCTCCTTTTAACTCAATTAGAGCAGTTACACAGAAGTAATAATTTTGAATCCTTTTTTCTTAAAGACACCTGAACTCATATTGCCTATTTCCCAGAAGAATATACTTGACTTTGTGACAAATGTTTTTTCAGGGGTAGGACCTCCTTAGTTTCTTCTGATGATGATGATAGTGTAACTGTGCAGAGTATTTAAATACTATCTGCTCTAGAGAATATTTCCTCATGTGATAATTAGTAATTCATCAAATCAGTGTTCAAAACCCTTTCTCTCCTTTACGTAAAATGATCTGCCTACATCAGAAAGCCTGAAAAACCCCTCCAGTCTGTAAATATTTTTCCCAGAATAAAGTAACTGACACTTATGAGCTGATTTTTTTCAGGTTCAGAGTAAACTGAAACTGCAGTTTTCAATTAAAAAGATACAGTAAAATATTAACTCAGATTTTGATCTGGCATGCTGTATTTACTCATCCAGTCTGACTGCCAGTATTTACTGATTTGGTACACCACTTTTCTGACACAGAACACAAGGAGAAATTTCTTTTGTGCCACTGTCCACAAGCTCTCATGAAAAGGTCAAGCTTGAATAGTTATTAGGTAATTTTTATTTATCTTTTTTCTTTTAAATGTGCCATGTCATTTGGTTCTAGTGATAATTTCAGCATAATTTTCTTTAATTTCTAGATTCTAAAATTAGGAATTTCTAAAGATATAAAATGATCCCAAAGGGCTAGGATTCCACCACCCTCCCCCCCCCATTGCTTTCATTATGTTCCTAGGACAGATCTTATTAAACTCAAAGGAGTCAAGTTTTCCTAATCCTGTTAAAGTAGATTAGGGATTACAGTTGAAACCATCAGCCAAACTGCACATTTTTTAATGAGACTGAGAGCTTTGTTCACAACTAAGGAACAGAAACAGAAGTATAAGGACTTTTCCTAAACAGGACTTTCCTACTTAGTTGAAGTTCGCTGGACTTTAGTTGAGATGATGTCCTGGAAATCTCTGGGTTTGGAATACCAAGTGGCACATAAACGGACTTTAAAAACTTTTAACTGAAAGAACTCCTTTACTATATTGCCATGAAGAATTTTAAGACTGCATAGTGATCTTCAAAACTCCTCCTATACGTGTATCAAGGGCAGTCTTAGAATGCAGTTCTGACTCTAAAGCTTCTAAAATGTGCCAAGAATGTCTGTGTTGTGTCATCTAGAGAATTACTGAAAAGGGAGAGTGGAGTTGAACGGTTTTATGCTGCTCTACACAGTGGAGGAGTATTCATTGTTAATCTAAAAGGTTTGAATGGTCTTGTTCAGTGAAAAAAACCTTAAAATCTTCACATCTCAATAACTTCAGTGTAACAATCAATTCATTTCATAATTGAAAACAAAAAGTTATCTCCATTGCAAGCTAATAACTGAAGCCAGTAGGAAACCATATAAATAAAAAAGCTCAAGCGCCCCAAAACCAGACTTGCAAAACTGGATTAGTGCAAAGATGCAGTACTAGAACTTCTTACAAAAACCTGCCTGTGTTTCTCAGACCATCATTCAGAGCTGACAACTGAAATAATTTTTGCATCGTATCCAACCTAGACCTTGGAACATGTGGCTGTGATTTTGCAGAGTGCTGACACTATGGGTACTCTCCTTCTGAGGACAATACAGGTTGGTATCTTCAGTTACATAACTTTATAGGCCAGTCATTAATAAAATATAACAGACCAAGTAATGATATCATGAGTCAGCAATATCTGCACAGAAAAGCATTAATAATATACAGAACTGCTACCTTAATCTTAGAAACCTAGCACTAAACATTTTAGGGAAATGTTAGCAGGTGAGGCATAACATTCAGAGCCAAAGATTTTAAGGACTCCCATACAGATGATTTAGGTTAGATGATAAACAGGACACAAGTATTATAATTACATTTCTACATATAAAGAATCACAAAATCAACTTTACAGAGAAGAAACACAAATGGATTTGTCCCAAAAGGGTTTTCTTATAATATGGTTGAAATGTTTGCTTATGGAGTGGTATTGCAGCATTAGGGATACTGAAATTTGTGTCTCTGTATACATAAAGTAGTATTACATTAAAGTCAAATTTGTATGTAGGGGTCAAAGAGATTACTCTATAGTCATTGTGTGTATCCATAATGATGGATTTGGAACACACTTTATTTCCAATTGCTCTAATGTTTTAACAATAAAATCCAAAATATACATACTTGGAGTTACAAGAAACACATTTTCATACACCCTTTCTCTTCTCTAAGCTGTAGTTTGCTTCCTCAAGTCAGTGTTTTATAAAAAGTGCACTTTGTTTGATTTCTTTTCTTCTAATAGTTGAATGAATTATATTCTCAGGTGGCCCAATTATAACTGTTGCCTGTAGCCATAACAAAATTAAAGATTTCTGGAAACGTTTTGTGTGAAGTGCACTTGATCAGCTAAGGCAGACATATTCCACAGAGTTTCAGTGACTGCCCTTATGCCCAGGGGCAGAACCTTTGTTTAGGACTTTAATAAAATAACAGCACTCCCAATATTAGCACAATATCCTATAGTCCAAATGAAGTCCCTTACGACTTCAGCAAAGAATGTATTTTGACTTAAGGACAGAAAAAAGCACACACATGCACGCACATACAAACACGTTTGTAGACTCATAAATAATGAAACTGGCAAGTCCAGTATGATGTACTATTATCAAGGCATTTGACAACTTGATTGTGTTAAGCCTTAGCAATTAATTTCCCATTTATATTTGTAAAAGGGAAAGATTAGGTAAACAGAAATATCTGCAATCTTTTCTGCCATGTGAACTGAAATAAATGCAATACACAAATCTTCTAATATTCCACGGTAGCACTTCCAGAAGGATTTCAGAAAATGTAGCAAGGTTGCTTGTGGAGTAGATCTACTTTGCAGTTCTTTGTTTAAATCTCAACTGAAAGGGATGAAATTCATTGTTGTGGTTTTTTACTCATGTGAATGCTATTGTCTCAAACTGCCAGTCACTGTGTTACTGCAAACTAGCAAAATCCATTTCGGGTCTCTGTGAGTTTGCACAGTTTTCTAGCAGAGCTATCATTTCAGGGCTTGCTGTCCTAATCATTGCTGCCAACACAATACTGAATATTAAAGCTGCATAAGTGATGAAGTTTTCACTCTCAATTCTTTGCTTAGTGTGAGGGTTTACTTTTCTATTAAATCAGAGAAACCATTCTAAAGTTTGGTTTCTAATTCTGTTCATTTCATCAGATGAACTTCTAGACTCCACTTACACAAGATTTCAAGGTAAAAATATTACCAGTATCATAAGCATTTCAAATGCTTTATTCTTATAAAAATTGCAGTTATTAAAGACCCATATGCAGGGAAATGACAGTGTTAATTTACATAGTGATAAATATTCTTTCAGATTACTTTCTTCCTGTTGAATTAATAACATTGAATATTTTCCCTCCTATTCAACTACATTAACAATAATTTGAGCCCATTATTGTAATACCTGTCAAAATGATGGCATGTAAAACTAACAGAGAAATCGTTCTCAAAAGTTGCCAGCTGGCAAAAATGACTGAAAGTTCAGGGGACAATGCTTCTAAAAAAATTTCTCTTTTTTTTTTAATCATAAAAATGCTGACTAGTTCACATTGAATTCTTCATTAATAGATGGCCTTATCCTGATTTTGAACTGTTGATCTGTACCTGAGGGCCTATCTTTCTATTACAGTATGACATGATCAGATGGTGCTTTTTAAAAACAAGGACAGATTCATTAACTCAGAAGATTCCATCTTACTGCCATGAATTTGTTCCAGAACTATCAGCCTCGAAGTTAAAAATCTTTAGTGAAGAAACAGTTAAACTAGAAGAGCAAAAAGTTCAATTTGTAAAAAAATCCTCTTTTTATATTTTAGCAGATGCTTTCATTTATACACATAATGGATCTGTTATCCCAGTTAGCTAGGGGGAAAAAAAGAGAAGTAGTTCAGACTTTTAAAATCATTGTATTGAAAACCAAAGTGAAATAAATGCTATTTTTCTTTTGTTGTGGGATAACTGTAGTTTCCTTCTAATGAGATTCACAGATTTCATGAATCTAAAATCTTAATTATTCATGGAGAGACGTATCAATCACAGCTCCTACATTATACATATAAAACTATAAAAAATACAGCAATTCCTTTTTAATATGCAATGTAAATTGAACAAATTATAGTGATTTAACAGAAAAAAACAGCGCTATAGAATTTGTCTTAAAAGAAAGGACTGGATATTTTCATTCCTCTTCAAATTACAAAACTATAATTTCAAATCTCAAAATGAACCCCTTAAATATAAAAGAAGAAATGGTAGCAATTTGTCAGGTTTTCTTATCAGGCTAATGATAGCATTTTCTGAAGGTGGAAGGCAAATTGCTATGATAATTATATTAAAACAAGCCATGGCTTTGTACTCTCACTGTTCTACCACTGATTTAAGAAGAGTTTAGCTCAAAAATGTATTTAAAATTTAAAGTTGTATCTCTAGAACTTGGGATATTATCTCTTTTTCACTTACTTACCTTCAGCTACAGACTAGCCATGTAAATTAACAGTCTGTGAGTGAAGGGTAAAAACATTTCTCATAAACAACAGGAGTAGCATTCCAGTTAGGCTACTGATTTGCAGTCTGCAAAGAATACATATTTACAAATATATCTAAAACAGGTTTTATAGAAGGACAAAGTAATAAATTATACTAAAAGTTTACTGATTTTCTAAAAATCTTATGCTTACTTAAGATGCAAATGATTTCTTAACAGATCATTTTTATTTTTAGGGATCATTTATCTTCCTTCCTCTCTGTGGTAACCTAAAGGAGTTTGTCTTTTTGTCAGTTGTACTGACCATCAATTTCTGTGCTCTAATATCTCAGTAAAACTTGAATAGGAAATACATGCTACAATTCATCTGAGAAAGTCATCTGGAATAAGTTACAGGCTTTCAGAAGTATTTCCATGAAAAGCAACCATGTCTTTTTTGCAAAATTCATCTTGAAAAAGACAAAAAGAAAAAAGCAAAGAAAAAAAGAGAAGAAAGCAAGGAATAAAGGCCAACATGATTTATTAACTAAGTTGTGTATCCATTCACAGCCAACTTTGTCAGACTCTCTTCATTTCATTCACACATAGTGGTGAATGTTGAATTTTGTGCCTCTGTTTTTTAGTGACACTTTTCTGCATATTTTCCCAAGAAATGTTTCCTGCATTTACATGGCAGCACTCCTGATAACCATTGCAAACAGCACCACACTTATAGGAAAAGGATCTTGAAATACGAAAATATATGTGAGAAAAGTTTTGGACAGATTATTCTGACACACTGTTCAACCAGCCAAGATACTACCCACAAAAACTGACCAAGTTTTCAGCCCCTATCTCCTAATTGATACCCAGCCATCTTCCCCAATGGTGAAGATTTCAAGCTGTCATCATTTAAAGCTTTCACTGGTGAGAGCACAAGAAAGAAGTGCCACAAAGACATCTTTCAAATGAATTTTAGCAATAAATAGTATAGAGAACATCATCATCTTCTTCCATTTAAAAAAAATACAAAATACAAAATATTTCAAAATAATTAATTAACCACAATAAGTAAATAGGATATAGCTCAGTTTAGGGGTAGGAATGTATAGAAATGTGTTCAGGAAAAGAAGTTTGAAATGTGCATTTAAATCTGTTATTCTGATATAAGCATCATTTTATGCCCTCAGGACACAAGTAAGGTTCTTAGGAATTCTGATGTCAGTGTTTGCGGGAGAAAAGAAGTATCCTGTAACTGCCCATGTCTCTCAAGCTATTTCAAGCATTTAAAGGGAAGAATGAATTCTACTTTAAAATACACATTTTCCTAAGTCGTGATATAAAATACAGAGCTACAATTAAAATCTAGTTGGAAGAATAGATATATTCTCTTTCTGCTATGGGAGAACCAAACTGAGTGTATTGAATAGAACTCCTTCTTATGTAGACAAATTTGTGTTTTCTTGGTATTTAGTGAGAGACAAATCAGGAAAATCAGACAAATTGTGTACCTGAGCAGTACACAAAGCTGTTACATGCTCCCAAATACCCACATCAAGTCCTAAAATACACCCTTGGACTGCAGCCCCCAAAAGCACAACACTGTGTAGAGAAACTGAGGAGCTTGTGGTTTCCCTGTGCTGCCAGAGCACTGGGAAGAGGCGACACGAAGGAATGAATCCTGGCTCACTGCCACTGGAAGCAGGGCAGGGCACAAACACAGGCAGTAACCCTGGAATGCAAAACAGAAATATGCTGTCTTTTATGCCTTTTCCAATTACAAACCTCTAAAATGTCCTTCCTGCTTAAGCCTTAAATAACTACTGATTTTATCTCTTACTGCTTTCAAAAGAAATGAAGACTCAAAATGGCAACATTTTCTTTTTATGAAACACATGACTTGTGCACTCCCAAGTGCCTGTGCAGACCCATGCATACATATTTCCACAGAGTTGATACCCTGTACAGAGAGGGAGATCAGAAGGGAGAAGGGTCCTAGCTGCTTTTCAGTATGTGTTGATGTTGGTCTGCAGGCAAGTGGGGAATTTCATTGCCCAAAATATATACAATTAAAAACTCTTAGGGTCTACTTCCTGAATGCTTTAATACTTTTGGAGGTCTTGAACATAGTATCTCAGACATATCCTGTCTGATACAGAAAAGTTCCAACTGAAATATGCGCCCCCATTATGATGACCTCATGGTAAAGTCAGCGCTTTTTTTATGAGATTTCTCAACACAACGTCATCTATTTTAAGGCAAAGATCATATTGCTCCTGTGGTGTGCATGTTAGATGGTAGAAAAAATGATAAAAAGATCATGGCAATAGCAGTTTGATGAAAAATGAATAATTTGATTATTTTCATGGTGTGGGTCAATAATGTTCTGCATCTACTGAAACACATTGCCTGGAGGCACTCAGATAATCAATGGCATAAAACAGAGCCTGCCTTTACCCAGGCTTGCAGCCTCTCTTGATCTTTCTTGGGAGGACCCTTGACGCCTCTAATTTATGTCAAGTGCATATCAAAGAAATTCCAAACAGCCTGGCTCATAAAGAGTATTTTAGTGGTACCCATTTGAAGTCTACTTACATATGTTCCTTACGTAAATGTGTTTAAGTACTTCCTCTCCAATGCCTGGGAATTCCTAGAAAGGCGTAAAAGCTACCTGGTACTAGCATAACAGTCAGTATCTTAGAAAAGGAAGGGACAAATCTTCTAACCCTCTCTACACTGCAAGCTGACAACAGTACAAAGACTTTCAGTCAATGGGGCATGTAAATAAACCCTTCTGCACCACCCAAGAATTCTCTTTAATGATGTGCTGGGCAGTGACATTTTTAATTTAATAGAGCAGCCACTGGAAAAAATTAGTTCTGCATGATATTGGGTAGAGACAGTTGAGGACATGATTTTGTTCAGTAATTTCTCTGTTCATTTGCAGTGGAAAAAGGGAGCTGGCATCTTCTAGCTGCCAAAAAACCCTTAAGTCAAGGATACTTACTTCATTTTGTCTGAGGAGCTATTCTTCCCATCAAGCCATTGCAAGCAAGAAAATAATTCCCAGTGGTAGTCCCTACCACACAGTGTTACACCCTGCTACACTACTACAGTGCTTGCTGTTACAGCATTTACTAATTTCTTAACATGTTCTGTTATATTTTAAATAATTGCTAATGCACACACACACCTGCATGCACAGTCAACATTGCTTTTCAATGTTCCTTGAAGTTTTCTCAAAAAATATTTATTTTTTTCCTTTCAGCAGTTGCCTTTCATAACACAAAAGATGGTGTATACTCCTCTGTAAAAAACTAGAAAAGCATTAACAACCAATTAGAGGAATACAGACCGTAGTACATATAGTTTAGCTTACGAGGTACTAGAAGTTGTTTTCAGCGTCAAGATCATTGATTTTCTATAGCAGCTGAAGACAGGATAAAATTATTGCACATGTTAGATCCTTGTTGACTGTTCAACATTAGCTAAATTCACAAAATAAATATACATGTAGAAGTGATTAGGTGATTCAGGGTCAGACCTAATTCCCAAGGTCAAGTTACCCTTTGAACATTCTTTAAGTACATAATCTTAGCACAATCCATCAAAGAGACTCACATACTCCTTTTGTCTATTGGCTCTTATAAAACACTAATGTTTAGGAGATTAAGTGGACTCAGCTTTGATAGACACAGCAATTCTTCCAAAGTGCTCAACCTTCTCTCAAACTGGAAACTGCCTAAGGCTGGCTTTGCAAAATGCTATTTCTAACTCTACAACTGACCTGGACATTATTATTCCTTGCCATTTGAAATACTGGGTTTTGTCTGAGACTGGGGCTGTCTTCTGTAACGCACTGTGAGGGGCGCAAGGTAATGGTGTTGAGCATCAAGTTTCTTAGACTGAAACCTGGTTTTCCACAAGCTGTATCCAATCAGAAATCCATAAGTCTGAGAGACAAGCTTACGATGGGCATCAAAAGCAGGACATTTCATTGATGATGGCTGGAAAAGAATGAATCCCTGCAGGTGTATTTGAAGACTTATGATCAGAGACTCTGGACCTCCTATGACTTTTCTTTTAGCTATTTCTGCTGAGAGGCCTCCTGATTTCTCTTCTGTAAACAGGGACCTGATTGCTAAGGCTATATACGAGGTGAAATGGAGCTGGACTGCCCTGTCCTCTTTTCTTCTAATGATAAAGTGCTAAAATTTACAGACATTCTTAATATATCTCATGTAGGAAAGCTGTATATAAGAAACTCAGTATTTTTTTCTCTATTTAGCATTATGGTTTTACCCAAGTCTTTGTTCTTCTGTTTTCAAAACCATTGCACATGAGCAAGAGCACAGACATATGACAGAAAACCACTAAATCACTAGTCATGCTAAAGGTTCCCCCCCATTTCTTAAAAAACAAAGTACTCTGTCATAATAATAACACGACATACCAATCACTTTTAGACAAAAATATTCAAAACAGTCAGAGGGCAGATTTTACAGAAACCTTTGTGAGCACCTCAGGCTGTGGGTGTAGCCAGTGGGTGTATTTTGAAAATCTATGTCAGCAAAAATTTATAATGTTCCCTTTAGTTCTGTTCTCTTAGCTAAATATGTGAACACAGTACACGAAAAAGAGTAGTGAATACACTACCAGAGAGTACACTATCAGACTAGTGAATACCAGACCTGTTCGTACAAAAAAACCAAACCTCGCTGCTCCCTCACTTACACATGAACACACACACACTCAGAAAGAGGAACCAGCTCATGCAAATGCCTCTTACCTGATCACACCTCATCAGTCCTAAATATCTGAGAGACTTGCTGCGCTGTGCAATCTGGGTGGCGCCACGGTCCGTGATCTCCTTGCACCATCCAACATCCACTGTCTCTATTGTCATGCTGTACCGCCCAATGGCTATCAGAGCTGCAAAGATATTAAAGGATTGAAATATACAGCTGGTAGAGATGGTAAGGGCAGTTCCCTGTATGCACTGAATAATGCGGAAATTAAATTCTGAGAAGCAGTTTTTCATGTACCTTGTAAAAGACATTATAATTCAGAATTCTCTTCAACTCAGAGTAGGATCATATACAAGTACAAACACAAACACATAGATAAAAAGGTATTACTATATACTATATATTACTATGTATTTTTCTATCTATGAATCAAGATAAATAGACCAGTTAGTAGAGATATTCTACACAAATTCTTTTAATTATTTTTTCAGAAATATTAATTAATGAAATTGAAATAAATATAGATAAAACCCATTCTACCTCAGTTTTCAGAGAAAATAACTGATTTCATACAATTAATATTTTCCTTCTCCCAGCAAAATTATATTACAGGGACAGCACTGAGAGTAACAGGATATTTTCTGAGTATATATAAAAAGAAAGTGGGTTTAGAAAACTCTGAAGTAATCTTATGTCATACATGTTATAATTATATTCTAAAATTGCATTTGTTTCCCATTTTTCATATTGATGATGTAAGAACAACAGTATCTCTCACTTTCATATTTTCTTCACAAACACTTTTCCAATAAAAAAATAATTGAGTTAAAAGGGTCACGAGGAATTAAAAGAAAAACCTGAACCTTTAGAAAAGGAAAGGAAAGAGGATCGGGAAGTTCTGAATGGGCTGAAAAAAGATAGGCAAGAGAAACCATGAGGGGTCTGAACAGGCTGGGAAGGTTTTGTCACAACATGACAATGACACACAGGACACAAATCACGAGCACCCTCGTCATGGACTAGAACACTTTTCAGGAAATATGGGCTCAGAAAGTCAAGCTGGGATTTAGTAACAGCAATGAGTAACACCTTTTAGCAGCTAAAATCTCAGCTGAAGAAAAAAGGCCAAGGTTTCTGGTGTACAAGTCAGCCACCTGCATGTAGTCAAGGGGGAGGATGTTCACAGTTTTCAGTTCTAGTTATAATGCAGTTGTTGAAAAGGAAGATGAATGAGTGACTTAACCTAAATAATGCATTTATGTTTAAAGAGATGATTTTTCAGCAGCTGTGGGGCTGTTCTGTTCAATTATGCAGTAGTGCATAATTTCTTTCTTGCAGCAGTTCACCAAAAAGGGCAATATTAACTGAATTTTGTAACTGATGTACTGAACGTATGATACAATTATCTCTGTAGTTTCAATATGGTTTCATTGATTTTTGTAGGACAATACCAACTCCCTGTTCTCTTCCCAGTACATCTCTAGAAAACAAGTCCTAAGTTTGCAAAAATGTAAATATAGGTACAGCAGAACATAACTTTTACACTTTTTTAACAGACACCTCTTAAAATATCACTATAATAAAAATTATAGACAGAAACTTTCTGCATATATTTTGCAATAGGAAAAGCTATAGAAATTATAATTATTGTACCCCCACATAAATTGTTATAGACCGGAAATAGTGAAATACTAAAAGCCTTCCATTACATCAGAATAATTCCAGTTAAACACAATGTCAAGTACTATTTGCGTTTGAATATTTTTGCTTTTATTTTTGTTTTTAAGTTAAAACCATATTTTGTTATTTTCAATGCTTTATGTAAAACCCATAAAGAGAAGAAAATCAGCAGAGAATACTTCTATGAATATGCCATTAAAGATCATCAGATCAAAGCAACAAAATCTGTCCCCAATTAGCAGACATCTTTCTTGAAAAACTAATATTTTGACAAGCGTGTAAAATGTTATACTGTAGTCATACATTAAAACAGTTCACCTATCAAACACAGAGGGTGTGCCACTTTAAAGTGCCAATGACCATATTTTCTGAAAATTTCTATGTATGCAACTGCACCCTCACAAAAACACTCTGGGCTAGGGAAAAGACACACTATTCAGTTTCTATCAGCATCCAGCAGAGGGAAATAAAGAAAGGCCATGAGAACCGGTGAAAATGTAACAATGCCTTCCTGGTACACTTTCCTCACATGAAAAAAATTATGGCCAGGAATTTTCTGAACTGGTTTATTTTATGTCTCTGTACTTCGGTAAGTTCAACTAATCAGCCTTGTAACCCACAAAATCTTTTAGGCTGCATAACACCCTGTGGCAAGGAATCCTGCAGTTCAGACATCATCTCTTTCAGAAACCACCTTCCCTTGTGGGAAACGGTTTCTGTAAATCCCAACAGACTGTGTCAACCATGTCTGCTTTACTCCTTCCTGACATCTTACAAGCATTCCAATATGATTGTGAAGCACAACCTTTCTCCACAAGAGCTGTGTGAACTCCTCCTAATATTATAATATAATAATATTATTAAGAATTATATATTATATTATTGTATTATATATTATATTTATTCACATGTTCACTAATCGCATTCCATATTATTACTAACTTGCCTTATGTAGACACCAGCTTTACTGGTTCATACTTTTTTGATCTTCCCTGAAACATTTTTTTTGAGGTATCTCTGCCAAGCAATCCTGTGGTAGTCAGGCAGGTTTAAGTGAAGGATTACACAGTGCAGCGAGGAGCTTTGCTATTTCATCCTTGAGTTCTTTTAGAAGTCTTGAGTACACACACTTCTGTTTGTATGAGCAGAATACTTTAAGCCACAAGTTTCAGCTAAAAAAATGTTTGCATTGCTCAACAGCTTTTCTTCCTCTCTGCATTTGACCACAATAATCAGAATACACTGCTATTCTTGGAAAGTCTGGCAGTAATTTAACAAGGAAACATGCAGTAAACCCCTTACCAACTAAATCTGGATTCTGTGACTTAAGAACTTATAGCATAATCAGCAGTAAAGAACCATCAAAAGTGTGTTTCAACACTAATGACAACTGAGCTTCAAAACATGGTGAATGACCGAACAGAAGAACACAGTACATTGCAAGTAAGTACAGGAGGATACACAAAAATCCCCCATGTAGTGTAAAGTTGTTGGCTTTGACATATGAACCTCTCTTTTTTTGTGAATATTTAACAAGGCATCCAATTCTTTTCTCTACTTTTTATACTCCCATTTATTTTGGCAAAAGCAAGATATTTCTTTTTCCAGTGCTAGGTTGGCGGAATGGAAATCAACTGATGTACAGCCCCTATACGGCAGAAGATAAAGTGTAATGTCTCCAACGGAAATTGGAAAATCACCCCTACAGCCTTGAGCTGTATCAAACAAAAATGTTTTCTGGTTATAATGTGACTTTGTTGTAACAAGAAGGTGAAAGGACCAAGTTTATAGGCAAAGGTGAAATCTTTTAGATGACCAGCTGGAGTAGTTGGGAAAACAAGATAAATTTCGTCCTTAGTCTGCTATCATTAAAAGCAAATACTAATTTAAACTCATTTTCTTTTAAACTGATAAGTTAAACTGACACAGCTAAATGCATCTGCTCCTACAGACAGAAATGACTGTCTTAGTCAGACAAAAGGTCTCTGTTCAACTGCGTGTAACTTGCAAAACCAATGGCTGCAATGTGAGTGTTGTGGTTAAATTACTTCTGCACCTGAGCTAGTCAGGCACTGAGCTCTCCCTCCAACAAAACTGCTCTATTTACTTTGTAAAATGGTTTTGGGAAACTAAAGATGGCAGTATATGGTCTTCCCCCTTGATTTTGTATATATACTAAAAAAAAAATAAATCAGAAACAGATATCACATGAATATGTCTTAATAAAATCAGTAATCTAACATTTATATTTTAGGCATGACCATTCCCAAGTTGAAGGTTGCTACAACAGAAAAAAAAACTTACAAGCAACTGATATTTGGTCCACTCTTAATTTACTTTGAAGTTATTTTTATATCTGGAAACAAATATCCCAGGTTTTACATAATATTACCAAATAAAACTGTTTGGAAATCTGGTGCATTAAGCAGAATTAGATCCAATTAAAAATACTTTTATTGAAGTGCACCTACTACACCACAGAGCATTTCCTTAATCGATAAATCCTATTTGAATTTAACTGAAAAAAACCTCAGTGAGGCTTAACTGTGTTGTTGGTTTTTTTCATATTATCACCTAACGTATTACAAATGTACGAGGCACTGCATTTGGTCAGCCTTCAGTGGGGACTAGATAGAAATGTTTTAAAAAATTAATTATGATTGGTATCACCCTTACACCAGGGCATTACACATATATATGCACTCATGCAAAAAACATTTTTGCATTTATTTATTAAGTTCTTTTTTCATTAATGTCAAAACCACTTAAATAGGCAAGAATTAGAATTTAAAATTTCCAACCTAAGGGTTTTACACAGAGCAGAAATCAATCAATCAACTAAGTATTACCATGAAATACTGTCTTCTTACAGAAATGTTCATTATATTTTTATTTTTACATATTATATAACTATAATTAATACCAGCATATTAATAGTTTATAAAGAAAATATAAAAATTCTATATAAACATATTATATTTTTATTTATTATATAGCCAAAAGCTACTAAGGTGACTTTGATAACAACCCTGGCTCCTGGAGACCCTAATTTATAAAAAAAAACCCTTTAGGAAGTTTATGAGAGTTAAAATTGCAATAAGCAGATGTAATAAAATAAAGTTTGCAAAGAAAATCATATATTTAGGTTTAGGCAAATGGTGCAACAGTTCAGCTTAGTGAACTTTGAAATATTCTTCTGCTGTTGATGGCGTTTTACTCTCACTTGCCTGAGTTATTTAAAATATGAGTGGACAAAGAAAGAAGCTACAAAGAAAATGCTGTACAAGACAGACCAAAAAGTGCAATTTAAAGAGTCTCTTCTATCTTTCATTTATGTTACTCTACTGAATTAGAAACAAAATGGAAAGATGAAAATCAGGCAGGTAGATTATAAAACTTTGAATGCATTGAAGTTTTACCAGTCCCCCAAATTAGTTTGATATTCTAATTCCAGTGATTTTCAGAAAATAACTTAAAAATTAGCAAACAATTAGACAAAAACACTTGACAATCATAAAATACAGCTGAATATAGACAACATACTGCCAAATAATTTTAATATATTATTGCATCTACAAATGGAGTCTTTAACTGATATATGTTAATAACATCTTCTACACTATACAACAGATTAAGTATTGCTCAGACACAGAAAAGGCTCTTGTTTACAAATGCATACCTATAAAAACTTATTTTTGGAAAACTTTTCAGGGACTTCAGCATTTACCCCCCTGAATTAGGGCAACAGAATTTTATTCTTCAGAGCAAACCCTAAGACCATAATAAAAAGCTTGATAACTTTGCCCACATGATACTAACAGGAAGTACGTGTTTAAACCCCCTGCATTGATGAGGTTGATGGTTATCTGCCATGCAAATTACGTGAGGTCTTGCAGTTTAGCTAATCTGTTATGTGCAGGGAGACAGTACATGCCTAATCCCATTTCCATGTGTCAAAAAGTGTTCTGCTGCTTTAACTACAGACAGCAGTTGAAGAAATCACTGCTTCAGTTCTCTGCTGCTTTGCTCACCCAGCAGAGGAGTCATAGCTCACAATTCACATTTGCTTCTGCCTTAAATGAAAGACTCACTGCATGGTACGACTTTTTATACAATTCAGCTACTCCTGTTACAAATTTAGAAGGCTACTTTGCTGACTAAATAAATGTTTGTTCATCATATACTGATAAAAATCGTACATCAAGCATTGTAGTTCATCTGGCACCAAATAAAGGCTACCATGGGTATATCAGTTCAAAACTCCAGCTTGTGCTGGTTTCCTAGTGAAAACTCTAATTCTGCTCAGGCTTTTGCACATCCAGCTGACAGGTAGCACGACGGGTCTGTTTTTCTTACTTCTACAATCAGGACCTCTCATAACAGCCACATTTCAGTGCCACTACAAAATAGCAAACCAAAAGAGACAGAATCTGCACAAGAACTGGCCTTCTACCAAGGAACTCAGCCAATCCCATTTATAATCATGCACTCAAACACATTCCTAGTTTTAACTGCAGTTCCCTTGAAATAAAGGTACATACGTAAACAGAGGACATAACCCTGAACTTCACTGTTCTTATAATGAGTTGTCAATCTTTATTCCCTAACTAGTTTTCCATATGGCACGTACATCCATGTAGTAAACACACAGGGAAACAATGAGTCTTTTCCCTATGGTACAGAAGTTATGCAAAAAAGACATTGCCCAGTGCTATTTTTAAAAATATTTTACACAATTGGTATTTTAATATTCATAGCAAGTGCTCACAGAACACAAAACCCAGAAAGGTATGTAAAATAGGTAAATACTTCAGCTTTTGTAAATCCTAAAGAAGTTTAGAAAAAAAGTTGCCCAGCCTGAAAAATTTTCCCACTGGAATGCTTTGTCATCTCGCAGGATGGCAAGCCTACATTTTAATATACTTGGTGTGTTTCACTTTTTTCCCTATTATCTTCACCTGCCTCAGGCTGATTGAGGTCTCCTGCGATAATTTTATTGTTATACCTTTGTGCATAAGTGGCTATGGGCAACATTTCTTGAGAATGAAGTATAGGACTGCAATAAAATGCAAAAAAGTGGCATGACCACCATGGGAAACCAACCTAACTAGATGCCTCAAGGAAAAAGGAGACAGACTGTACCCCTTGAGCAAACCTGTTTTCTCCCAGAGTTTAGGAAATCTGGTTAAATCCCTTCTCTCTGGATTCATATTTTGAACTTAATTTGCAGGTATGGTGGCAAACCACTCAACTAGTGGTACTACTGTAAGTTTTACTAAAAAAAAATCTGTTTGAAAGTGGTAACACATACATTTTAAAACAATGTATTTCTGCTTTCCACTTTTAAAATAAAACCCCATTATTTAAAATCCCATTATTTAAAATAGTGGTTACCTAAAGAAGGTTAAGGAAAATCCCTGAAAGCAAGAAAAATCCTAAGGACTGAAAAGACCTCCCGTGAGAAGAAAGATGGAAGAAACAGTTTTTATGTAGCAAAAGTATTTTATTTTATATTTTTATATAAAATATATTTAACACAGGTCAATATTTAAATTTTTCCATAAGAGTTATAAAAGTAATTGGCACATAGTTATTTAGCTATTGTCGGGTTGTGGTATATGGTTACCATTAAGTTGTACAATATACAGTGTTGGATTCCATGCCAACTTTATTAACTGATACAAAGAACAAAGGGCAATTGCTAAACCAATTTTTATCCTACAGTTCAAACTCCATGAAACACGTGGCAATTAGAAGGCTATTATTTTCCAAATAAAATTAATTTTAGTCCTTGCTTTACTTCTTTATCTTGCATATTTGGGCAGATTAAAACCATAAACAAACCATAAACATTTCTACAAAGATTATAAAAATCTTGTTGTCCTACAATGTAAGCAAAACTCTGTGCTAAACTAGAAATGAAGTTGAAAAAGCAGAAGAGAATGATCTTTCAAAACTATCTTTAACAAAACAAATGTTAAATATCTGTTTCCCCAAAAGTCCACAACTAAGAACAAAGCTAAGCTATGGACAGTCATAGAAAATTGTTGTATTTTATGCAGGTCTCTTAAGTAAAAAAAAATCAACAGTGACAACAGTGAATTAATCATAAATACATCTGCAGTCTAAATATAATCTATTAATGCAGAATATAAAGCTCTGGGACTTTTTAGCCATTTCAGCATATTTTACTCAATGCACACAACATCAAAAACCAGACTAAAACAAAGCAACCCCCACAAATCCTCAAAATAAGGATGCAAAAAATATATTAGTATTGCAAACCAAAAGACATGAAGCATATTTGCTTCTGTCCTGACTGCAGACCTCTCATAAAAATATTAAAAAATAACCACTTCAGAGATGGATTCCAAAAGTGATAGTAGCTACTGGTTTCAACCCCATGGTCTTAAGACAAAATAGCCCCGTGGACCAAGCTGTCAAAAAACAGCTCAATTTTCACCTTCCTGGGAATACTAAAACATAACTCATTTTCTTTCAGTTATTTTGCACTGAAGTAATTTCCACCATTGTCACAGACATAGTCTGATTACAAATAGAAGACAGTAAGCCTGACTTCAATCCCCCAGAAAATCATGGAGCCAATTTTCCTGGAAGGCACATCTGAAGGACACAGAGATGACTGGGAACAGACAGCTCTGATGTACCACATGCAAACCAAGCCTTGTCAACCTGACTGCCTTTCTTTAATAAGATGACCGACTCTGTGGAAAAGGCATATGTAAATTTTTTTTTTTTTTTTTTACATCAGGAGAGTATTGAGAAGAAGTGCTATAGACTTCTCAAGATCACTTTTTTCTCTTCCAGTCCACAGAGAGAAACATTTTTTTTTTTTTTTTTGGCCAGGCTAACGAAGACACCAAAAATTACTTGAACCACTCTAAACAGGAAAAGAGGTATATAAGGAAATTTAAATATTATCTTTTCAAAACAGATAATGGTGTTTGAGCTTATTTAAACAACATGTACCGAGCCTATGAGAGTTATTACTCCAAGCTGCTACTGTATGCAGGAGCTTAGTAACATTCAGATATGACAGTCACTAGTGATGACAGTGAAACCCCAGATCTAGACAGCACTAAAAAAAAAAAGCTGTAACTCTAAACGATTTAAGGTACAAGCAATGAGTCGACCTAGAGAGGTAGGAAAGAAACAATTTTTTTTTTTTTTTTTTAAGTCTGGCATTGTTTAGGTAACTGGTGTATGCACTGCTTCCAAACTTCTGTGAATACCTTGAAAAAGCTGCACCTTAGAGCACTTGAGCAGCTCTAAGTCCAAGACAGTCACAGAACACAGAATATCACATACAGACCAGATGTAAAGATCACTTAATGTTTTGCTGGGACAGCTCGAGATGATAAACTGGAAAATGGCAGAAGCTAGAAAACTCACTTTGTATCACTTATTAAATATATATTTACTAGCAAACAGTATTAGGCTATTAGATAATAATATGTATATAATTGTGCATATGTATTATATATGTCAGCATCATCATGGCTAGGCTTCGCGAACGAAGATTTGAGAAGGGTTCTACCCACGCTTGCTACAGGCACGCTGATGGCT
>JAWWLV010000100.1:14427684-14438700 GCA_035041135.1 Platyrinchus mystaceus | reverse complement strand
TTTTTTTTTTCCTGATGTTCTTTGGCATTTAAGTGCAGAAAAGAAAGTATTTCAGGGCTGCATGTGTCACTCTCAGAGATCTGAAGTTCCGGTTGCCTGCAGAGGCCGTTTAAAAACATTAGTGTTGTCCTGGGAAAAGCAGCCTTTGGACATACTCTCATCCATAACAAAAGAGATTCTAAATAATAATCAGTGTGAGAATATATTGTTTCTCTTTGACCACTGGTGTAGGAAACCTGGTTGTATCATAAAGTCTCGTGAAGAGAAGAAGCATGTAGAGGCAAATAATGGGAAAACAGGATGCCTATGGTGCATGTTCAAATGCAGGAACAGCTTTTACCGAGATTAAAAAGGGAAATGAAACTGAATCCCTTGACTAGTTTGCAGTAAAGTGAGTATACAGTAGCAATCTGTTCCACTCAGGGCTCTAAAACTTCTTAGTGCCATATTTATGTAAGGTAGTTTCAGTTTATGATTTGTCAAGAAGAAAGTTGACTTAATTTTCAATAGAGATCTCCTTTCTAAACAATAAAAATAAAATTGCATTTTGCCTGTAGACACAGGCACTGTCTTTAAATGGAGAGTAATGTTATTCCTTCAGTAAATGTTAATTTTTAAAAATGAACTTAGGTCAAAAGCCTTTAGAAATGATGGCAGTTTTTCTGATCAAAGGCATTAAAACCAATTGACAACAGCTGGATGGACAGCTCACGCTTTCAGAAAAAGAATCTCTTTGCTTTAACACTGTTGATCTAGAATTACTTCTTACAAAGAGAATAGAGATCACTCTTTTCCTAGTTCTAAGATGAGTGCTTTTGTACTTCAGTTAGTTGCATATCTATCTATAATTACATCAATTACTCAAACAACATATAGATACTCCTTTAAAGCATCACATTTTAAAATATTCTCCATTTTAAACTGATTTCTTCAAAAAGATACTTTATTTGGCAAATTACTAAAATTATATACCAGAGGTATAGAATATCTTTAGATATAGTTCAAACCTTGCTTTGTCAAATAGTCTTTTATGGTTTATACATCCACAGGTAATTTTAATAGAGAGAAAAATATTGTCAATGAAAAGGAAAATCTTTCACTCTCTCTCTCTCTCTGTATATGGTCCCTCAATTTTGTCATATCAGAAGTAAAAAGAAGCCCTACTATCAATATTGAGCACTCTGAGGATTTAAAAGACACAATAACCAGTTCGGGTACTTTGTGCCTAAGCAAGTTACTTTTCTATTTAATTTTTCGGGAAGAAAGAGATTTGGGGATTGTATGTGAAACACTTTATCACTGCTAACTCTTACATGTACCAATTTTGTGTATCTAAAATACTTAATGTCCTGGGAATTCTTACCAAAACAATGACATGAATTACCAGCAGCTTTAGCAGTTTCAAGCACATGCATAGCTAAATGGTAGTAAACAAAAACCCCAAAATACTGAGATGAACATTAAGTGCAATTAGCTATAATAACACAGGCATATAGTGGGAGCACTGCCCGACTCATACATATACAATGAGTATTTGGTAGAGTCTGATTTAAACAGCTGGGAAAGTAACTTGTAACAGTGTGCCACAATCTCTAACTGTTTGCTGCACTCTCAAAACAAACTGCAGAAATCTACATAAAAATGTACAAAATGGATGCTAAATGCAAGTCTGAAATCAAACCGGATGGGTCCAGGGTCTTTTCAATTTTTATTTCTTATTTTTTTGTCTATCGTGCTGTGTATATATGTACAGCTGCAAAGTTCACTGGAACACTTTCAAGGCTATTTCAGCATGGTAGCACCAAAAGAACCCAGAGTACAGAATTCAGTATAAATGCATTACAAGTACTGCGGACTCCTCATCATGAACTTTGATATGAGAACAGAAATCCTGACAAAGTGCATCTGCTGAACACAAAGAGAGATGGATCATTCGTTTAATAGCTCAGATTTCAAGCTTTGCTGGGCAAAAGCCCAGTACTCAGCATGTACTGCAGAGTATCCAGAGCCCATTAAGAAGAATTATAGAATGGAAACTTAATTACACTAATAGACAGTTGAGAGAAGATAATAATTTGGCATAAGACTTACAATATGACAGCATTACAGATCTATTTTGAAATCTAAAAAAGACCCCACCTTTATCTCAGGAAAATAATATACTTTTTCTAAGGTGAACAAGAGATTAGTGTTTATGCTGATAAAAGAAGATTTTAAATTTATTAATTTTACACTTCTGCAGGTGGTAGTTCATGACATAACAAAATGTGAAACTCTAATCCCCTTGCATAGGGTCCACAGTGTCTTTCAGTTTTGAGGTCTCTAGCATTTTACCTGATGTGAATAAATTATTGGGTTTATCCATAAAAACAGCAATCCTAGGAGTATTATGAGAGATCAGAACCATTTGCATGGACTAATGGACACTCTCTATTCTCCTGGAAATTATGTTTCCAAAGAGCTGTACTGCTCCATAATTACTATTACTTTCCCCATGGGAACCTTTGTCTAACAAAGGATCATTGGTTATTGTGGTTGAGATTGGGTGGGTTTTTTTGGTTGTTGTTTTTTGTTTGTTTGTGAGGTTTCTTTTGCCTTTTTGTTTGGGTTTTTTTCTGTTTGTTTTGTTTTGTTTTTTGTTTTGTTGGAACAGAAGATAACAGATCTAAAGTTTTATTACGCAATCTTTGACAATTTCAGTGAGATAAGCAAGTTTTAATTAACACAGCATGCATCTTTCAATATAATCTAAAAGCTGACACAGAGGATCTATTGTCTTTTTACCTGGGAAATCACAGATACCTAAGACCACCTTTGTTCAGGAACACTGACATGTATCATAAGTGGTTGATCTGCAACATATGTAGTCATATAATGCAAGGTGTATCGATTAAAAATGCTGTCCTTAAAACCACAATTTAAATTTATTTTTTCTGGCATGTGAAATGAAAGCAGTCAAGCCTCTGACTTGAAAGATCAAAATTATTTCACTTCCCTGAAAAAAAAAAATACAGCTAGGTGCTTGTTTCTTGAGTCTTAAGGGATAGGTGATAAGAAAACAAAAATTAATTTCCCTGCTTACAGCACACTGTTCAACTTCTGGATTACAGAGTAAAGCTGAATAATACAGTTTCCCCAGCTATTACCCAAAGTACTTCACAAAAAAAAAATAAAAAATAATAAAAAAAAAATTAGATTTCTACTTTAGCTTTTTCTGTCAAATCCAAAGAGTGTGACTTCAACCCAAGCACACTAAAAATTAAAAATTCTAATTGTTGACAAGGTGTACTGCAACACTTAGTTAACACATCTCACAAAGGAAAAAGATTCACACACACACCATCAGCTTTTACTTCTCAGATAGTTGAGATTTATTTTTTGGACATGGAAAGACATTAGAGGTTGGGACTCCAGTTCCCAAGATCTTTCTATAAAAATTCATAATGAATCAGAATGCAGAAATATTGAAAAATTTTCAACATTGATTTCAGTAATCACTTTTTTTGGATCAGCTTTCAGAATTTTTATTTAAAAAGATCAAGGATTTCAAATTCTATGTCTGCATGATGCTAGTCAATTCCACAGTAACAGTTAATTAAGAACAGTAAGGTTTTATTTAATAACTTAAACAGCTTGCTTTGGTGAAACCATTCCACAAGTATATTTTTTATTCTGAGCAAATTAGTTAAGTGACCACTTATTTGTTATTTTGTGCACATCATCATGACTGAAATACTGGGAAAAGACTCAAGGTCAGCTGGCAGAGGTTCTAGACCTCTCAGTTACAGAAAGGTGAATAGTTTCTTATCTCTGAAATAAAACTGTCCTGAGTAGAACCACCATCAAATCTTAAACATGATTTAAAGATATCACAAACATGTCATAAGTTAATTTACTCAGAATCAAAAATATGTATTTCAGAAAACTGGGCTTTTTTTTTTTTTTGCAAGACCTATGCTGCACACAACAAAATTATTTAACTAAGGTCATGCCTATACAAGGAAAAATGCATTGATTTAACTAAACTGATTGATTTTAAATCCAGTTAAACTGGTGCAAACATCTAATGTAAATGCACTTACCCCATCTAAGACCTCACTTAAATTGATTTAGCTTACTTCAGCAATTTATCAACGTTAGCTAAACCAATTCTAGCAAAGGTTAAGCAGGTTTAAGTGCTTCTGTATAAGAAGTTTGAACAGATTTAACTATATTGACTTAAAAACATTTAAATTAAAACAGTGTAACATCTCAAATGGGCAAGATTTAAATCCCTGAGGCACAGAAGCAAAGCAGCAAACTGAAATTTGTCCTGGCTTCCACATGAGTACCACTCTGCTGATAAAGGATACATATGCTGTGTAACCAGCATTTGGAAGGAGACACACTAGAATCAAGACTAATATTCAGATTACTGTTATAAAACCAAAGGGTTTTGCAGGATCAGCAGAAAAATGAGAATGGAAAAATCCCCCAAACTCAAACCAAAATCCCAAATGCATAGTTAGGAATTAAGGAAACCTGGTCTGGGTATAAAGTGAAATATAATAGGAGTACCATCCTGGCATGGCACTTAAAAAAGTTACTTTTCAGAATGGAAACTCGTACAGTAAAAAGAATATTGGTTCAGTATTCAAAAAGGGTTCTTCTTTTATGTATCAATTCAGTTAGTCTGGGAATTTCCTGGTGTGTATGTGTGGTAGTGTCCATTACCTATACTTAAGTGAGCCTCACAAGAGGGATGACCAGAGGCAAAAGGAACCAAGATCAATTTTCTCTGGCCCATTGAAACAGAAACCACTGCACTCCTTTAAGCAAGCTTTCATACCAGCTCATCCCTGGTTGTCTTGAGAGGTATGGATGTATAGAGAGGTGCAGGGTGAGCCCTCCACACCTTATGGCTGGGGAGCAAGTCCAGAAGTGACAGTGCCTTACTCTGCCCAGGGTAACACAGCTGTCTCCCCATATCTCACAAACACATCTATCCCCCCTCCTTGGTATGTGAACAGCAACAGTGATTACGAGAGCAGCTACAGGCACTGAAGGCATCTGCATAAATTCACACTAATTTTTAACTTTATGATTCTTACAACTACTAGGTACAGAAAGCAGCTATAGTATGTAGGCTTCTACTTCCATTAATCCTGAGGCAGACACCAATCTAAACTTGGTGCAGTTGGCACAGCTATAAGTGACACTTCTGCTTCTCATGTGCTCTTTCCACCAGACTACTTTCTGCCTTTTCTTTTTGATTTTGCAGCTATTCTTCTCTTCTTCCTGAAGTTTACTGGCACTCTGAGTGCAATTTCGTGATTCTAGCTAAAAAGCTGTTTAAATGCCTTCTTCCCTTTCTGACCCTCATCGTACCAGATGAATCAGCCAAGATGCTCTGTGTGGAATATATGTCTGAATCCCTCCCTTGACACCTGAGATAATCACCATTACAACTCAGTCTCTGCTGGTCTAATTTTTAGCATCCAGACTTACCTTTCTCACTAAGACATATCTCACAGCAAATACACAACTAAGTTAGTGATTGCATAAGCTTAAAACGGAAGCATTTAGAGAATTTTGACAATGTGTTACCAACTGAACAAGGTATTTTATTGCTCATCAATTTTTAGGAGTATGAAAGAAATAATTGTAGTTAAAATTTCTTAAAGAAAATCCTGAATTGCTGAATTTCAGTGCTTTAAAAAGAAGTTTGCAAAACTACTACAGTACATATTGATTTGATAATTTGCTAGGACACAGAAAAATATATCTGCAATTTCAAAACATGATTTTAAAGAGGGGCTGGGTATTTTAAGTTCTATTTCAGTAAGCAATCTTGTCGTTACCTAAATGCCCTGCTGTATCTTATAGTAATGTCATTTAGCTTTAATCAATTGAAACTCAAAGTCTGCTTAGTATGTTTTTATCCTTTTAGAAAATAAATTTTTGCTTTATTATAACTATTGCTGTATTTCACACTGTCGTTCATCCTGGTGTAGATTTTGTACAAACTGCTGCAAGACTGGCATGGAAAGCAACTCTTGCATGAGCAGCATTTCACAGCATGCCACAAAAACATATTTGCTGTAATTGCTACACATAGGTATTGTCTAGAAGGATGCTGCTGTTATACACTTCAGATGAATACATAACCCATTTAAACAGGTTAAAAAAAAAGGAAACACACACTACACAATGCTTGGCACTTGGGTGTTCTGTACTGGGCACAGATTTTTTTATTAAAATAACTTCAAGCACACCTTAAATCCTATGAAATGTTTCTTGCCAAAATGGCTTTAAGATGATTTCCATTACTGAAAATCTTAACAAGGCTAATAAAAATATCTGAGAGAGAACTTTGATGGAAGTGCTAAAAAGTTCTGCCAGCAAACTTGATTTTGCCACTATCACTAACATCCCTGATTACATAAAATAATACTATGCAGAAACATGAATAATCTTTGAATCAGCCCAGCTGCAAACTAATCACCGAGCCCAAGTGTTCATGTAGGCATAACTAAGAATGTGTAGAACCTGACTACTGTGTTTTCCTGAAGCACCTACTGTTTGTGTTGGATCAAAGACATTTTCAATTTTTTAGCTCAAAGATGGACCAGATGCTCTTGGGAAGTACTCATCTTCCTGACACAGTGCAGTGTCAGGGTAGCCTGGCTATTTACTCCTAATGGCCCAAGTCCATATTGAGGAAAACCTTCCTGCTTCAGATGCTTCCAAGAGAAAACAGCAAGAATGATAAGTAGAGTTTGAACAAGAAAGGAAATAAATTGGTTGTTTGCCAGGTATAAAAATGGAGGAGCACACAATGCCCCACTGAATCCCTCCCAGTGAAAGGACAGATTAAATGAAAGAACTTCACAAGTGGCTTAAGAAACATAGCTGAGTCACTGTAGCATGAATCACTTTATTTTAGTGATTATAAACAGATTTATTTTTTGGTGCAGAGTACAGGAAGTATACTGTTCTAGAAATACAGTAAGCTGAACAAGATACAGATTATGAATTTATCCAGATACCCTATAGCTATATTTTACAATGTTATAAACTATGTCTTTACAAATAATCTGTCTACTGTCCAGCTTTGAAAAAATAAACAAAACAAAAACTTGCATTACCAACACTGATAATAACCAAGTGACTAAGACACATTTTTCTATCTCCTTAGTAGTGATATATTAGTTTAATCTCTACAGTACTGGCAGTGTAATCCTTTCCATATGGACACCCATATGCTACATTACTAGTAACATATCTTCTAGGAAATAGCCATATGTTTCACTTTTAAACCTGCATAATTTGAAGAGTTCCTTTTATTTCTACTGTTCTCATTGTGCATTTGAAATACCTGTGGGCATAAAGTAGCATGAAAATAACTAATATTAAATTGAACTCTGTACAGTGCTACAATTAGAGATGCTTTTACACTCTTTGCTGTTTTCAGCAGTGATTTTTAAAAAATGAGAAATACTTCTTGACCTCAGTGTTGATATGAATACCTTCCCCCACTACTCCTTGGAACACAGGTGAGTATTTATTAATGGAATACAAAGCAAGTAAAAGAACATTCGGCCTTGAGCAGACTCACATTTTGGTTAGGTAATCCATGGAAGCCTCCTATACCCACTGGCAAAGAGAATACAATGAATACAATTGTACTCAATTGTACTCAAATTGAATACAATAGAATTGTATTCAACTTGAGCACAATTGAGTACAATTCATATGTCATCTTACTCTGTCCTCTCTCTATATAGCTCTGGCTCTTCCTAGAGAGTCAGACAGATTGTGGGCATAGAATAAGATAGTGAGCAGGCTGCTGATGACAGAGAGCATTAACTTATAGAATTCCTGTAGGTCTGAGGAAACAGATGTCATGAAGATGAACTATTTCTGAGACCCTAAGACTCAACCTCTCATCTTGAAATCCAGCTACAGAGAAACTTCCACATTACTGAAGAAAAAATAAAACAGACTCACGGTCTTTTCCGTGTCATGTTTTTCTTGCCATGTCTCAAACTATAACATGTAACCAAACCCAAAACCAGAACGTAATGAAAATTTCAGACTTCTCTTACAACCTCTTATCCTCCAGCCTCTAGTAACTTATGATAGTTTAAGCATGATAAGTATCACAGACTTTCATAATGAAAAGAGAACTTATGAGACTGGTATTGACTTTTCAAGATCTTTCTAACCACTTTGATTAATCGGTTTTGAATTTAAAAAAAAATTAAAAATTAAAATTGTCCAGTGAAAGAGTCTAATCAGAAGTTCTTTTCTAATCAGAAGTTCTTTTCTCTACTGCCATTTGTAATAACCTTTTCATACCATGATGTTCTTTTATTGATAAAGAATTATATTTTTGTGTTGTTTCAGTATCATGTCACTATTTCCTGTTTTATTGCTTAATTTGTTCCCAGACAGAATAAAGAAAATCTGTTTATCTGAGTTTATTTAGTATGCACTTCATAAGATCTTTAATCTCAGTAAGATTTTGCAGTTGCCATCTTACTTAGAAACACACAACAATTCCTATAAGTTAATTATTATGCATTATTAAAAAAATCCCTATCAAAATGTGGACTAAAATAATCAGGTGGTTCTTTTTCCGTTGATATTTACTGCTGTTTATCCAAGTAAAACACACCAGGCTGAATATCAATCCTCCAAAAGAGCTATCTAGCTATCAGGCAGTGTATGTTCTTTCCTTTCTAGTGCTCACACAAGGTGAAAATGATAATAAAAGTGCAGGATATTAAGGGACAAGGTAAATTTGCCTGGTAACTAATGTCTCCCTCTATACTTTATCCAGTCTCTCCAACAAGAAATAGAAATTTCCAATTAAGGTCGTGGTTGTAAACACAATTAACACACATGCAGAGGTTCTACATCTAAGTAACTACAAAAACTTCAGTTTCTTTATATCACTGCATATATATAAATCTTTTTGCATGCTGAACATAATATACTTCAGTGAGAATACTTATAGCAAGAAATCTGCAAAATTAAACTCTAAATTTACAAATGAAATAGATATAACCCAACACTATATCAAATGTGATTTTATTTCTCTTCTGCCCTTGGTTTATGCCATCAGCAGATGATAAATTTAATTTGAGTTATAGTTCCAACACTCATGTGTGTTTATATACACTAATTCATCACTACAAAAAAAAAGCCTTGAAGTATATTAACACAATATGTAATGATTTCATATATCTGCTTTGTTTCGAGAAACAGAAAAGATAAATTATAATATATTATTACAATCTCATTTACAATAATTCATTATTTTACTAACGATTGAAAAATTATTTCTATCTATAAAATATATCCATAAAGAATTATTAACCTTTCATTTTGAATTTACTTATAGATTGTGATCAATTTGCACCACGTCTCATGTTACCTAATCGAAACACTTATTGCGGAAATAAAAATAATTAGTGCAGAAAAAACAACAAACTTGGAATTTACTAGGAGAAAAATTTAGGGAGTATCAGTTAGCAACAGCCTTTTCTACCATCTGTTTTATATTCTTATAATCCAATAATCCAACACACAAAACAAATCAAACACATTAACCTGCCTTTTTCCTGAATATTTCAATCCTGATTTTTTAAAAAGCATTTTTAGTTTCAGCTCTTTTAATACTGATTATTGTCCTTTCTTCTTAATAGTTGTGTAACACAATGTAAACGCCAAAATAGAATCTTTGAAAACTAGAAGTAAACTGACTTGCAGAACTGTCTACAGAATTAATTTACTAGAACAAAAGAATAGATTACAGCATATAAGGACTGCCACGACACACTAATTTCCATATTTAAGCCCCTCACTGCAGGAAATCTACCAGGTATTCGTAGCTCTGTACAGTGGATTGTACTTCTATGTGTACTGTCAGCATGGACACTTGGGGCAGCAGGACCAAGATCACACCTGCCAACAACTGGCACTGGGTCTTGGACCTGGTGCCCTAAGAGAATATAGATAAAAGTCCATAGAAAACCACGTTCCTCAGAAAAACCTATATACTATAAAACACAAATATTAAATGGAACGGAAAAACATAACTAAACTGAACGTTTGAAATTCATTTTCAGTATCTTTGAAGTGATGCACAAAAGAGGAGTATTCTTACATGTCTCAAAAAATATCAACTTGCAGAGGATGTATACCCAATTTTAAATAACTTGCACATTTTAGCCCAGAGTAAACAAAGAAACAGATCCTTCCTATCTCAAATAATTTCAATGCTCAAGTTAAGTGATTTTTACCCCTCTGGTGTTCACCTAGGAGCAAAATGCAGAAGAATGGCTTAATTCTTCCTTGACTTTCCACCTACATGGTTTCCTGAGCCAGAAAAAAAAGCAAAAAGCAGGTATACACAAAGAAAAACAATGAATAACATCAGTATAACTAATGCTGTTCTATGATCCCACCAACCGTGACACAACTTTCTACCACTCACAATAGGGCTGCACCTACCCCATATCAAAAGGCTCATCTTTCCACATGGGCTGGTAGGTAACTCACCTTGGCATAAGAAAATTATTAAGTTTGGTAAAAACTGAAAAGGAATTATTTGTGGGAACATAAATCATAGAACCACAGAATCATAGAATCAGCTAGGTTGGAAAGAACCTCCAAGATCATCAAGTCCAACCCTTGATCCAACACCACCGTGGTGACTAGACCATGGCGCTAAGTGCCATATCCAGTCTCACCTTAAAAACCTCCAGGATGGAGAATCCACCACCTCCCTCGGCAGCCCATTACAATGCCTGATTACCCTCTCTGTAAAGAATTTCTTCCTGATATCCAACCTAAACCTCCCCTGGCACAGCTTGAGACCATGCCCTCTTGTCTTACCGATAGATGCCTGGGAAAAGAGACCGACCCCCACCTGGCTACAATCTCCTTTCACGGAGTTGTAGAGAGTGATGAGGTCTCCCCTGAGCCTTCTCTTCTCCAGGCTGAACAACCCCAGCTCCCTCAGCCTCT
>JAWWLV010000100.1:14397198-14411130 GCA_035041135.1 Platyrinchus mystaceus | reverse complement strand
ATCTCACACCGGGTTAAAACTGGGGAGGGAGGCCTGAACTCGGAATTGGATTTTTAGGGCTCTCAAACCATCACAAGAAGAAATCCAGAAAGTGGTTTAAAGATGAGGCTTTTATCTGTGGAAACAATTTTTGGTTCCTTTATTAAAAGTCTGGCTGGAAGTCAGTCACCTATCCTACCTACATGGACAATCAGTTTAGCAAGCACATTCTAAGATGCAACATCTACTCGCTAAACACTGAACAGTGTTTCTTCACAAATATTTCATGGTAAAATACAGAAGGCTGTTTATCATATATTTACTTAAAAAGTGTAAGAAAAATTAGGAAAAGGTGATTTTTGGTATTTAAATATAGCTGTAGGGAAAGAAAGAAAAGGTCCCCAAAAATCACCAGAGTATGTATTTCTGTCAGAAAGAAAAGGGAAAGTACTGTATCATAAGCATCTATGACTGTGTTGTAATGTCCTGGCATGTACAGCACCATTTCACAGTTATAGCCCAGACATGTTTCAAGAGCACACAAACACATTTCTATTTTTTATCTAACAACTTCCTTATGAAAAAAAACCCCCTGTCCGTATATAAAAACAAATGCACTGTACCATGGACCACTCCTGAATAGCTAAGGAATGTCCTGCACCACATTATTAACGTGTGCAATAGGAAAATATGATGGAAACATGAGGGAATAAAGAAACTCTCCACCTTCCTCATATTCCACATTCCTTTCTGTGCTTACTCAGAAGCAGTGGAAAATATTTTAGAAAGTAAATAAGAGTTTAAGATCTGTTTTGCCATGTTTTAAGTCCTACTATTTGGTATTCATTCATCTTTTAGTACTTGTGGCAATAGGTAGGCAGTGAACTGTGAATGCTGCCCTAGCTATAGATTAAAGAATTTCAGTGTATTTGGACTGTTAGTATGATCCATGTTTTGATAAGCATTTTTATCTTCCTATGCATTCCATACATTTAGAGTAGTTTTATTTAACCAAGAGCACCAGAAATGAAATTTTGCTTTTGCACTTCTAAATTGTGTTCCTGATTTCTAGGCAAATGGTGCCTAATAGAAATCACAGGTATAAAAATTTATAAAATATGACACTTGCCATGTTCCAACTTAAAAACATAAAAAAAAGTTATGTTTTTGCTAAGTCATACACTTGTTTAAATGCATTTCTAGTGATAGAGGATACAACATTGTTTAACTAGTTACACATATAGGTTTGTCCCACATCTTTAACTCTCTCTTAGTGTTTTTAAATACTCATCTGGCTACCAAGCTGCGAACAGCTGAATCTCTACCCAGGAGGAAGAAAAATCTTGTTTTCATCAAGGGCTGGGCATCATTTTTGAACACGTCTGGATGCCAAAGCATTGAGACTTCCTAACGCCAGAACCATATGGTAGTACCTCATCCTCAGAACTTTCATTCCATGTCCCTGTAAAAGTAGGATGGCAACAATTTTATGCTGCTCTGTCTCTGCCAACATCCTGAAGCTTTCAAAGGAGTCAGTATTCCTTTGTCAAAGAGCTGCCTTGGCTTACAAGTAGCTATTTCTTATCCAACAACCCTGGTGAGAATTAGTGCCCGACGAACAACACGTGTCTCAATGAGGTTCTCCCTTTCATAAGAACCCAGCACTCCTGCAGTCTGTCGTACTTTATGCACCAGCCACTCTAACCTCATAAATACTTACAGAATCAGAGAATCACAGAGTATCTCAGGTTAGAACGGACCCACAATGACTGTGGAGTCCAACTCCCTGCTCCTTGCAGGACTACCTAAAACTAAACCATATGACTGTGTCATCCAGACGCTCCTTGAACTCTGATAAGCTTGGTGCTGTGGAGACCCTGTTCCAGTGACTGACCACCCTCTCAGTGGAGAACCTTTTCCTGATGTCCAGTCTTAACTTCTGACACAGCTTCATTCTCTTTCTTCGTGTCCTATTGCTGGTCACCAAAGAGAGGAAATGAGCACCTCCCCAGACACTGCCCCCTCTGAGGAAGTTGTCGACTGCGATAGGGTCCCCCTCACCCTTCTCTTCTCCAAGCTGAAGAAACCCAGTGACCTCAGCTGCTCCTCGTAAGTCTGGCTCTTGACATCTTTCACCATCTTGGTCACCCTTCTCTGGACTCACTCAAAGAGCTTGACGTTCTTCTCTGCACCCAAAGTTACTCCCAATACTTTAGGTGGCACCCCCCTAGAGACTTTATGAGATGAAACACAGAGACACACATGCATATATAAATACATACACCCATACATGATCAACAAGAATGATCCCTAAGTAAAGGGAGTCATTCAAGGAGACAACGGTCATGCCTGGAAGAAGTGCCTGATCATGCATTCCCATCTCATGTCTGTCATAGGTAACATAATCAGCTGGCACAGGAGAATGTCCAACTGATTGAGAAGCATATTCAGTGACTACCCACTATCCATTTCCTCTTCTTTAAATGGCTCCTGCTTGACTCACCCTTAGGCATGGCTAAGCAAACATTACTGCTTGACTTTTGGAATTTCTTTCTGCTTCAGCCAGCTGGATCTGGATCTGGATTGCCTGAGCACAAGCTGTGAACTCTTCATTACAACACTCAGCCTCACGTCCCTCTATTCCCAAGATCATTATCTAGTCTTATGGTCCTCCTCCTACTGGTTTTGATCCTTCTTTAGTTCATCCTTGTCTTCTTAGTTTAGACCTTCCTTTTTGTCACTCATGGGCTTTCCTTTTTTTTCCCCAGTTCATACTCCTTGAACTGTTTCCTCTTTTCTTTCCCTTCAGTATAGTTTTGGCTGCTCAGCTTTAGAAATGTATTTTTCTTTGTCAGCAAAAGGGTTATTGCCAGCAAAGAATAGACAAATGCTCTACTTTCAATTACAATGCCCAGCCCTAGCCCAAACCATCAGTAGGGAGAGCAGGCAAGGCAGAATTAATTCTGCAGTGAAGCACTATCTGTTATTTGTTCTTTGTTCTGTGGCCATGGTAGGTCTGGTCAGCTCAGGGAGCAGTGGGGACGTAAGCCTCAGACTAATAAGGCTTCAGATTTTTCACCCCTGCAAATTCTACAAACTTGTATGAGCCATAATGCTCCAGACATTTATAACTTAGATTAACTGAGTGGATTTTCCAGAGGAAGGCAGTGTCTGGTACTAAGACCACATTCTTTAAAGTCAAGTTCCTCGATCTGTAGGTGCCACAGTGTTTCAGGCAAAAAAGCCTATACAGCATTCACCATGGGGAAAACAATACTTTTCCTTTTGTACTACAGAGTAAGTAACCATTTTGACTCACACAAAGGATTACTCTGCGATGAATACTAAACATGGCAAAATTTCAATTATAAAGCTACTGCTTCGTAAAATATTACATGAAGCCACTGTTTTATAAATGCTATGATACTGTAGTAACAGAGGATACTACCACTCCTACCTACAAAGAAACTTTCATCTGATTTTTCTGAGTGTAAAATTTAATAAACATTATAATGACTATCCATCTTTTGGTTTTATTCTATTTTTAATTCTATTGCTTTGTATAGGGTAAAGTGTAAACACTGACCTTGCAGCTTCCTAGTTCATGATAGTACTTGCTAGAAGTAACAAAAACTGTAACAAAATAATGACAAAGCTCTGCTGTACCCAAACTACAGATTACAAAGGAATGTATTACCTGAAGCTTCTCTTTCAGGTTCAAAATAGTGTTAATAAAACTTCAAGGCATGATACTAGGCTCATTTATTTTCCTATGACACATGCTAGAAGGAATATTACAGGAGACTGCGATTTTCAGATGCTGAGTTTTCTTTTTAAAACAAAAGAAGCTTAACTGAGCAGCCCCTTTAAAATTTTTGTGAAGAATGTAAATAAAATGTAACACAAAGCAAAACTTTCATCTTTTGATGGCTGGCTACAGACCACATTCACAATACAAACCAGTTTACCTTCACACTCATTCTATTTGGTAGGTAATTCTCAACCTCTTTGAGATTTAAGCTTATGTAAGACATTGACAATTATGAAAACAACAAAGCAATGACATTTTGAATGCACAAATTTGTGTGGATTTCCTTTAATGCACAACAACTGCAGAGTCATTGTTCAGCCATGCCGTGGTCTGACAATGGTCTGCAGCATGTTTATCAAGCTACACTTGCAAGCAAAAGAGAGAAATTTATCTGAACTTTCAATCTGAAGTTGTTTTTAAGACAGTTAGAATAGGACTCACACCCCCTTTTCAAATATTACACATTTCTATGTTTTGATTGGATTATGGTCTGCTTAAAGAAAGCAGAACATGATGACAACATTAATTTTATGTAATTTGATATCCACTTGAGATACAATAATACAAGGATCTCACAGAGGTATCATTAGTTAAACAGCAGACTTATTCTTTATGTTTTTGTAAACGTATGTTTGATTTCACAGCTCTAAAGCCACCTGATTCACGTTTAAGCTTCAGAAACGTTGCTACGAACATGTTCTGATGAAATGAAAAATTTATTAATAGAAATCCAAAGTTCAGAGAAATATTTATTGTATGTATTTCCACAACAGGAGGTCTTTTGAAATTACTAGTTTCCACCCACCTCAGTTTATTCAAGATTTCCAGCCAACTATGGGACTCTGCAGACAACATTTCTATAAGCTGATCTTCATTACCACATGTACTGATTATAATGTCATTCAGAAATAGACCACAATCCATCTTCCTATCATATTTAACAGATTGCTAGAAAACAGCCTAGATGTACAGAACAGGTGATGAATTACACTATTGCCCCGCACAGCCTTCCAGTTAAAGTTCTGTCATATGTCCAGTATACGTTTTCACTTTCTACCTGCATCATGCATAAATTATTAGATGTGTAATTTGTGAAGGTTAGCTTTTAAATAATAAGCACCTAGAACAACATGAGATATAGTAACAAGCAGTATTAATGTGAGAAGGATGGATTTTAAAACTCCCCAAAAGAACTACTAGCTTCTGACCTAATCATTAAGCTATCAGGCACACAGGAAAAGGTATTTTCCGAGAACTACCTCCATCTTGATGCTGACATTCTTCAGATTCACTAAAAATCTTTCCATCTTCCTTGCATAACAATTTTCTCCCTGTTTTTGATGTAAGGAGATTGATGCACACAAATACAAGACTGAAGTTAAGCTGTACTAAAGTTCCACACCTAAAGGGGAATTCTGCAAAAATCAAGTAACATCATCATATAAAAGTCCCATTATTGCTAAAGCATCTGCCATTTTTGACATTTTTGGATACAGATATCCCTTGAAATAACTGGGACCATACATACTTTCCTCATTGTAAGCATATTCAAGGGAAAGAAAATGAAGGTTTACAAAAAAATCTTACAACATTAAATTTTAGTGAGAAAGAACCAAAAGGGAGACAAACTGAAATAATCCAAACAAAAGGACTACTGCTATAGCTTACTATCATAGACTTAGCCTTAGGACACGTAAGAATTTGTCTTGAATTCAGTCGTTTACATATCCTGGGATTAAGTCAACTGAGGGTTCTCTATTTGAAACTCAAATCTTGGTTAATTAATACACAATAAAAAGGTCATGTTAACATTTGTGCCTCAGCTGGCCTAGTTAGCACACATCTCTTGCAAAATAGGTTATACATGTAGCAGTTGCAATCATAGGAAACCACTGCAGTTTTACAGACCAAGATGCTGGAAAAAAGTACTAGGATGCTAACATATTAAAAAATTAAAGCAACATGTCCTACTCCAGTTTAGGTCCATATCCATTACAGACTGTTCTGTCACAGAAAAAATCCCAGTCAAAGCAATATGTGGTAACCATTGGTAAATTCATCTTAAATATTCAGAGTGATATACTGAAGATCATGCAACTACTGTTAGATTTTTTGAGAGACAATGAATGACAGTATTTAAGACATACAGGGTTTAAACCAGGACATGAAGAGTTATAACTTCCCTCTCACCATATTGCCCTTCCTCCTTCATCCTAGAAAGATAATCAACCATGGAACTAGAACAAATTAACTTTATTATGGAACCAGAACAAATGAACATGAAGGATATTATAACTCACTGTGTCATTACAGCAGAGGTACAAACCAATTCCTTCCCAAGAAGTTTTGCAAATGTCAGGTTTCTTGTTAACCACATGGACAATTTTAAATCAAAAGTGTCAAAAAGGAAATGACTAAAGAATAAAGCACTGCCTTCCAGTTTCACATGAAACTAGGTCTATCCATGTGAAACAGGTTTATCACAAATTCTTGCAACAGGATAAAGATGACTGATAAACTTCAGTGACCAAACTAATTGAAAAAAGATGTTTCAGTCTTGTGATCGTATTTCTGTTTTTGAAAGATTGCTACACACATCTGTAGGTGATGTGTAAGAGTGCTTAGGGATGATGAACCATTTACTTTTGGCATCAGGCTGCAGTGGCACATTGCCAGCTGTCTCAAGAGAAAACTAAAAATCCAGTACACGAGGTACAGACGGTATAGCTATTCTTGTGTTATCTTTGAGAACAGTCTGACTCCTCTGAAGTCATGTCATTCCTTGACAAGTTTGAGACTGTCCTAGCAAGCATCACAGTTTGGTCTCCTGAGCTTTTTCCCTTTTTACATTACCAATAACATCTTAATGTAGTAAACAGCACTACTTAGTGTGTTATGTTTTTACTGCTTTTACTATCAACTTTTTCAGGTTTATAGAAAATCAACTGGTATTATATATTATGTTTTGCTTCAAAAAAGTACTGCTAGCAAGGTTACAGTGAAAAGTTATTTCTGCAGCTTTTATGGTATTACTGAAAAACCTACATTGCATGTGCCCATTGCTCATATTTCCATAGAAGATGGTCTGAACAAAATGAACTGCTACCACACTGAGGATAAGTATGGGCAGCCTGTATCATCACAACGTATACCACTGACAGCAATGGTATCAGCTGTACATGCAAAGCTACTGGTAGAAGCTGGTCAAATATATACATCAAAATGCAAAACTACTTCATGCAAAATCTACCAGAATCAAAACAGACAGTATGTTCCCTACAGAACCCCTAGATACGCTTTTAAAATAGCTGCTGGTGCCAAGCAGCTAACTTGTGTACAACTAACTTGTGTATTGTACTTTTTTACTGATAAGCTGCTTATTCAAGTATTTGTCTTGCTTTCTAGTTCTTTCAGCAGATTCTCATAATCCTTCCCCACAGCAAGAAACCAACATAAGGAGTATTCATAAAAATGATTTTGATATTTCCAGGTATATCCTACAGGATAAAATAAAAAATAATCTCTCAAATGGAGGAATGCAAGCAGCAACTTAAACAGACAACCAGAATAAAATGAAATGACAGGTGGGATGGGTGGTTTTCACAGTCAGACATGATACGTCCAAGGACAGAGCTGTACAAACAAGTTTCAAGATGCTACTGAAATAAAGCCATGGGGTGACTGCAATCAGTGTGGATGTTTCCTTGGGTAGGAGAGGAAAGGATTACCTAGCCCATACATATTTTTATTCTAACAATGTTGTTGGTCATTATTTGTAAAGGATGATGTTATCTTGACAATTTTGCAAAGCTGTATTCCAATTATGACTGCCACAATAAAATACCTATATATAATGTATATATATCTATATATATACACATGTATATACACACACACACACACACACATATATATATATAAATTATTAACAGAGTACACATACAGAGGATATTTGGCAAGATCTGCATTGGAAACTATCACTCATTGAAAATATTCTCCACTATAAAAATACCCCAACCTGTCACACAACAAAACAAATATTCAATGAAACAAAAATCAAGATACAAAATTAATGTGTCTTCTACTAAATTCAAGACATCTAACCACAGGCATCTATGTTTTTATCTTTGGTTATTAACTCTTTCAGTTTCCTTGTACCTCAGATTATATCATTATTTGAGAACATGCAAGACAGTAATTGCTCCAGTTCACACATCATGTTTCTTTGCTTTCTGACCTAAGTTTCTATTACTTGCCCAGTGCTTGGGCTGCATTTTAAAATAACAACATTTATAACATGAAAAAAGTCACAAGGAAACAAATCATGTGGAGCTTTGAACATTATTTGTTCTGATACACTTATTTTATTTTATTTTATTTTAAGGCCATTAACAAACACCACCAATAAATAAAGAAGCACCAGACAGAACTAGTAATATTCTCACATGTAGCAAATAAAAGATTTACTTTCAGATTTTAGTTAAACTGCGTTTCAACCCATCTCTGTTCATAGCAGCTGCTACTTCAATATTTTCCTAAACAGGGATGCTCTCCATTTTAAAGCTTTGTTTAGGCTTTACCCTCACGTATGCTGTGAAAGCTGATTGTAAAAAAAAAAAAGACCATCAATGACCAAATAAAAATGGTTCATAGAAACCTTTTAGACGCTTGAAATAAAGAAGTTAGAAAAATGTTTCATATTCAGTTAACTCTATCCTTTTGTATCTTCTCTTCCAGTCTTCATGTAAACCAGAAACATAAACCAGAAACATTCCTTAAAAAAAACTATGATTTCAATCTACAGAAGACTTGACTCATTATGGGCTAGGACTAAGAGATGATACTGAACCATTTTAGTACATACGAAGAAGGTCACACTGCTTCTTTGCACATGATCCATGATATAGTACTGCTCCTGAAGGTGCAGGATAGCTCTACAATTCTTCTGGTTTGCCTACCTAGGAAAGCTATAGCATAATAATTGAAGGCATGAATTTAGTAATTGTACTTTATACTTCATTAACTCCTTGAGTAGACAATTATCCTGCATCTCCAAGTATGCATAACCAGTCTTGTCCCACACACAAAGAAAATAAAGCATTTAAAGCTCCTTGAATAGCACATGAAAAGTACTGGTAACACCAGAGGACATATTCTTTCTGTTATGTAAGTTACAGGAGATATAAATAACACAAACATCAAACATTTACTGCCTTTCTTTCTGCTTGGAAGAAGTAGAATAAAAGGAAAAGTGATAGCTGTCAATTTCGGAATCTGCTTCTCCTAGCAGGTAACAAGATTGCAAAGACAATTCAAAAGCAGAGAAGTAAGGTAGATCATAGAATCATAGAATGTTTTGAACATCTCCAGAGACGGTGCATCCACAACCTCTTTAGGCAACCTGTTCCAGTGTCTCAGCACCCACAGGGTAAAGGATTTCTTCCCAATATCTGATCTTAAACCTACTCTCTTTCAGTTTAAGGCCATTCTCCCTTGCCCTGTCACTACATGCCCTTGCAAAAAGTCACTCTGTATCTCTCTTGTAGCCCCTGAAAGGCTTCTATAACATCATAAAGACATGTAAGGATGAACAATTTTAACTCCCTCAGTCTCTCTCCATAGGAGAGGTGTTCAGACTGATCATGTTCATGGCCTTTTCTATGTTTACTCCAACAGGTCCCCATCCTTCTCAGTTCGGGGGTCTCGGAGCTGGATGCAGCACTCCCGGTGGGGTCTCACAGGAGTGGATTAGAGCAGCAGAATCACCTACCTGCTGCCCACACCACTTTGGATGCAGTCCAGTTGGGCTGTAACCACATATTGCCAGCTAATGTCGAGCTTCTTGTCAACCCACACCCCCAAGTCCTTCTCCCCAAGGCCACTCTCAATCCACATTCTCTGCCCAGCTGTATTTGTGCTTGGGATTGGCCAACCCAGGTGCAGGACCTTGCACGTGGCCTTACTGAACTTCATGAGGTTCACACAAGTCCTCTCTCAGGCCTGTCCAGGTCCCTCTGGATGACATCCCTTCCCTACAGCCTGTTGACTGCAACATTTTCAAACTCTGCCTTTATTTCTCCACAAGACTTGATCCCTCACTCCCTCTGACCTACTCTGGTATATAAAGCCAAACATTACTCTCAACAGAGAGAGCATACAGAACCTTATTTTTCACAAACTCCTTGAGTATACAGTTATGTATCTCAAAAGACACATAAATTGTCCTTCCTACAGGAGGTGATAAAAGAGAAATGTAGGAAATGGCATCACCTACATGAAGAGAGGTTGAGCTTCTAGGAGTCAAACATGCAGCAACAGTGGGCAGAAACAAGCAACCTGATTAAAAAATACTCAGTACAAAAATAAAAGAGTAGAAACTGAGAAAAACGTTCTACTTTGCACAGACAATCATGAAATCATGGCAGGCAGGCTTGTATTTTTATTCCAAGGCAGAGGGACTTCAGAATTGTGCTACCACTGCAATAGAGAAGATACAAAGATCTGAAGAAGAAAAACTTTGAGGTTCTTCCAATCCCATCACTTAAAGCAATCTTACTTTTTAAGTGTAACTATCACAAGAACTCACTTCATCACTGATTTTGCTACAATTCTGCAGGAAGCCAAAAAGTTACAAAAAGAAGGCATCTTGGCCTGATAATTAACGCAGAACTTTGCACGAAATAACAGATGTCAATTTTCAAGACAATAGAGATACACTTCAGCAGGATGAATGAATGGCTTTTTGCCTGTTGTTACAATGAAGTCGACATCTGCGACTACTAAAATAGTATTTTTCAGGTACCAAATATCATGGTCTTGCTCATACAAACTGTCTGCTTCTTTTTATGATATGTCCTAATGCTTACTTATTTTGCTGGCTGAGAGGGATTTGCTAAGCTTCACATAATTCTAGTCATCTATGATATCCAAAACCAAAACTTCAGGAAGCCAATTTCTACAAGGCAGAAAAAATAAATCTCCCTCTCTGCTGCTCCTATTTTCCAGTCCTTTCCTGGTGACTTCTCTCTGACTAATGCATTTACAAAGCTTCTTACATTAGGCTGTGTCCATTTTTCTTTCTGAAATAGTGACTCTGCAAGTCAGCTTGCCTAATTTGAAGTCTAAAGCAGACATATATCTGGTGCATGATTTTCCCTGTTTATTTGCTGCCACACAGTTTGAGGCTTACCTGTGCCTACAGGACAGAAAAGATGTCTACTGGACCTTGATAGTCAGAGAATTATTTCCCATGGTCCTTCTAATGCAGAGAGTTTTTCCTAATATTTCACATCTTCCTATACTAAGTTTTCCTTTGTTCATGAATCAAACTAGAAAGAAGCCTTAGGTTCTCTATTTAAAGTATTAGAGCAACAGATCAATTTGTGAGCTTTCTGGACCACATCACTTTTATATTCATATTTTATTTTCAATCTCCTTTTTTTTTTCCTTTAAAATGTCACTCTGACTACTTATACTACATAAGAGCAATCCATACTTCCATAATTACATAAAACAGCTCCAAGTATATTATGTGTCCCTACCATAAATGCAGTTATTTTTCCCACCTAACTTAGTTTTATGTAATTTTAGCCTAGGCTTTCTTCAGTACAAACAATGAATTGGTGCCAAAGATTCTAGACAGAGCAACAAATATTTTATCAATCAATACTGCTCTCTTGGTACTCAGATGCTATTTGGATAGACAGAAGTGTTTTAAAATGTCTTTTAGCTAATTCCACTTTTAAGCTAAAACCATCATACTCACAAACAGCTTTCAAATGCTGTATGACAAACGGTATTTCTGCAATCTGCTTAAAAGCTGTATGCACAAGAGTTTGTACAGAACCCATAAGTACTATATTTAATTTTAATGAGATTACTGATTTTCTAGTCACTAAATTAACATGTACACACTTGTGCTAGAACTCCTCACGTTTTATTCTACTGCTGTTTGCAAACAGAAACTAACTCCAACTTCAGATGCATTCTGTGCTCATTATCACAGCCTTACATTACTTTGCTTGCTCCTCCACTAAGAGGTAGGATGCAAAACAAGCACGCAGAAAAGATAAGTGCCAAATACTGAAAGGTGAAGTTACACATGTACATGGAATTGCAAAGAACAACTTAGAAGCCAAATTTGAATAGGGATTTTTTTCTACTTCAAGAATAAATTAAAACTGACAGCACAGGGCATAAATGAAGAATAAGAGCATTAAATCTACAAAAGCTAAGGCAATTTACTGCAAATATGCAGCTAACAATGGCAAACTAGAGAAACTGTCACGTAGAAGCAACACCAACAGAGGCAGCAGAAATGCCTACTCTTCTATATATTTGCTAAATAAGCATGTGTTTTAAAGCTGATGTTTGTAATGCCACTGTAAACTGAAAATAAAGATGGACATCTATTTAACTCTCAATCTAAGGATATAAAGACACCAGAAATTCTTCACATCCAGCCACATAAAATTCCTTATTAAGATCACAGAATCATTTAGTTTGGAAGGGACCTCTAAGATTACCGAGGCCAGCAATTAACCCAGCACTGGCAAGTCCACTACTAATCCATGTCTCTAAGTGCCACATGTACATGTCTTTTAAATAACTCCAGGGATGGTGACCCAACCAATTCCAGGGGCAGCCTGTTCCAGTGCATGACAACATTTTCGGTGAACAAATTTTTTCCTAGTATCAAATCTAAACCTCTCGTGGCTCAACTTGAGGCTGTTTCCTGTTGTTCTATCGCTCGTTAACCAGGAGATGAGACCGACCTCCGCCTGGCTACAGCCTTCTCTCAGGTAGTTGTAGAGAATGATTTGGTTCCTCTGAGCCTCCTTTTCTCCCAGCTAAACAACCCCAGCTCCCTCAGCTGCTCCTGGTAAGACTTGTGCTCCAGTCTTCACCAGCTCCATTCCTTTCTTTGGACTTGCTCCAGCACCTCAATGTCTTTCTTGTACTGAGGGACCCACAATTGAACACAGGATTCAAGGTGTGGCCTCTCCAGTGCCTAGTACAGGGGTACAATCACTGCCCTGGTCCTGCTGGCCACACTATTCCTGATACAGGCCAGGTGCCATTGGCCTTGTTGGCTACCTGAGTGTCGTGAGTTTGTCAACCAGCTCCCCCCTGGGGCTGAAAATAGTTTTGCCAGGTAGATTTCCTGAGCAAAACCAATCAAAAGTTTTAGTAACACCTCTGCCAATTACATATTTAAGAAAACGGAAATGAAAGTTTTGTGACGCAGAAGAGATAAGAGCCATGAGGCGCAGAAGAATTAGGAGCCATGTAGGGGAAGGCAGCAGGCCCCAAGTGGGGCCAGGCGTCCCTCCTCCCCTGGCCATGAGCCAGGAGCAGGTGTGGCATTGAAGCCCCCCTGGCCAAGACATGTAACAGAGTAGAGGAAAAACTCTAAAGGAAGACTGCCTGGACAAGACTGCTGCAGAAAGAATTCCAAGCAGAAAGATAACACAGCTTTTCCAATCTCGGAGCTGGCAGCCACAGGAGAGAGAGAAGCCTGAAGGGGGGCATTCTTACTTTTCCCCCTCCAGTCTCTCTTCCTGCAGCAGGGAAAAGACCAAAAACTAAAACTGCTGCTGTCTGTAGAAGATTAGAGAGTGAAGAGACTCCCCTGCAGCTCATAGAGGAGCCTGTATTGAAGTAAGTGGATACACGAGGAAGCTGCGACTCTTGTGGGAGGCCTAAGATGAAACAGAATCTTGCCGGAGACCTGTGGCCTATAAGAGAGAACTTACATTGGAACAAGTCAGCTTGGGTAGGACTTGTTATCCCAGTAAGGGATCCATGCTGATGCAGATAAATTTGTGACCCTAAGGGACAACAGAGAATGGAAGAACTGTTGCCTGAGGGATGGACCCCACAGGAAACAGGGATGCCCTCAAAAGCCATTATTCCCTGTAACACCGTGGGAAGACCATGGCAAAGCAAGTGTCCCATTTGCAATCCATGGAGGACCCCAAAAGGCCTGGGTCTTAGCCCTGGAGGGGCTAGGTCAAGCCCTGAGGTCGACATAGGAGAGAGAGAGAGAGAGAGAGAGAGAGAGAGAGAGAGAGAGACAGTTCCAGCTGCGATGAATCGGAGCTGTCATCCTAGAGATAACAGAAGAAAAACTTTCAAATGCT
>JAWWLV010000100.1:14385169-14397098 GCA_035041135.1 Platyrinchus mystaceus | reverse complement strand
CCAGTGCAAATGGAAATGAAAAAACCCCCCGATTAATCTGCAGCTCCTTGCAAGAGTGTTGTGAGTTTGCCAACCAGCACCCACCCCCCCCCTCCCGCCACCCTCCCCAGGGCTGAAAATAGTTTTGCCAGGTAGATTTCTGGAGCAAAGCCAATCAAAAGTTTTAGTAACACCTCTGCCAATTACATATTTATGAAAACGGAAAAGAAGGTTTTGTGAAACAGAAGAGATAAGAGCCATGAGGTGCCGAGAAATTAGGGAGCCATGTCAGGAGAGGCAGCAGGCCTCCCTCCTCCCCTGGCCATGGGCCGGGGTCAGGTTGTGGCATTGAAGCCCCCCAGCTGAGACATATAACAGGGTGGGGGACAAGCTTTAATAAAAGACTACCTGGACAAGACTGCTGCAGTAGGAATTCCAGGTGGAGACATTATGGAGCTTTCAAGGTCAGAGCTCCTTCCCAACCCCTCTCCCCCCCAACTTCAGCAGGGAAAAGACTGAAAACTAAAATCCCTGCCGTTTGTAGCAAATTACTGGGTGAGAATACCCCCCTGCAGCTCATGGAAGAGCCTACATTGAAGCAAGTGAATGCATGAAGAAGCTGAGACTCCATGGAAGGCCTAAAATGAAACAGAGTCTTGCTGGAGACCTGTCACCCGTGACGATAAAGATCTATGCTGGAGCAAGTTGGCCCGGGTAGGATCTTGTGATCCCAATGAGGGATCCATGCTGGTGCAGCTAAATTTGGGACCCCACAGGAAGCAGGGGTGGACTCAAAAACCATTATCCCCTGTGACACTGTGGGAAGACCATGGCAAAGCAAATGTCCCCTTTGCAACCCATGGAAGACCCCACAAAGCCTGGGTCTTAGCCCAGGAGGGGGTAGACCCAGCCCTGAAGTCGACACAGAAGAGAGAGAGACAGTTCCAGCTGCAATGAATTGGAGCTCTTGTCCTAGAAATAACAGAAGAAAAACTTTCAAATGCTGCAGAATTGTGTGGAAGACCTGTAGCTCTGGAAGTGAAAAAGAGACTGCTTCTCCTGGACTGATATAAGGGGGGAGAGGTACTTCTGTAAATACATAGCACTTTTGCCTAGTTAGAATTGTTGTACATATATAGTTCCTTAGTTTTTTTATTTTGCTAGTAATAAATCCTAATATTATTTCCTCCACATCAGATCTCTTGTATGCACGAGTCTTCTCTCAATTTATAGCAATTGTGTGGGGGGGGGAGTGGAAAAAAATTGGCCCATGGCCAACCCACGACACTGAGCACACTCTGGCTCATGTTCAGCTGCTTACAACCAGCACATCCAGGTCCCTTTCTACTGGGCTGCTTTCCAGCTATTCTGCTCCAAGCATGTAGCACTGCAGGGGCTTGTTGTGACCCAAGGGCAGGATGTGGAACTTGATCTTATTGAACATCATACAACTGGCCTTGGACCGTCAGCCCAGTCTGTCCAGATCCCTCAGCAGAGCCTTCCTACCCTCCTGCAGATCAACACTCCCTGACTAAGAGGGTGCTCAATCCCCTTCTCCAGATCATTGGTGAAGATATTAAACAGGAGTGGCCCCAATACTGAGCAGATCTAAAGTAGCTAAAATATGAATGTAAATGGTTGAATTCACAATAGCCATGCAGAGTGAAGAATATCAAAGAAATGCGTCTTTCCGTATATTTCCGACTCCAATATCCCACCACTGCATGACAATTTTTCTCCTGACAGTATTCATCCCACACAGTCTAGAATACTTTTTTTCAAAATACAATTTTTTTTTTTCTTAAGAAAAAATATTTTGCTATTACATAGAGTTTCAAAACCAAATGAATACTGGCTTTACAATGCAATCAAACAGTGAGAGGTTCCAGGGCTTCATAGCACAGATCTGACTCTCTCAAACTTTCCTTCTAACCCTCTAGAAACACCTATCATATAAAGCTTATAATTCAAAGAAAAGCTTTAGAATACATGATGCATATGTGCCATTGTCACAAACAGATTTTCTAGTAGTCAGTCATCATCTGGAAAAGAAAGGGTTTAATCATAATAGAGATAAGGTTCACGTACATGTTTAAACTTGGGGGTAAAGAGGGTGCATTTAGAAAAAGGCTCCTGCATACTACATTTCTGGTAGGAACAGAGAAGCTGAATGGGTTGAGAATTAACATTCCTGCACTGGGAACAAAAAGGATAATGGTACATTCCTGTGTGTGTAAAGCAAAAGGGTGGTCTGGGCAACTCCTAACCCCTCTGAAGACCCTCTTCCTACTCAGAGAATCATATTCCTTCCACTCTAAATTCCACACCTGCTATTTCTCCTTTCCTGAGATAAAATTATCCATGCTTTAATCCATGAGCACTTTCCATCCCAGGAACCCCCTATTCTGATGCTTTTTCGAGTGTCTCACCTCAGAGCTGCCCCTCTCCCTATGTCACAGCCCACATTCCCCTGGCTGAAACTACATCCTAATGCCATGTGAGCCAGTCAAACTGAGGAGTGATCAAACCCTTGGACCACTCTTCTCCTCCTTTATTCCCAAGGGCTGTCAGCACCAATTACTAGCTCATAGGTGAGCCTGCTGCCTTGCTTGGGCCCTCAGAAAAGGTGGTTTGGCTGTTAACTTTGGAAGAGATTAGAAATACTTCTACTGCACTCATGAAAACATTAGGAAAGTGAGAAGAGACCAGGTCTAGGTAAGAGGGCATCTAGAGTAGCATCCCTCACATAATGACTGAAATTCAGCAACATGTAGTCAACATTTGCAATGGCCAAAGTTAACACTTGAATTTTCCCTTTTTTCTTTTTTTCCAAACATTCGGAAACTTACCAGTGAAGGCAACTGTCTCCAAAACAGATCAAGGTTGCCTTGAGACCATCAATAGAGTTGAAAGCTACCATAAACTCTGTATTCAGTGTAGCAGAATTTCAAAATGGTTTTACGTAATCAATTAAAACTTTGAGAAGAAGAGAGAAAACATTTTCTCAGTTCCAAAATAGATCAAGGTTCCTGCTGACAGCAAAAAAATCCAAGGATTTTTTTTCCCTACACCGTAGCTGCACATGTTATTGCTGTGACTGATTGGTTTTATTTTGAATTCTTTTGCTTTTATTCCCATACATCTAAAGCTGCTTTTATTCCCTATGTGATATCATCAGATCTTTAAGATTTAAAGTCTATGTCAGCAAAAAAACCAACAAGGCTTTCCATCTTTCACAATCTGATGGCACCAACCCTCATTCAACAAAAGACCTGTCAGTAGCTCCATTATCAAGTCCAGTAATAAGCTTAACTTCTGTGTGCAGTTCTAAGCCACTTCCCATAGGAACTACATAAATGCTTCTTTGTTAAATCCTGATTCAAGATTACGGACTTTTTATGTGCAAACTGCGAGGTGCTTCAAAATCTCTAGTACTAGCATCTTTGGTAATCAAATGAGTGACAATACACGAAGTTGCAACTGTGATGATTAGAGAATCACGACCATCTTACATGAGGAACAGAGCAGAGATGTGCGGATAGGCACTTTCATCTAAAGAAAAAGCTATGTGTACATATGCTAAAGTAGTAGTACAGAGCTTCTGTATGTTATCTGAACCAATCCATCTTTCCACAAGATCTATAATAAATCTCCAAGAACTGTGGAACTGGGTTCTTGTGGGATGGGTTGTATCTACAGTCCCCACAGCTTTCAGAATTCCCTTTAATTTTTATTTGTTTATTAAAATACCAAATGGTTAGATATTTCAGTGAGATTCAGGCACTTCATAAATGTGAGGTTTTGAGCCTGCACATTTCATATACATGTTCTCAAAATTGTTTACAATTCAAATATTGTTATTTCTTTGTTTGGCACTAGCAGCAATATTTACAATTGCATGAACAGAGGTAAATGTAAGAGGGTGCACCTAATTTATACAGTCCATTTCCTTTCCATTAGAGACTTTCCTCTTCCCAAAATCAAATTAAATGGTATTATGCATTAGCAGAAAGTAATCAAATTGTACTTTCTTTTACCAGAAAGACTACATTGTTGACCTTTTTATTTTGATTAAAAAATAACAGGAATGCAAATTGACCAGTAATGTATTTGACTTATGAAATGTTCAACTGTATTGTAAGTCAAATATGTAAAAAATTATTTAACACTCTGTTAAATCTTCTTTCTTTTCCCTTAAAGACATCCCTGTAAGAAGTGTGCTATGTCTGAACTCTAAAGGCAAGTTTTCAATTATGACTATATTAGGCAGAAATATAATCCCAGGTATTTTTCCTGTGAGCATCTTTTTACCTGCATGTGCAGTTATAGATAAGCACATACACATGCAAACACATGGCTGGTGACATATCCTTCTACATAAAATCACAAAAAGATTTTGTGCAGATACAAAGCCACTGTATCTTCAGTCTCTTTTACAAAACCTGTGCAAAACTTCACTGGTCATAAATCACAGTTTATAATAAAATATGGATTGCAGGAGGAAAAGACTCGCTGAATTAGGTTTTTTTCAGTTTGCAGTTTCTGTTAAAGTGTACTTTTATATTTATAGATTAAAGGACAAAATAGATTTCTTCTTTCCTTCTTTTTTTAACAATTACATTTAATCAGAATGGTTTCTTAATCCTCCTCCTTTAATTGTATGACAAGAACACGGAATAGTAGAGAAAACAAGTTCTGTTTATATAAAATTGTAGAACTACATCTAGGAAAAATAAAGACCTGATATGCCCCTAAACTACAAAAGAGAAACAAAAGAGATAATTTAAGTAGCCAAAGTGAAATCTGTGAGTATAACATTTTCTTTCAGTGACATGCACAAGCATTACTTCAGGGATTTACAGGTAAAAAATGGATACTTCAAGATTTTAATCATTTAAGCACTGTCTCATAGCTACCAAAAGTATCCCCTAAATAAATAAGGTCTTTTTCACTGAAAACTCCATATCACATGTTTTTCCACTTTCTTAGCATATACAAGGGACAGTCCCAAGTGGGCACAGGAAAAACAAGGTCTTCCACTGAGTCATTAGAGGGCCTCAAAGAACTACTCATATGTGCCAGTGTCACCAAATTTAACACAAGACACACCAGCTACCATCACTCTGACTGATGGATGTGATGCAACTAAAATGCACAAACCAAAGAAAAGGGAGTGAAGTTTTAAATATGTTACTGAGCTTGTTTTTCCTGATAAACATAGCTCCAAATACCTTTCCCTTTTTAGTATCATCATTCTGCCTGGCCATCTGAGATACCCAAAAACCTGAAGGATACCATGTTTCCACTCAGCAGTTCTGTGTTCCTCTATATGACTGAGTTTCTAAAATGTAGGTACAGAAGGAAAACTTTAGGACATCACTAGTTATGAACACAACCCCCCAAGGGTCAGGAAATAACTTCCAAACTCGCACACTGCCTAAGTACCTCCTTAACAGCAATCAAGAAAAACTGGTACACTATGTCAGACAACAAAGTTTTATGATGCTGGAAGAAGGAGCGAACCTATGCTTCTAGAGATATAAACAGCAGGGAATCAGATGAAGTTTGAGAAGCATAGGAGATGTACAATACTTATAATTTGGGATTTGCTGCACCAGACCAGCAACTGGTCACAGTTAATTATGCTACGTGTCTTGTTACTAGGTAGCATCTGTTAAATACTGTGATCTCCACACTTACATTTTTCATAACAGAGAGGATATGAGCAGAGATGGCAGGTTAGGATGTTAGAGAACTTTCAGCTGTATTGCTGCTCAAATGTAAGAAGTTTTCTTTGTTGTGTTCGCTTTCAAAACAAAATGAAAGTTAAAGAAATTGTGCTTTATCAACATGAAAATATAGCAATATCCAAATAGCCAAAGAAACCCTTTACTTTTTTTCCCCAACATCCCCACTGGTTTACAACAAAGCTATAGACAACAGTGTCACTGACTTTTAATAACATTTCAATGTCAATTGCAAAAAAGAAAACAAATATAATTAATTCAGAAGGCATTAGTTTTTTTCTCTGAATAAAAAGTTAATAAGTTAAAATGCAATTGTAAAAAAAGTGCTTGTGGCCTAAGGAAAAAATTCAATGTGATAAATATGCAGCATAAAAAGTTCCTGAGAGGAAAAGCCATCAGCTGGCTAAACAAGAAATAGAAAGTTATTTTTGAGTGTTTGTTAACATTTGTTAATCACAAATTTTTTTAAAGTTTCATGTCCATTTCAAATGCAAAAAACCCACACATTTCTTCTTCACACAAATACCGTACTGTGGTAAGATCTGAGTTGTGTTAGGGGTTATTAAAAGGATGGAGCTGACTCACAAGCTCACCAAAAGATGTAACAAGGTCAACAACCACAACGTGGCATGTGAGATTTAGGTTGGGCATCAGGAAAAAAAAGAAAAAAAAAGTCTTTAGCAGTGTAAGTGCAGCACTGATATATTGTTCAGAGCCATGGTGGAAACTCTAACCCTGGAGGTGTTCAAGAAATACTCAGGATCAACTCAAGTCCACAGTGGACCTGAACCAGGGCAGTCCCACCCTGGGTGCATGCTGGACTGAATGACTCACAGAGGCCTCGTTCAATCTTTGAGAAACCCTTAGAAACAATAAACAATGATGAACAACTCTGATTTCATTCTTGACATTTTTGTTTACTAGCTGCTTGCTAAACTTCTGAAGATTAATTTTTTTAAAAAGCAAGTAGCTACTCAAGGATGGTTTCTTTGTATGTGAGCGAGGATCCAACTTAAAGATACCTGACAGATACCTGAACTGAGAAAATACTTCCATTTAAGCTGCATTAACTCACACACTTGTAAAAGAAGATGCATGAGCCAATTAGTTATTTAAGAGAATGCAAATTTTTAAACATAAATTTGAGACCTGAACATACATGCTTTCATGCTTCAAATTAAAATAACCTATGCAAAACACAACCTACAATTTCAGTGCTTTCAAATTTTGGCAGTAAGAAAAACTCTTCTAAATTTCGTCTTTATTCTAATACACACACATAGAAGAAGTATCACATTCCTAAAGCTCCTGAGTTATTAAGAGGTAATACAGTTGCATCATGTATACAATAAATTCTATTAAAAAGTTTAAAAAACTCCAACAAAACACCGACCGACCTGGACATTGCCACCCCTTTTCCTCCCCCCAAAAAAGCATGAATATTTTCAGATTGCTGAAAAGTAAAACTGGATCATTATATCTAGATTTTAGATATAGATTTATTTATTTTTAATAATTTAAGTATTCCCATATTTTTAAATGTATGTGAACAGGTTGACATCATGGAAGATATTTCATTTATCTATTACAAAATAAGCAAAAATGAACAGAAGAGTCTAAACTGTGTATTTTTAAAAATTTCATATATATTAAATTTGCTTTGTTACACTATTCAAAAATTCCCTTTAACCATTTTTATTCTTTTCATTTTGTACTAACAATCTTGTATATATTTTTGGACATACTTTACTATGCTTCTGTACTAGGCATCTTGCAATTAGAAGTACTGTGCTTTAGTATGTAGAACTAAGAATTAAGGGGTGATGGCACCAAGCCAAAGAGAACTGCAAATAAAGAAATCTTGTTGTCTGCGTGTTCTGGAAAGATACTTGATATTTCAAAAGCTAAAATGATCCCACTTGACTTATAAGGAACTAAAATACACAATTTAGGAGCTACTTTGAGGCTAATTTTTTATAGAAAACTCTTGAAATATTTGAAATTGACCAAAACAAAATTTTGATCTCAATTTATTAATTTTTGAAAGCACAATGATTACTGGATTATTTATGAAGTGAATCACATCCCCTCAATCAGTAGCAGAACAGTTTCTACAGTCTGGTGTGCTATGGTGCAGAAAGAGTTTACAGCTTACAAATACAACATGAACTTCTTGTATAATTCATTACAGATGTAAAAATCAAATGCTTTTTTCACAGCAAAGCTAACCCAGAATCACAATTAAAGGAATGCAGAAGGGAAGTACTACTCATTCCATTTCACCACCTAAATCAAATATATTTTGGATGCATCCTCTGTTCCTAGACAAGTTGATAAAAACCCATGCTTTGAATTTTTTATTTTTTTCTCTTGACTCATAGTTCATGTTTCAAACTAATATGAATTAAAAATAACACAGTCCCAACTACTTGATATTTAAATAGTGGGGCACAGATGCTTGAACACAATAGATCTATTAATGTATATTCATAATGAGACCTAGGTAATATGTAAAAAGGCACAGAGATAATAGAGTTAGAATTTGTTTTTCTGTTCTCCTTTCAATTGCTAAAAACATTCAACCTCTTTTGACCTCTTTTTCTAAATGCTTCAAATTTTTATTACAAAAGAAGGCTTGAAACAAATAATCATCATATTGCTGTGATATTAGCCATTTAAGTTCATTTGTATTCTAATGAGCTACATCAATATCTAAATTAGTATTTTTTCATCCATTTAAAGGAAAACCTCATTTCTAGGTATTCAGTCCCTTAGTACAATCTTGGAGACTACAGAAATAATTAAAAAATATTTTTTCTTAAACTTAGGCGTTCAAAATAATCTATATTTTTTTTAAGGCAGGCAGTCAAATTATGGTCAAAATGAGACTTTTCTTGAGTAATTTGAGTATTACTGGAATTCAACAAGAACCCAAGAGAAACTACAAAATAGAATATTGAAAGGCAAACCTCCCACCAAAAAATAAATGTTTTTAAAGACTTAACTTAGTTTTAGCAATTATGATGAAACAACTCTATTGCTTGTTAAGAATTTTAAACAAGTTTTCATATTTAATTACTCAGAATGAGTACCTCTGAAGAAAACATTCATTTTTATTTAGGCAACATTGTAGAAACATAATAACTTTAAAATGTAATTTGTTAAAATATGTTTTATAGTGCAGTAAAACGGGGGATCATAAAACTGGCTCCTAGAATTTAGGAGAAATAAAACGCAACAGCAAACCAGTGAGTCACTTTAAAACATGATTCAACACTTTACTTGCATGATTACATAATTCAAGAAGACCTCTGTATCTCATTAAGTGGAAAAAGAACTCAGTAAATTCCTTTTTTTTTTCCTTTCTGAGTTCTATCTCACTTCAGAAAAATAACAATGCTGCTTTAAAATTTAGAATTATGTAAAGGAACCCTAATAATCCCTTCTGAGACTAAGTTTATAAGAATAATTTTAAATATAGCAAATGTATGGATTTTTTGAAGTATATTGCTAATTGCTACTTAACAAATAAAGTGGCTTAGGGGAAAATTTTAAACAAATTCAGAAGTCCAAAGAATTACATATAAAACTGGACTGTAGTAACAGTGTGTTAATGCGAGTCACTATTGGCGTTTATCAGAAAATACTAAATGTTTTAAATGTTTACCTTAAATTATTCTATCCAAGTCAGGAATAAATTCATGTTAAATAGAGTTTCAGAGCTGTTTTTGTTAAGTAAATCTACCTCTGACTGCAAATAAAATGTTCTGTTAGGAACGGTATTCTTCATTGCAGTGTGACATTAACAGATACTCTTTGAAACGAAAGATAAGACAAGAATATAAAATGACAATACATCTCGGTGGTAGTTTTGGGTGGGGGGAGTATCAAAATAAAAAAACAAATTACACTGACCCTAATGTTCACAATATGATCATAATTACACAGTTTACCTGTAATAATTTATTTGGACACTAAATAATTTTAGATATAATATTTCTGATGTGTGGTAGCTCACTGGAAAGGCACCTTGGTTTTAATGCAGGGTTTAACATGTGCACTGAATGAATAAAGCTTTATGTTACTTTTTTTAGGTCATACAAAAAAGAAAATACAACTATCACAAGAGAGCAGAGGCTGGATCTTGGGTCAAATGAAAGTTCAGTTATAATTTCCTAACACTGTAAATAAAGCAAATGAATAAACAAGAACCCGAAAACATATTTCAGGCTATACAGGCAGAGGTTGTCGCCATTTCAATTTTTGTTGTACCGGAAATATATATTGTGTTTTGGTACTCAGAAATGAGGTGCATTTTTCTGAAGATTAACTTAAGCACTTCTCTTTAGAGATAAAAAGAGCACAAAATTAAACTTTCTACTAAGGCTGATAAATTACTGCCAAATTTGTCACAGATGAATTGAAATAACAACTCAAAGCACTATGTTTCCAACAGAAAAACTTAAATTAAAATAACAGTACCTGTGGATCTCTCTACAAGACAAATCAAACCTGAGGTACAACACATCTCTGTTTTCCACATTTAGAACAAGCAACTGGGAACAAACTGTGTATAAATCATAGGTTTCTGCTCTGTTCATCCTGACGATTCAAAAGTACATCTACATCCAGCTTCCTCCAACTGGCTATTATACTACATTATTTTTAAGGGTACAGGTTAAGGGCGACAACCCACCTTCTAGTATGACAAAAAATAGTTTGAAAGTTTGTCTCATCTCATTGCTCAAAGAGAAAATCCTTTATTATGTACCGCAGGACAAAGGATTTGCAACTGTCTGTTATTTGAGAAATATGCTATTGCAGTAATTTATCTCACTGTATGGGTCTTGAAGGTGCACGGTGGTATCTCAAATCAACTTCTAAAGAAAACTGTATGCCATTTTTGTGACATTGGAAATACTGATAAAAACTTACACCAAAAAAAATGTGGTTTTTTGATGGTTATGAATTACATATGGTGCCGACAAATTGTTCAAGGGCTCTTTTCTGCTTCAGGGATTACTTTTGATAAAAGTTTTAGTCTGCTGATTTCTACAGAAACCTCCACAAACAGGAGACTAAAGTGATCTATTCACTCCTTAAACATTCTTAAAAGTTCATAAAAGAACTGAAGATGTCTTCTGATACAATTCCAATCCCAAAATACATTAATATACAGCTGTCTTTCCTCACATTAACACACCTCTTGGTTTCAATGTCAATGGGATCGCTTATGGAGACAAAATTAAGTGTCAATACCTGCAAGACTTTATATGAGCAACTACTCCAAACTAAAACAATGATACAAAATATAAAACCAAACAACTTGAAAAATCCCTTTACAAAAGCTGTTCTCTGTAATTTTTCCTCCTAGTTAGAGGGAAATAAGTGAAAAGACTCCAAATCTTCACCCTGCACATTCCAGCATAAATAGTAATGCCATTAATATGGAGGAAGAGATAGTAAATTATAGTGAGTATTGCTGCTTTGTGAAACCACATAAAACTCCGCAACTCAGCTCTTATTGCTAGAATAAACTTTCACTCACCCTTATAGTTACCAGGGTTTCTATAGAAATATTTGCTTCAGAATCCAGAAAGAATGAACATTTTAATACAAAAGCAAACAAAACCCCTTTACTAGCTGCTAGAGATTTTGTCAGACGTACCATTAATGCTTGCCATCTACTTATTCTTTAGGTAATTCTTACAGTCTACTGGAGTTAAAGTTGCAACCTCTGCACAGAAAACAAACATTAAAACTCAGCAAAGTACCTCAAAATTTGGCACTAAGCATCAACACTCCTGCTGATTTACTTCAGTGAATTCAGGTTTCTGAATAACTAAGTAACAGAACAAAAACCTGAGAGAAAATACTATAGTGAAAAGGAAGATAAGTTTATAAGAAAGCAATATATATATATATTCTATTTCTTTCATACATATGTAACAATAAATACATAAAGTTATACTACCTCTTTATACATACACAAACATACATATATAGATAACCACTAGAGAATATAAAGGAGGCCCTAGTCCTTAAAAGATTTTCTGTACATCTATCTACAAGCATAAACATAGTTGTCAGTGTGATTACTGTTTGCATGCATTGTGTTATTGAAAGAGTAAAGGTAATGGCCAGTCTTCGCGAACGAAGATCTGGGAAAGGTGTTCCCACCTTTCAAGCCTGCGCAATGGATT